>JASVEL010000163.1:0-322566 GCA_032618575.1 Nicotiana noctiflora | reverse complement strand
GCTATGATATGTGTTTCTCATTATGACTTGGGCTTATTGCCATATTTGGGGCTTACTTCCGATTGTTTGAACTCCTTATGAGCTCTCATCACTGTTTTTCTCACTATTTGAAATATTAATTGAACTCAGTCCATTCGAATTATACTATTTCATGAACTCAGCTATATTTTTACTCAAACTTGGAGTTTTAACTAATATTGAAACTATTATTTGAGCTCAGCATTATTGTTTTACTGATGCCCGAGGGGCTTAAGATTATTTTTTGGACAGATTAAGGCCGAGGGCCACTTGTAAGGATATGTTGAGTGATGTGAGGAGGCTTTTCAGGCCTCAAGTGATATGTAAGGAGGCTTTCAAGCCTCGAGTGATATATGAGGAGGCTTTCAAGCCTCGAGCAATATGTTAGGAGGCTTTCAGGCCTCGAGTGTATTATGAGAAGGCTTTCAGACCTCATATTGATATGTTCAGGCTTTGAGGCCTCATTATGATAGCGCTAGGGTGTAGGAGCCCCTCCGGAGTCTGCACACTTGCAGTGTGCTCAGGTACCCATGTGATTTGAGAGTGAGCCCGAGGGGCTGATGTTGTACTGTGTGATTGATACTGAGCCCGCGGGGCTGATACTGACTAAGAGTTTGATATTGCGCCCGAGGGGCAGGTTTCTGAGCATTTCTTACTGGTTGAGAATATTTGTATTTAAATGTTTTTAAGGAGAATTCTTGTTATATTTTACTGGTTTTACTGCTTAACTGATTTTACTGTTTGAGATAGCATTATTTGTGCCTTTATGAGATTTTATGTTCTCAGTCGTTATTTGATTTTATTACTCACTAGGTCGGAGTACTCACATTACTCCATGCACCATGTGTGCAGATATAGTCATAGCAGAGTTCGCTCTTGAGCGCTGATTTCTTTCCAGACCCGGCGGACCAGAGTGACGAGGTAGTTGTCGGTGTCCACAGTCCCATTTTCTCCCTTATCTTCTGTATATACATTATCTTCGGACTTTGTTCCTAGTTCCAGATTTTCAGCATTTTAGTCAACTCTGTAGTAGCTCGTGACTTGTGACACCCCGATTTCAGGCTGATTCGGGATGGTATTCCTGTTTTATCACGTTTATTCCGCATTTATGATTAAATTACCTATGATTTAAAATTATTCATGCTAAGTAACTGTTAAAATAAGGTGTTATTATTTTGTTGGCTGGCCTTGTCTTCACGAAAGGCGCCATCACGACCTGGTTGGGAATTGGGTCGTGATACGTAATTTCATATAAGCGTAAACAAATCTGCAAAATCAAAATTTGTAATTTGAGAAATGAAGTAAGAATCACCATTGGTGAATGATCATAGTTATAAATGATATATTGATGATATGCTATAGTTACATATTTTAGTTAATTATTACACTCTAATTTATTATACTTTAGTTGAGTTTGAGCTTTAACCGCTAGTGTTTTGCACTAACTGTGTATTTTATGCCTCATAGGATTATCTCACAAAATTATGGACCCCAATGTTAACTACTAGTTGTATGAGGCTTCTTTTTTTCTCACAAAATTGTGGACCTCAATATTATACTTCTGGGTCCACAAAACTGTGAGACAAAAAGTTACCTCATACATGATACAACTACCGTAAGTTATACGAGACAGAAAATAAAAAATTTCGTTGATGCTATAATGGCACTTTAATGTGTATAAATTTGGGGATGAGATCCCATCCAGTATATTTTCCTCCAGTATTTCTCAATAGTATTGTGGGATGTTGTCACTATAACGTTTAAAGGCCTCATATTGCTGGGATATTTCAATATCAGTTTATTATCATATATGCGTTCATCGCTGTCGTTTTCATTTTTAGAATTCTGCAATAACAAATGAATTTTTTGGTGAACGTGTAATTTCAGCAAACATGAAATAAAAGAGTTACTGTCAAATTGGTGAGAGTGGCATCAAAATAAACTCTTTAGTTTCGAAATAAAATCTTGAAATGAGTTAAATGGTACATAGGTCGGGTTGGTTCGGAATATACAATTACTAAACCAAACCAATTGTGTCGGGTTATTAAATCTAAAGACCAAATCAAACCAATAAAATTCGGGATTTTCACTCTACGTTTTTTCTGGTTTTCGGGTTACTCCGGTTTTTTCGGATTTTTTTTGGTGAAATCTCCGTAGAACAAAATATATAAATTAGGCTCAAAATATTTCTTTAGTCCTAGAAAGATACAACTATATAAAGTATTTTTCAAGAAAATAATATAAAATATGAGATATGTATTAGCATTATCCTAAAATATTTAATAATAAAGACAATTAAAATTATGTAGTATAAATATTGCTAATTAAAAAGTCATAATAAAATAAACATAATTTAAAAGTACTAAGTCGTGCTAAAATAAGTAGACTAATACGGGAGTATTAATTATATGACTAAATGCTAAAGAAAAAATAAAAATAGGTTGTGCATTTTAATTTAAATTGTTGCAAAACAAAAAATAGATATTCAATACATTACCGTTCGTAGTATTGACTTGAATGTCTTTTGTTAGCATTAATATTTCTTTGATTTTGGTTTGGGCTTTTGTTAGCACTACATAATCTAGGGAAATTTTCATAAAGCACTATCTTTTAGTGTAATTAGTCATCTAGAGATACCATATTACGGATGACAGATATATTTTCTGTGGTTATAAGATATATTTGATGTATTTAAGTTATTGTATTCTGAATACAATAGCAAAAATAGGTGTGAATAAGAAAAGTAAAGCTAATCAATTGTTGTATTCGAGTATATTCGACTGTATTCATAGAGTGAAATATCGGATTACAGCTGGATATATTATTGTATTCAACTATATTCATGGAGTGAAATATGGGATTACAACTCGACAAATTATTGTATTCGACTGTGTTCGATTGTATTCACAGTGTAAAAATGAGGGATTACACTATTTTTAAAATGGAAATGGATTAATTAACATGATAGACTTCTAATATAACTCAACAAACTCAATTATAACACACACAAATTATATTTTCAGTTATAAAAAAGATTCTCAACCAAAAGATACCCCAAAAATATAGCAATCTTCAGAGAAATTATATAATACATAAATTACATTAACTAGAAAAATATAAGAATATATTCATGGTATATAGAGAGAGTGAATACAATAAAATACATAGAATACAGCAAAATATATTGAAATACAATTTAAAAAAAAAGACAATGAATACAAAGAAATTCATGGAATACAACGAGATACATTAAATTACAATGAAAAAAAGACAATGAAATACATGAAAATACATTGAAATATATTAACAGAAAATCAAGTTATTCAACCCCAAACTCTGTGATCTTTGATCAAGAACAAACCCTAATTTCTAGCGAATCCGCTTTCGAACAATTGTGGCCAAGGAAAAGCCCAAGTTTCTCTTGTCTGTGCCTAAGAACAAATTACGGCATCAATGCTCCAGTAATCAACTGTTAATGACAAGGAAATTAAGCTTCAATATTCATTTTGTTGTGTAAATTTCACGACCCAAAATCCATTAAGGGTTGTATTGGCGCTGGACACTGCTGTCAGGCAAGACAACCAAATTACTTAATCAAAATCTCGTTTTAATACTTTTGAAATCTAGGATTTTCCTTCAAATTTAGCAATTCTAAAGAATATAGTCTCAAATCAAATTCAAATGATAAGCAGTAAATACAATACTTCAACCATCCCAGAACCCGGTGTCACAAGTGCATGAGTATCTACTGACAAGAAAATAAAATACAATATCCGTCCAGAATACAGTGGACAGGAAGTAAATACAGTACACTAGAGGGGCTGCTCTAGCTGCAGCCATCTCGAACGATGCAGCTCAACTAGTCCAAGAATTATACGTACTACTACGCCCAGTAGGCCGCTAGAGTTACATATACTTGTGCAAACAAAAATGTACATAAGTGTAGTATGAGTACGTAAACAACGTGTACTCAGTGAGTATCCTGCCTAATCTCGAAGAAGTAGAGAAGAGATGGTCGGCTTCAACACTTGCTAGAGGTCCAATAATAATATACTAAAGTGTAAGGAAATCGTTGATTTGTATAGCAATTCTAACTCATAAAGCGGGAAAACATGTAAACATCTTTAACAAATAATAAAGGATTTTCAAGGTTTACTTTTCATTGTCTTATCAATTTATATCAAGCTACGAAAGGCAATATCAACTTTTAAAATTCTCAGGAAACAGTATATATATCATGCGCAAATCATATCGAGGTCGACGACCCGCTCCAACAGGAAGGTAAATTGTGCACTGCTGAGGGTCAAACGGCAAGAACCATAGATGCATCTATATTATCTGCCTAGTCGTTCGGCCCACTCCAAAATTGAAATACATGCCCTGCTCGCAAATCATATATGCGACGCATGAACACATCAAAACTCATGCGCAAATAGCCAATTAGGAATTTATCCAGGAACATTTATCCCAATTAAAAGTCGATTCTCCTTTAACAGTTTAATAAAAATGGAATTTAATCCCTTTTAGAAATTTATTCACTATTTCAATGTGATTTAAGCAATCAAGTTGTCAGTAAGTTTACAATTAATCTAAGTATAGCATGCTTCTGGGTCCTAACTACGCGGATAATAGCATAACAAGCTACGCACAGACTCTCGTCACCTTAACCGTACGTAGCCCCCGCAAATAGGAGCACATAATCAATTATTCACCTATGTGAACAATTTCCTCTTACAAGGTTAGAAAAGTGACTCACCTCGCTTTGAAGATCCAAACCGGCATTCTACGCTCTTCCTAAGACTCTAATTTATGTACCATGCTCCAAAACTAGCCAACGGTTACGCAAATTTATTAATATATGCTCAATTATTCATTACAATCTAATTTATAGAAATTCCTAACCCCGATCGAAAACTTGACCAAAACGCCAATGGTGAATGATAAAGCTTACCCATTACCTTAAGAACTCAAATATATTATTTCTACTAAATTTCATACTCAATATCGTGGTTAAATTCCAAGAATACAATTTTTAGGTCTTTCTACCAAAACCCCCAAATTTTTTCTAATTTTAATGCTCAAATCTATACATAGTTGGTGTACTTATCTCAAAATAAGGGGGGATAACTTACCTTACATTGATGAGAAAATCCTCTCTTGAAGCTCCCCAAAAATCACCCAAGCCATGAAAAATATGAGAGAAATGGTCAAATCCCGATTTTTAAAACAACCCCTCTACCTCGAGCTATTTCTGCACCTACGGTTCCTTGACCGCTTATACGGTTCCGCAGGCGGTTACAATGCCGCATCTGCGGTCTCCCGTGGACCTCCCCATTTTCGCTTCTACGACAGCACATTCGCAGATGCGGTCCCGCCTCTGTGGAACATTGACTGCATTTGTTGTCCTCTCCATATGCCCCTCATTCCGCATCTATGGCCACTCTACTGCATGTGCGGTCCCGCATCTGCGGAAATATGATCGTGTATGCAGTCCCTTCTCTTCTTAGCCTAAATCCTCTTCTGCGGCTTTCTTTCCGCTTCTGCGGGGCTGCTTGTGCAGTTAGCCCACTGCAGAAGCAAAAATACCAGCAACCAGATCCTTCAGCCGTGTTCCAAATTTTGAATTTGATCTGTTAACCATCTGGAATCCACCCGAGGCACCCGAAACCCCAACGAAACATACCAACCAATCCCAAAATATATTACGGACTCGCTCGAGGCCTCAAATCATATCAAACAATGCTAAAATTATGAATTGACCTCCAATCTGAACTTAATGAACTTCAAAATTTTAAACTTCTATTTCCGATGTTTAAACCTATCAAATCACGTTCGATTGATCTCAAATTGTGCGCATAAGTCATATTTGACATTACGGACCTACTCCAACTTTCGGAATTGGATTCCGACCCCGATATCAAAATGTCCACCTCCGGTCAAACTTCTCACAAACCTTCAAATTTTTATCTTTAGCCAAATGGCTCCATAATGACCTACGGACCTTCGAATTTACTTCCGATCGCGCCCCCTAATCCAAAATTACCATACGGAGCTATTACATTCTCGGAATCCCAAACAGGTATTGATAACAGTAAAATACACTTTAAGCCAAACTTATATAATTTCTTCTAAAATGCTAACTTCCACTATATGCGTCAAAACGCTCCCAGGTTATCCGAAACTCGAACTGGGCATATGCCCAATTCTGAAATAATCATACGAACCTGCTGGAACTTTAGATCCTGGTTCTGAGGTTGTTTACTCAAAATTCTAATCCTAGTTCATTCTTTCACTTTAAGCTTTTGAAATAAGAATTTTCTTTCCAAACTGGCTCTGAACTTCCCGGAACTTAATTCCGACGACTCGTACAAGCCATAATACCTGATATGAAGTTGTTTGGTCTCTAATTGCTGAACGGAGCGCTAGGAATCAAAATGATCGGTCGGGTCGTTACAGTAAGTTTAGCATAGCAATCTTGG
This sequence comes from Nicotiana noctiflora, assembly GCA_032618575.1. Taxonomy (NCBI): domain Eukaryota; kingdom Viridiplantae; phylum Streptophyta; class Magnoliopsida; order Solanales; family Solanaceae; genus Nicotiana; species Nicotiana noctiflora. The sequence goes on along the minus strand of JASVEL010000163.1, from coordinate 316,069 downwards.
ATCGCAGATTTGGATGAAGAACAATTTGGACTCACATTCTACTATACAAAGAAGATAGTCTTCGTTCGACAAATCGAGCAGGGCAATTATTTATATATAAAAGCTCAAGGGAAGCTTGAGATCCCCTGAAATTCCATGGTCGAAATCAGCATCTCTGAAGTGGGCTTTGCACAAAATCGGTGGAAGGAGAGAGAGATTGGAAATTTTAGTGGGATGGGGGGAGAGAATGAGATTTATCAAAGTAGAGAGTGAAAGAAAATAGTGTAACCGATTAGTGTATTTAGTGGCTTAAGGTTATAAGTTAACCAAAATTAAATATTTTGCTATAAACCTTAAAATGTATCTATAGAATATAATTTTTTTAAATAGTATTTATTTAAAATTAATAAGGTATTAACCTTTGCTATAGGAGGTAAAAATTCCTTTAATTTACTTATGTTAATGACAATAAAACTTATTGGAACATTAAAAAGTTCTAAGTCCAATATTATAATAATACCTCAAAAGATAAAATTATGAAATCTTTAAAGAAATATTTATAAATTACATCACAATAAGTATATTTATATATTTAAAATATCTAAATTTTTATATATGTATACGTAGTGTCGGGTTGGTTTGGTTTCGGTTTGACTTTCTTTAGTTAAAACCAAACCAAACTAATTATGATTGGGTTTTTTTCCAACACCAAACCAAATCAAACAAATCCATAATCGAGTTTTCTCGGTTTGACTCTGATTATTGGGTTGATGGGATTTGTCGGTTTCCTTTGTTCACCCCTAGTTTAGACCATGGGTTATGTTGTCAGCACTTATTTTAATTTCTTTTTGTATATATATTAAGATAGCATAAACAGAATATGGATATTGAAATATCCCAGCGATATCTTGACCTTTAAAAGTTTTAGTGACACATGGCAACATCCTACAGTATAATTGAGAAATACTTGAGGAAAAAATACTGGAGGGGATCCTTTTCCATAAATTTGTCTCTTCTCTATAATTTTATGTTTATTTGATCAATTTTGGTGGGCAGAATGCATCCGAACCACTTTACTAGTTTTGCTATATATATATATATATATATATATATATATATATATATATATATACTTTTTACTTTCTCTATTTTTGAATCGTATTTAAGGGATCCTTTCCCGTAAATTTGGCTCTTCTCTTAATGCATTTACTTTCTCTATTCGTATATTAGTATTCGTGAAAATCCTAACTTCGTAATGGCCCATGTTAAATCTTGTTCTCTTGCAATAATGATACTTTCGCTAGCAAAATCTTTTTTTTTTTTTTGGTCAACGGCTAGCAAAATCTTTGAGACTCTTGTTAGCAAAAATCTTTTTCTTTTTTGGTATTTTTTGTTTTTGTTTTTTCAAGAAAGCAAAATGTTTTCATTTATAGAGGATTAGAGTCATCATTTAATCAGAATAAGTTGCTATAAATTAGGTATAGTTAGCCGTTTCTAGTTGTGGCGAATTACTAAAACTCTCTAGGTGGATAAAATTTTGATTCATATCAAAGACCTACTATAACCAAAATTCCAAAATTTTACACTTTTACTAGGGAAAGGGAGAAAACCTATATATTGTTGCCTCCTCTATATATACGAATCTATACATGAATATTTCTCATTCCTAGCTTTCTTGTGCAATCAATATATGGCTAAATCATTACTATTTCCCTTTTCTCTTTTTAGAGTATTATTTGTCATATTTATTCTACTATCTTTCCCTTCTACAACCAGAAAAATACTCCAATCAGTATCAACATCTCCTCCTCCAAAACAACAACTTGACAATATTAATATTGCTCCTAATTGTAATAAACAACAATATGAGAGCTGTAGTGGTAATAATGATCATGGGAATCAAGATCGCAAGAAACGTAAGGTTTTCTGCATAGTACTTTGTTATGTGCTCCAATTTCTAAATGTGGTCAGCCTTCTGCTAGTAGTAGTAATATTCTCTCCAATATTACATGTCATTGAATTGTGGCGGAAGCAGAATTAACGCTAAGAGTTTCAAAATAAAAGGGATTTTAGGCAGTAGGAATTGAATCAATGGTCTTATATAGGTTTTGAATCCCTTCGATTATTAACAGCTTATTTGAATGGTTGATACTCATTGTATCGTATTGCATTGTTACTTCGAAATTATGTTTGTTTTGATTTTTATTTAAAATTAATTGTATCATATTATTAAATGCATTGTTTAGGAACAATCAAAAGTCTCATTTTATGAAACAACCAATTTGGTACGGTGGAATTATTTCCTAATTTTATTGTTTTTTCAACTATGCCCTACTTATTACTCCATAATTTTATTTATCATTTTTTTATTTTAACTCCAAATTTCCAACCTATTTAACGTGCTTTGTCTTATTCTTTTCTAGGGTTGGTTTGCCTCGTTCTTTTTATTTGATTCTCTGTCTTTTTCCATCATTTTAATTTTTTGTTTTTTTCAAATATTCTTTAACATTTTTTCCAGTGTTTTTTGCTTGTTTCTAAGCTACTAATTAATGATAAATCAGTATAAAGATATTTTCTTAAATCATTTTTATGTATAATTCTGATTCACTTTAACACATACGAGAATTCTGTATAATTCTTGCATTCACTTGATTGGAATTACCTCCAAATCTCACTACTTTTTCATTAAACGATTCTTCAATGTTCATTATACCCCCAAATCTCTTATTAACTATTTCAATTGACTAACGTTTAACCATAGGTGCTTCATGCCAAATATTAAAAAAAATAAAAAAAAAATCTTTACGGTATTACTATATTGCTAATATAGTTGGAATGGTTATTTCAGTTGTTGTCGTACCGACTACGGATAAATTATTCAAAAGCAATAAAGTTTTAAATGTACACATGCCCTATTTTAACCAAGCACTATAAACAATGCATTGCTAATAATATTCTATGACTTTTTTGTTTTTTTCTGAATGTAAATTGAATATAAATCTTGAATTTGGAGACAATTCATGGCATAAGAGTATATAATTGTGAAAATAAGTCAATCAAACGAATATTAAACTTCGACATATATTTCATTTCAAACCTAAGCTAACATGCATGGGTGTGCTTTGAGAAAATTGTTAAAATAATTAACGCTTGAAAATAAATGCTTAATGACAAATTAAATTGAAAATAAAACATTATCACGTTTCCAAATATCTTAAATTTGCACGTTTTAGAATTGCGACATCGAAGGAAAAGATAAGCACGTTTTAGTTTCATAATTCTAGCTAAACATCGGAATAATATTTTAGTTAAATTTAGAATTCTCTGGTGGATTTTAACATATTATAATTTTATCCAAAATAAATCTTTTTTCATTATAGAAATGTATCACGGGATATAAAAGTCCATCAATTAAACACACAATAACATGTTTTTATATAATAATATTGGTATTAATATCAGATAGAGCACGATTGAACAATGGAACGATGAACTCTCATAAATAAATTAGAGCACGGTTCTTTTTTGGTATTTGTCGCGGGAGTGTAAGCTTAAAAAACACTAATTGACTTATAGTGTAAAGAGTATTTTAGTTTTATGTAAGGTCTTTGCTTGTTATCCCCTATCAATGTTTTATTTTGATACAAATACTTGTATAATTTGTAAGTTAATTCTATCGTCTGTCATAAATTCTAAGGAGTAATACTTTAGTTGAATTTGAAGAACACTCAAATACTTTATCGTCGGGCACTCGGGCTTCATGTCCAAGTGAAATTAGTATTATTTATTAAATAATATTACAAATATATCCTTTAGTCATATAAAAGACATTAGTATTGTAAGGTTATTTGTGTCCATCGACATTGTATTCATGCTTGTTGGATTTCTAACGTGTAGTATTATGTTCTGAAATTAATATGATTATAAAGCTAAGTATAAAATTTCGGTAATGCCCTTTTATTATAAGTTATTATACTTAATACTATAAGGTTATTTTTGTAACTACTTCGATCTGATTAAGGTCCATCTTGACTCAACCTATCTTTGCTCATCTCAAAGTAAGGTAATTTTTATATTAAATTGATCTATGAGTAATTTTGTTTAAATATTATAAAAATAATTCTTTTTTGTTTGATATGTTATATATGGTCATAAAAAAGTCTTATTTGATAACTAAATAATTATAAGAAAATAACACACATTAATTAAAGCTTGGTGGGAGTTGGATGGGTTGGGCTATGACTCAAATTTTAGCCATCTTGATCCAACTCAAGTAACTTTTTGTCACGACCCGCATTTTCTGCCCTCGTGAGTTCTGATGGCGCCTACTAGTGAAACCAGCCAACTGAACTATTTACCTTATTTCCATTTTTAATCCGATAATAATTAAGAGCTAACAATTAGATAAAAATAGAATTGAATAAGCAGACGGTTGTATTGTAAAGTTTTAATAATACTGCTAAAACCAATCCATAATAAATCTACCCAAGACTGGTGTCACAACTTCACAAACTTTCTAGGAGTACTACAAATAAAGATCTAAATGAAATAAATACAACATTGTCTCGAAAAATACATGAAAGAAACAGGAATAATAGATAGAAGGAGACACCAAGGATTGCGGATGCATGCAGGACTATGTCGGATCACCTGATGAACAAGAAACAACAATCTCAATTGGGTCCAAAGTCAACAGCACGGGGATTTGCACAAAAGAATGCAGGGTGTAGTATCAGCATAACCGACCCCATATAAGCGTAAGTGCCTAGCGTACCCTCGGCGAAGTAGTGACGAGGCTAGGACAAGACTACCAAATAAACCTGTACAATTAAATCATATACAGCGGAAATAGAAGCAGATAATTACAACTAAAGTTGGGCGAGGGAAACATGTTGTGGGGAGCAACAGATAACAACAGAACAATAATAGAGAAATGTAAGGCATGCCATAAATCAATTACCAGCAAGGATAAGGAAATACGAAGAACAAGTACACATACCGTTGCAGGCGTGAAATCCGATCCCATTTCATATAGTACCGTTGCAGGCATGCAACCCGCTCCCATTTTATATTATACCATTGCACGCGTGCAACCCGCTCCCATTTCATATATTACCGTTGCAGACGTGCAACCCGCTCCCATTTCATATATTTCCGTTGCAGACGTGCAACCCGCTCCCATTTCATGTATCGAAACCAATCATAAAAGAATCCCGACAAGGGAACAATGGCTGAATGGCATAACAATAACATTCCGAAAAAGAACAATAATATCACAACAAAAATTCCCGCAAGGGAACAATAATACCACAATAACATCCCGACAAGTGAACAATAATGATAATCCCCACATGAAGCACAATAAACCACAACAGAGTCATAACGATTACAATACAAGACTCATAGGCATGCTTGACACCGACGTATTGATACTCGTCACCATGCCTATACGTTGCACTCCATAGTTAGCACACGGGTAAGACACAACTCCTCATCCCTCAAGCTAATATTAGACCAAACACTTACCTCGATGCCACGAACACAATTCAAGTCTCAACTATCATTTTACCTCTTGAGTCCACCACTAACTCGCTCGTATCTAGCCTCAAGTTACTTAATAATATTAATAAGTGCTAAATGAATCAATTCTAATGCATAGAAATAACTTTTCTAAAGTTTTTCCCAAAAAGTCAAAAATCGACCTGGGGGTCGCTTGGTCCAAACCCAAAATTCGGACCAAAACTCGATTACACATTCACCACTGAATTCGGATATTTAATTAATTTTAGAATCCGACCTCAATTTGAGGTCTAAATCACCCAATTTCAATATTCTTAGGTTTTACCCAGAATTCCTAATTCCGCTATGAAAACCCTAGATTCTAGGATGAAATCTTATAAAAAACGTTAAGGAGTAAATAAAATAAGTTAGAAATCACTTACTAATGTTTTGGAGAAGAAATGTTATTTGAAAAATCACCTCTTATATTTTTGGCGTTTTGAAAAATAATAAATAACTAAAAATCCCGTCTAAATATACCCCTCTCATACCCCCTCCGTGAACCGCACAAAAAGGAGTGCAGCCGCGGAGCTCACTATAGAGACTATAGTGACATGCTTTAGTATTTTGACCATAACTTTCTCTACAGATGTCTAAACTGTGATTTCTTTATATTTATGGAAACTAGACACGAAGGGATACAACTTTCGTTTTCGAAGCATCTCAAAATTCCTTGTTGATCAAAAGATATGGGCTTCCGAAGTCAGACTAGTGAACCTGCAGATTCTTCCTCACAGTTGACTGCACAAAATCGAGTGCGGCCACAAAGCCCCTCACCGCGGACCACACAAATCCTTGCGGACCTCACTGGCGGGTTCAAAGATCTACAACTTCTCTGAACCTGCAACAACTATGTTTTAGGGATTTTTTCCTTCCTATATCATATATGAAACTTTATTACCAAATATGTGCATGTTTTCTAATTTACCCGTCCTGTTCATATTTTTTCTACAATTTATATACCATCCATTAATTACTAATTATTAGTAGTTGAATCTTCTTAAATGGGCGCGCTGCAAATAAGAAAATAAAATATTCTAATTGATTTTACACAATGCCTATATTTTGTTCATGAAATTCTCCGTTTTTGCCTCCTCGTTTTTTGTTCTTTTACCTTTTTTCTTGTTTACCTTCTTTTGGAAAATTCAGTTCTTCTTTCTTTCATTTTCCAGTTTAATTTTCTCTTCAAAAAAATTATTCCACCCATTTAAATAATTTTAATTTAAGCATATAAAGTAACAACTAAACTAACCTTAAAAAATGAATGGGAAAATCTAATTATAAAGAATGGGTCTCATCTCTGTATTTTTTGAGAAGAAGAAGGAACGGAGAAGATGAAGAAAGGGGAGGTAAAAAACTACAAAATTACAAAATACAAATCAGTTTAAGAGGAGGGGAAAAACTACAAATCAGTTTAAATACGCATAAAGTAGTTTATTTTTAAGAGTATCTACAATACTACTACATTTATACTATAATTACATTACAATCTCTGTTGAAATAAATATTGACTACAAAATTTCTACAAATCAATTTAAGTATTGTATAAAGTTGTATTATTTTTAAGGGTATCTATAAAATTACTACAATTAAACTATAACCTATGTTGGAAAAAAATGTTGGCTACTAAATTTTCTCTTCATCTACAAAATTTCTACCAAAAAACTACAAATAAACTACAAATCAGTTTAAGTATTGTATGAAGTTGTATTATTTTTAAGGGTATCTACAAAATTACTATATTTATACTACAATTAAACTACAATCTTATGTTGAAAAAAAATGTTGACTACAAAATTTGCTCTTCATCTACAAAATTTCTACAAATAAAGTACAATTGCACCCATCACTACTAGAAATAAAGACTTTTCCCACAGAAGAATCGGTGGGAAATCGATGGGAAATTTCAATATTCCCACGATATTCCCAGGGGAGATGCTCGGTGGGAAAATGGCTGGTGGGAAAATAGTTTCCCACGACATTCGTGGGTAATTCCCAGGGAGTTTCCCACTGAAGGTTTGGTGGGTTCACCTAGTATAATTTCCCACGATCGTCGTGAGAAAGTAATAAAATAAAATCATTTAATTTTCTTAAGTTTCCCACCAAATCCGTGGGAAGTATTAAAAATAATTTAAATATTTTTTTATTTTACCCATGGAAGCCGTAGGAAATATTCCGTGAGAAATTTGATAAATATTTTTGTAGCCAAATCTATTTTTAAAACTACACCACCTACCAAACAGAAAGTACAACCAACAATACAAAATTATATACGATTAAGCATTCAAATACCAAATTCAACATGCAATCCAATCCATTACACAAACCACTAATCAATCCCACTAATTCAAAAGTAGAACAAAAACTCAAGAAATCCAACTTTAATTATTCAACGTCTAAATTCCATCCAAGATAAGCTAATAAAAGAAAGTACTCCTTAGTTATCGTCAGATGCTAGAGAACAGGGCACAGAAAATGCACCATATGCTAAAAGGGAGTTTATAGTGACAAGTCTTAATCCATCGTTATTTTGCCTCATTTCTTCATCCCTTCACCTTCCCTCTTCCTCTCTTCGCCTATCCTCTTCCTCCATTCGCGTTGACTCTTCCTCCCTTGAAGCCCTTTCTTGAAGATATAACTCAATAATATTCGCTACCTTTCTATTCAATTCCTCAAACTCATCCAGATCAGCCGAGTAATGTGAAATAATAAGAACCAGACAATCCAGAAGTACGATGATCGAGACTAAACTCTGATACAAGGCTGTAGACTCTCCCCTTATGCACGCCACCAACTGCCTTAATCCCCATGTCTATGATATGTTATTGGGATTATTGGATTGGCCTACCTTGATCATCAATCGGCTAACTTTGAATGAACTACTCCAAGCTTCGTTTGAAAGCATCCTATTGAAAAACTTAAAATTATTATAAAAAGAACAAATATGTATTACGTATTCAAATTCGTTGGAATGAGAGGAGAAAAAAAAAAGAAAAGAAATAGAAACCAATTCTATTAGATACCTTCTCCAACAAACTTTACCAATCAAGAACATAGATGGAATATATTTCGCCAAACTAGATAAAACTATTATTGTAATCTAGACTTCAAAAGAACATGCATATTGATTCATACTAATTAATTTCTCCGAGGAAAGCAATGGAAATAATTGACGGAGGACACTCTGTGCTAATCAAGTAGAAGAAAGAAAATTGCAGCTATGTATGCACATGAAGTAGCCTTTACATTCAAAAAGAATTAACAACTTTCAGGATAACTTGATACATAAAAAATAAAAAAGAATCAAATAGTACTCGGTAATAAAGCATGGCAAGTTTGAAGAGTGTGGTTCAAGAATAACTTCTGAAATTATAAGGAATTGAAGCTTTGTTGGTTAATTATAATAAAGTCCAAACAATATAGGCCACTTCAAATACAAAAGTGCATGTTGTTCTTTCCCCTCCCTTAAACCACAAACAAGAAATATTTACTAACTCCATTTGTTTGGCTGCTATCAGTATGGTTGGTTCATGTTCGTGGAAATAGATTAAATGAATAACAAGAGCACATCAATATAATCTCATTGGTATTGAAGAAAACATATTCTTCTCTCTGAACAAGTTACTAAGATAATTATTTCTCAAAGAAAAAGTGCAATGATTCAATTCTTCCATGAAATCAAAACACACTCCAGAAAGAAAGAACAATTTGAATACAACCAAGGAAAAAAAGAAAAATGGTGATTTTCAATTTAAATTTTAAAATGAGTTAATTCAACACAAAAGCATGCTTCGGTTGCATACAAAAAAGTAAAGAAAACAAAAGTTAGACAAAATGGGTATCTGCATATCCATTGCATCTTTTGAGTTTCATGCATATCCAAAATGTGGTTACTCTTACTAACACTAAGTTAAAAAATAGTTTGATGCAGCTGAAGCAAAAAGAATAAGTAATTGCGGTGGAAGAGCGTACTAACAAAAAAGTATATACCTTGTAGTCTACACACGAGGCGATGATAGTTGCTCTGAAAAGGTCATATGCTCTAGATAAGTCTTAATCATCTCTTTATTTTGGCTAAATAACTTAGCATGATTAATAAACTAACCAACGCCTTGTATAAAGTCATCTCTTAAACCTTGCCGATTAGGAAGATTCCTCTCGTCTATCCACATAGGATGTTCTGTCCACATACACAAATAATAAATTTATTATTCTTACTCATTTAATATTATAAAAATTACAACAGAAATTTTTTTTTGAATGTGTTCTTCCCTATTTCAATCATGAACACAAACTCCTATATGAGAACCAAAATCACATGATATGTATCATACACAAGATACTAAAATGGCAGCACTATTATAATCCTAAGTCCAGGCAAGCAATAATATCACAAACAAATCTCAAAGTAGGGTCTATAGAGTGTACTTAGTGAATCAAAAGGTGGTATACTGCTATAGTTTAAGTCTTTGTAAACTCATTTCTAATTGTACAGTGTGATACTTCGAGGCATATACTGTATTTTTTATACAATATCAGCTCCCCATACAATGCCTTCATGAGTACTTTAAAATGAAGCCTACTATGCACTTTATAATTTGTATACTTGTCTTATTAAGAATTATTTCCACTTAGCAGGTGATTGATGCTAAGAATTTACCAACTATTGTGTATGTGCTAGATTACAATTTACTAACTATCTTCTCAACATTAAAAAAGCGGATGAATCTATTGGGGAATCATCACAATTGCATAAAAGATGCGTTTATTTGATTTTATCATTCTAATTTACTCTAAGGATGGATATCTACACGTTATACCTCTTTTTCATAATTTTATTCATGAAACAGAGTACATAGAATTCCACAACGGTTAAGGTCAATGCATTTTAACTAATTGAATATTCATAATCGTACCTATTCTTGGACACCTTCTGTTTCGATGGCTGGTTGGAAGGTGGAAGAGAGAGACGATTTGCACTCCACAAAGGAAAACTGGAAAATTAGAAAGAAAAAAAATTAAAAATGAGAGAACACAAACGTGCACTCCACGAATCTAACCAAGATTTCCAATGTTCTCCACGAATCTTTTCCCCGTACTAGTACTACTACTTCACTCAGAGCAAGATTTCTAACCAACACTTGAGCTCTCAGTATTTTAAATTCCTCTAAATAATTCAAAAAATAATAGAGAAAAAGGAAAACAACATAAAACCATTGAAAGAAGCAGCAACAACCTAAACAAAATTGGGATGAAAATCTAAAAGAAACAGCAACAATCGAAACAAAATTGGGAGATAAAAGAAAAATTACCTGTCCCCCGGGCTGGTCGTTGCTGGGGAGCGGATGAAGAGAGAGACGATGGCTGGTCGGAAGGAGGAAGAGAGACGATGGCTAAGGGTTGGTCGCCGTTAGAGAAGGAAAAGAGAAAGAAGAGGGAGAAAAAGAAAAAAAATGATTAAGGCTAGGGTTTCTTCTACCCGACATTACATAAAGGTATCAAGTGGTACAAGATAATATATCAATACATAAGTATTATTATTATAAAATATTAAATGGCGAGGAGTGGGGTTCTTTTGGGATATTTTCGGAGGGAAATGTTGGAGGGAAGTTTTGCAAAATATATTTTTCTCTCTTTTAGAAATTTGAAAGTAGTAATTTTCTTTTTACCAAGAAAAAAAGTATTAATTTATTTACATTTATGATAAATATCACTAACTAAGTATCATTTTATTACTAGTTACGTAACATTTAAATCAAATGTCATAATATTTTTGTCATTTTTAATTAAATATCAAGTTTATGTGATATTTTCTAACAAATGTCAATAAATTATCTTTTTCTAACATTTATTATAAAGGTCACTAATTAAATATCATCGTGGCTCATATTTGTTATACTGGATAAAACACAAAATAGACCGATAGAAAACTAAATGGTTATGTGAATAATAATAAAACGTTTCCACTACTTTCATGGGAAATCTCCATGGGAAAATATTTTCATAACGCACAAAAATTCAAAATTCAAAATTATTTGTTCATACGGAATATGTGGGAATATTTTTTTTAAATTATTTTTTATTTTCCCACTACATTCGCTGGGAAAGTTTTTTAGTTTTATATAATTAAATTTTAATGAACTTTCCCACCGAATCAGAGGGAACTAAATTACGCGCATTTTTGCGCAAAAATCTTTCCCACGAATAGTCAATGGGAGACATTATTATTTATTCCTGGAAAAGAAATTTCACTTTTCCCATTGGATTTCGGTGGGAATTGCCACTAACAATTTTTCGGTGGGAAATTTCCATGGGAAACTGTTGTATTTCTAGTAGTGCATACTGTCACACTAAATTGCTTAAAAAGATAATTTATTTAATATTAAAATAATATAGACAAAATGGAGCCAGAGGTTATAGAAGATTCGTATGGCTACCCCACAAATTTAGGATTGAGAATTATTGATTGATTGATTGTGGAAGTCTTCTATGTCATACATTTACTCTCGATCTCGTAGTTGTTAAAATTGAGAACATTATCTAACAATTACCAGAAATTACAATAACCGAAACAATGGGTTTCATATTGAATCTCTTTGACTAAAAATTTGATTATAAAAAATGGGTCTCATCTTTGTATTTTTTTAGAAGAAGAGGGAATGGAGAAGAGAAATAAACGGGAGGGGGGAAACGACGCTTGTTAAATCTTAGGAATTAAGGGGAGAGAAACGTGGAATATATGGACACCTTAATTTTTAATTAAGGAGTAAAAAAACTATCAATTAATTATACCTCTAAATTAATTTAAGGTATATAATTGATAATTTGGTATACTAACTGCAATTAAGTCAAACCTTAAACATCGAGAGTAATAAGGTTTTCTATGTGGCATAGGAATGTAAAAATTCTTGTGTTTTAAGCCTAAAACATCCTGGAACCTACCCGAAACTCACCCAAGCCTTCGGGACGTCAAACCAAAAGTGCATACTAACTCAAAAACATCATATGGACCTACTCGTGCGATTGCGTCATCAAAATAATATGTAAAATCATAAATTAAACATCGAAACTCAACATTCTCATCAAGAACACTCAAAGTTCATAACTCTTTAACCAGAAGTCCAAGTCACGTCAAATAGACTCCATTTTTCACCAAATTTCACAGTTATCATTCAAATATTATAACACATTTGTAGCGGTCTCTCGAACCAAAATACGAGTTTGATAACAATGGTTTCAAACATTAATTATTTTCTTCATTTCTTAGATAATTCAGCAAAACAACTTCTTTCAAAAATTGACTTCTAAGGCTTGGGACCTCATAATTCATTTCCGATGATATGCCCAAGTTCCCATATTTAAATGTGATCATTTCTTTAACCGCAATCATTTCTTTTCCAATACAAACTAGTCAAACAATAGTGATACTACGGTCGAAATACACATAGAAGCAAATGAAGTAACATTTCAAATATAGTTTGTTAACAGAAAGGTTAAAGACATATATGAAGTACCTTTCAATCATACAATTTTTGGATGCAGCAGCGATTTTGGATGTTCTTTTTTGGAATTGACTCCAGTTACCACCAATTATTTATCATCAAATTCAATTGCTAGGAGCATAAAGTTCCATTTTATCTCCTTTGAATAACTGCTTTTTAATTTTGGAATTCTAAATATGGGTATTATGCAGAATCCATAATGTCATTTATCTCCTAAATCAAAATGTATGTATGCAAAATTTTCGGAAACAAAAGTTACATACCAACTGTTTGATACAATGCCGAACAGAGATACCATCTCCTGGTATCCCATGATAAATTGCTACTATTATATAAAGGGATTACAAATATATTTCAAGTCCTTAAAATACGTCTACTCCTTTGCACGAGTTATCTTCGTTGCCTCTTTTTCCAGTTTACTTTGCCATAGTTCATATATCTGTTGTAAAATTAAGGTTTGTCGTGTGACTAGCCTTTAGGATAGGCCACATGGGCTGCTCTTCTGGAGTCAACAAAAGTGTGTCAGCCTCTTTTGTCAATCTATCAAGCAATGCAATAGTTAGCTGCGCAAACTACCAGACTCAAGAGCAGATAAATAGAATGAATTACCAGATTTACCCTTGATCAGTAAGGAGGGAGGTCAACGAAAGTCCTCTCAGCTTCACCTGCTTTATTAATTATTATTAATAGAAAAAGACTACCCTTTTTGGACAGTTTCGTCACTGCTCTTTAAAGATTCAAGAACTGAACTGTAGCTACTCTAATCATCTTATATTAGTTGGGCAAAATTACAGTTTTATGATTTACAACCCTCCTTTCAGCATCAAAGTGCATTCAGAGCAGAAAGTTGGATTTTGCAGATTATAATTTGTTGGTCTCAATTAGTAGATTTTAACTGTACTTCTTCCCAAATAAAGCCAGGTAATATATATTTGAGGCCTAAGCTCTTACTAATACTCTCCTGCTTTTTCTGCTCTCAGAATTCATTTTTCTAAAATTATAGTTAATGAATTTAGATAGTAAAGTAAAACAGTGATGCTTTTCACTTATTTGGAGTTTAATTTAATTTGTATACATGATAGTGTTAAAGATGAAGAATTTATACCCTCAATAACAACAACTGTCACGCCTCAATTCCAATCAAGTTGGGGTCAACTATATTTGAATCCTTACTATGTTCCTCATTTTAAATTCATCTCAGAACTTTTACACTACCATATTACCTAAAAGATAATTGCATGTAATTGTCATAATACATGAAATTAGTAACCTGGAAATCAAGAGAACACATTGATCTAACCGTAACTGGGCTTCCTTTTCAGGTTTCAACAACAGTCATAGTTCACCTTTCAGTTTCATATCTTCTCTATTTGGGAGAATCTGGTCTTTTGATTTCTCATATTCTTATTTTATCAACAAATATCAGCAGCTTATTAGTTTTGATCTTTTTGCAGGTATTGTGTGAACCAAACTGCAGAAGCATTCAACAGAAGCTGCAGCTAAAATCTAGGTAAGCATTCGATAAGGCTTGGACCTCTTTATTAACTGTTGCTGTTCTCTAAATTGATTATTTGTTTGATCTAGGAATCTAATTGATAGAGATGGCTTATGTTGCTGTGATTTCTCTTATACAAACTTTGGAGCAACTCGTTCAGCGAAAGCCAAATTTGGTAAGTGATGAAACAAGAACATTGATGGCCTCTCTCCTTGATAGTCTTAAATATTTCCAAGACTTTCTTGAGAACACTAGCAAGGGAAGTAAAGATTGCGGAAAGGTTGAAGAGTTGGAGAGAGAGATTAGAAAGGCAGTGGAAGAAGCAGAAGATGTGATTGAACTAAAGATATTTGAAGCAATGAAAAGAGACGCATTATCCAAGATTTTATTCAAAACACTTGATGCACTAAAGAGGGAGGTGATGGGATGCAGGTTTGGTAAAAATAATGTCCTTAATGAAACAATGGGAAAAAAGGCATTATGCAAAACCTTGTCTCGACTTATAGAAAAGATTGATGTTGTGAAGAGGAATGTGACAGGAAGTCGTTTTGTTACAAATGAACTTCAAGGCTATGGTGATCCTATAAATGAGGAACTGCAAACGCATGATTCCTTGCTTGGTCATTCATCTAGAGAAGTTGCAAATCTGAATCTAGAAAATGTTGTTGTAGGTCTTGAGGACGATTTGTTGAAAATTAAGAGAAGATTAACCGGGCCCCCTTCAACCCGAGAAATTGTGTCTATTTTGGGAATGGGTGGTATCGGCAAGACGACACTTGCTAAAAAAGCATACGATGATCCTGAAATCAGGCATCGTTTTGACATCCATATTTGGGTGACAGTATCTCAAGAATATCGGGTTAGAGTTTTGTTGTTGGGTGTTGTTTCTTTTCTTTCTCAGCTGACAAATAAGATAAAAACATCGACTGATGATGACTTGATGGAAGCGATATACAAAAAGTTAAAGGGTCGGAGGTATCTTGTTGTAATGGATGATATTTGGAGTAATGATGTCTTGGATCTTATGACATTAACTTTTCCAGACGACAACAATGGGAGTCGAATTATTTTGACTAGTCGGCTTAAAGATCTGGCTATTCATGCTGACCCTGACAGCATTCCTCATGAGATAAGCCTCTTGAATTCAGATGAAAGTTGGAAGTTACTTCATGAAAAGGTGTTTGGGGTAAAACAACAGGTTTGTCCTCCTGAATTAGAGGATCTCGGGAGGCAAGTAGCACAAAAATGCCAAGGACTACCTTTAGCTATTCTAGTGGTAGCAGGGCATCTCTCTAAAATTGCTAGAACACGAGAAAGTTGGATAGAAGTTGCCAAAAGTGTAAGTAAGGTTGTTTCTAATGAATCAGATGTATGTCTAGGAGTGCTTGCTATGAGTTACAATTACTTACCTAATCATCTTAAACCATGTTTCCTTTATATGGGAGTTTTCCCAGAAGATAGTGAGGTTAACATTGAGACATTGATCAACTTATGGGTTTCTGAGGGTTTTCTATTGGAAAATTTTGTGGGAAAAGATTGTTTGGAGGATCTTGTTAGTAGGAATCTGATAATGGTTAGAAAGCGGAGATTTAATGGTGAGGGGAAAACCTGTGGTGTCCATGATCTGATTCGTGACTTGATTTTAAGAGAAGCTGAGAAGGAGAAGTTCCTGCAGGTTACTCCTTCGGCAAGGAAGCTTCGTGTTCGTCGCTATAGTATCCATTCATATGCTTATGGCGCTGCTTTCCGGGACTCATCATTCACTCGAACAGTGCACTTCTTCCATGGATTAAGTCGATTTACTCTTTTGGAGCGCTTCAAACGGCTAAGAGTGTTGGCAATCCATAATTGTTGCTTTCAAGATTTTCCAGTTGTGATAACAAATTTAGTACATCTCAGATACCTTGAATTATACTGTGAAGATAATATTCACAGGTTAGTGTCTGAGCTTTATAATCTGCAGACCTTGATTTGTCATCACCAACGATTATACACGTCAAGAGTACCTGAGACAATTTGGCAAATAGAACATTTAAGGCATCTTCACGTGACTGACTTCTTTTCTTTCCCTATCACGTCAAGAGAGGTAAAGCCTGGTTTCAAGCTACAAAATCTGGAGCGACTTTCTTGTCTATGTTTGTCCAGCTGTACTTCTGAATTGGTTTCTGCTATTCCAAATCTTAAGAGGCTGAAAGTTCACGGAGATTGGGAGGAATGCGAGGGAAGGAAGATGTCCCAGTACCTAAATAGTCTTTCCTGCTTAAAAGAACTTGAAATGTTGAAGTTCAATGGAGACGGACTACAACTTCCCCGGATCCCAAGTATTTTCACTTTGCCTATATGTCTGAAGAGGTTGACTTTAAGTTGTACTAGTTTACCATGGGAAGACATGGCAAACATTGTAGTGTTGCCAAACCTCCAAGAGCTTAAGATTAAATACAATGGATTTGATGGTGATGTATGGAAATTAAATGATGAAGAAGCTTTCAATAACCTTAAGTTCCTCCTAATCAGCGCAATAAATCTGAAGCACTGGGAAGCTAGCAGTGTTAATTTCCCAAGGCTGGAACGCCTAGTTCTGAAAAGATGCTACTACCTGGAGGAAATCCCTCAAGACTTGGGGGAAATTTGTACCTTGGCGTCAATAGAGTTGCATGAATGCAGTATTTCCGCTGCAAAATCTGTGAATGAAATTCAAGAAGAGCAAGCAAGTATGGGAAATGATTGCCTTAGTGTCATCACTGATAATTGTCGGTAAGACTCGAACAGTCCCAAATTATTGCTCGGAAATCAGTTTAAATTTCGTTCTTTATTTTATCTGCTCCATTTCTTCTCTTCTTTTACATTGCCTCTTGAAATATATTTATAATTTACGAAGTGATGATATAGTTAAAAAATTTAAAGAATATAGTGAAAAAAGTCCGCAACCCACTTATTACATTATGTTTTCTTGTGTTGCCTTAGACATCATTGATCTGGTTCAAGAATCCTGATGAGTTCCTTTTCCTTGCTGCAGCTGGGATTGAATGTCAATTTGAAGAAAGCTGCTCGCGCTAGTCAAGAGAAAATGGTGTGCGTGTGATGACTCTAGCAGTGGTAAGCAAGAGTAGATCACTTGTAACTTGTTCATTAGCAACTGGAGTCTCTTTTCAGTTCCTTATAATGATTAAAGGACCTAACTTTCGTGTGGGTCGAATTGATTGTTATTTTCTTTATATATATTTTTAATTTTCTTGCAGGCTAAACACTAATGACTGGATGATTTGCTCTGTTATAATTCTCAATATGAGTTCATACATATTAGATGCTTCTGTACTCTGCTCTGCAGTCTTGAAGAGTTCCTTTTTTTCTTTGTTGAAGAGTCCATGTCATATGGTAGTCCTATTATACATTCAATATGCTTTGATACTACTGAATTAACAAAAAGCAAGAGATAGGACTTTTAAGGTCGAAACACAGACTGCTTTCTTGTGGTTAAGTTCATCTTGAAAGAAAGCCTTAAAGATCTAATACTTCAAAGAACTTATTGAGAAGTACAACAGGAGAAGTTGAAACATTTCCTAAGAGATATCTTGTGTTCCTTTTTAATTTCTAGCTAATGAAGGACACAAAAATGAAGAAAGGTGTAAGAAGTTTGAATCGATGAACTAGCTATTTCTTCTTCTTTTTTTTCCTTTTTCTACTGACCCAAAAAAATCCAAGAAATAGAAGAAGAATCCTAAATTTTCAAAGTTTTATTTCTCGAGTGATCACGTGTACTATGTTTATTCATGAAATTGACGATCTCTTAGTTGCACTAGCGGAGCATAAATTTCCCCTTATAGAGGGTGGGAAAAACTCCAGTTTGATGTTTATTCTTTCATGGTTTTTGTCGGTGTAAAAGTTAAACATGCGCAAACACCCTTCCCTTTGTAGCTCAGATTTTATTAGTCTTCCCACTGGCATATAATTATAGTGCAGAAAACCTCAAGGAATCTAAGCCAAGATGCAGTGTTTTATTCAGTGTGAAGTAGACTATTCTTAATACTGGGAACAAAGTACCTCCACTTGCTTAGTGTCGTTGAAGACGTAACATAAATCGTACCACTAATGACACATCCAAAGATGCAGTGAATTATATTTGTAAGAATATTGACATAATATAACCCAAGATCAAACATGATATTAGGACACAAAATATCAGGTATTTTGGAAGGCCTTTTGATATGGGAAAATGGGAACAACATTATGCTTTACAAGTTGTACGAGAAACTAAGTAATCAGCACACGAATACAAGCATCTTCAAATTAATTTCTTTATCACGTTCTACCAGCTTGTGTCACCATATGGCGGTAAAAAGGTTCTTGATGTTTGGCGTAAATGTGTATTTTTTATATGAATTATCACTCGATTTGAATGGTTTAACTGCTATAAACATTTGTCTCGGCCTAATGAGTGAATTTAGATGTTTAGGAAGCAATTGGAGCAGAAGGAAGCAAAATGGATTGAATTTAGATCAGAATTGAGGAGTTGGAGAAAATTGCATAGGCTTGCTGCAGGACTTGCGCCGCAAGCCTATAGCGGCTCTACACATAGACAATTTGAAGATGGTGCAAAACAATTCCAGAATGCCATATTTTAAGTGCCTGTGCTGTAGGCCTAACGTGAGTCATGAAGGAACTTTTCCAGGAGTTAAACGCGGGTGAAGAAGGGGGCCTTACCACACAGGTATGCCTATTTTCGGGCAATTTCAGTTGCAGGCTATTATTTTCCAAACGATTTCTCATGCCATATAAAAGGTTTCTACCTTATCATTAGCAGCCGTCTCGACTTGGAAAAGAAGGGAACACTATCGTTGAAGCACGGGCAACCTCGGAAGAGCAGAGTATTTTTCAAATTTCTCTTATTTTCTATGATTATGAATGTTGCTTTGACTATAGTTATATAATTTTGAGTATATTGGGATAAATTAGTCCAAATACACTCTTAACATGGTGTGATATTGTCCGCTTTGGGCCAATCCCACACGGTTTTCCCCAAAAGGCCTCACCCTACACCTTAAATGTAGGCTCCCAAGATTTTGGGCTACAAATATAGGATTTTGTTCGCACACTCAACAATCTCTCTCGAACTAAGTTCCACGTGGCTCACTACCATTATTCACGGGTCTCCCATTCAGACTAAGTTCCATGTGGATCATTGGCAACTTTCAAGATTTACTATCTGCCACCCACATTGTTAAGGTATTTTTACCTATCTATACCATATATCAAACATTATTACCAAAAATATTCATAATTTGTTATTTACCCGTGTAGTCCACACTTTTACTACAAATTATATACCAATCCAATAATAGATAGATTTTGCAATAAATGACGCGCTAAAATGAAGGCACCAGATCTGCGTGTGATTCTGTCAACATTAATTTCGAATTTTGTAACAGAAGGAGATCTCATTGATGCATAATTCTATCATTCCTCAACGGAAAGAGATTTCTCTTCTCTCACTCAACTACAATTCTCAAAAAACGCAAGCTACTGAAGCTTCAGTAATCAAATTGCTTTTACTAATTCTACAACGCAATACAAATTGTAGAATACAAAATTGTTCTTCGTCGACATCAGTACTCAAATTGTCGAAACTATATCTTTTTTTCTATCAACTACATGAAATCATGTCAAAAATCACAATAATGCTGAAAGCGAATGGTAATTGGGATAACTATGACAGTTTTAGACATTTTGAAGTTGATTCCACTGTGGTAGATGAGAGTGTTGGTTTGTGTTGTTCGAAAATGCTTAAAATTTTAGTTTTATGATATTATCTACAAATTTACTACATATATCTATAATTTGACTACAAATCTTTTATTTGGTGTAGGAAAAAAATATTTTAATATACAATATCTCCAGATTGTAGATAAATTGTAGGCAAATTATAGTTTACTTGTAGTTTGTAGTTAATTTGTAGAATTGTAGATAAAATTTAGATATATTGTAGATGCTATATTTTTAATATTGTAATTTTTTTTCTTTGTGTTTGTTCTAAAAATGTAGGTGAGGGCTTCAACAGATCATATACATACTGTGTTGGATGGTGTGAAGTTGTACATTGTGTGTCTAGAAAACAGGAAATGTAGTTGTGGCCAATTCCAACTTGAAGAACTTACATGTGTAAATTATTTCCCATTGTAGTTATAATGTAGGTTAAATAAAGTTAATTTGTAGTTTTTGTTAAATTTTGTAGACAATTTGCAGATTAATTGTGGATAACACATTTCTTCGATTGGAGTATTTCGTTCTTATTTTTTGTTGTGTAATTTATATTCAACTGACATTTATATACAAATATTATATAGAATATTTTTTGTTGTGTAATTTATATTCAACTGACAGTTATATACAAATATTACATAGAACTTGGATGTAAACATCTAAAAATTATGACAAAAGACTACAAAATTTATATACAATAACTACATTGAGTTTTCACACAATGTAGATAGTTTGAAGATTATTGGCGATGGAGATTTACATCAACGACTAAGGCGAGAGAGATGCAAGTAGAAAATGGGCGAGGGGGAGGGAAGCTGGAGATAGTGAAGGTAAATCGTGGGGGGTGGGGGAGGGGGGAGGAGAGAGAGGCGGGTAAACGAAATAAAGTGAAAATACGGTCCTAAAATCACGCCTACAATAAATGAAGGAATAATTATACCCTTAATTTGAATTATGGTATATAAATGGTAATTTGGTATGTTAATATGTAATTAACACAATCCTTAAACTATGAAGGTAATAAGGTTTGGTATATGGTATAGGTATGTAAAAATCCTCATTGTTAAGGTATTATGGCAATCGAAGCCCGCAACTAGCTTCTTCCCGCACTATCACTTTGCCATCTTCATACTTGTCCTGTCGAACCTGGGCTCGGATACCAGCTGTTGGGCTAACTAACTTAAATACACTCTTAGCATGGTGTTATATTATCCACTTTGGGCAAGTCCACCCGGTTTTTTCCGAAATGCCTCATACCATTAAGATTCATTTGGGCCACCAATGTGACTTTGTTCGCACAGAGTAATACTATACTTCTCGCCTAGAATATTGATGGAAACAATTGTTGGGTGAATTGTTGATCGTGCTTATATATAATTGAGCCATTTTTTTTATTTATTTGTTCACCTATATTTTGCTTGTGGTTAATTGAAGAGCCCTTAATTAATTGTGTCATTTTATCTTCTTGTTGAACAATGCGCCTCTGAGTTGTTAAGAGATTAATTGATTGGATCCAAAAGTGAAAATCAGGTAGAAAAGTAAGAATACAAGAGCAGACGACTTATCCAGCAGATGGATGATGAAGCAAGTGATGGATATGGAGAAGGTGGCACTCTTTTTTTAATGGACAAGTAACAAGTATGCACTCCCTAGTGACAGCACTGATCACTATTTCACTAGTAAAATATATATATATATATATATATATATATAAATGGTACTGAATGGAGGCAAAACAGAACATTATTCTTTACAAGTTGTACAAGAAATTATGATTCATAACTAAGTAATTCACGTTAATCAGCCCAAGAATATATTCAAATTTAATTTTTAACCACATTCTACCAGCTTGACATGTCACTTATTACTGTTACTGTTGAAAAGGTTCTGAAAAAAGAAAATTCATGAAAAATTAATAGTGACTACCTTTACCATTCCAAAAAAAAAGGAACAAAATATTTGGCAGATTTGGAGAGGCAAATCAAAGCTCATTTCGGAATAACCTTTTCGCTTACATGCTTGATAATTCAGAAGAAATGATCAGTGGTGGAACCAGGAATTATACAAACGGGTGTCAAAATAAAAAAAAATTATTGCTATCGGGAATGGAACTTGCAACCTTCTATAAATTTCGACAATCCTTAACCATTGCTCTAAGAGTTTGTCTTGTGTCAAGGGGTATCAACCCCTTGTATATATTCAATTTATTTTAAAAAATACCTATTTACGCAGTGTTATTTTTTAGCGAAGGGGTGTCGATTGACACCCCTCGGACAAAGGTAGCTCCGCCCCTGGATAGAGTGTGACTCTCTTTTGAGTATTGATATGTTGAAAGGTAAACCTCCCAGGCGTGTTGTATTGTCAGTGGCGAAACAAGAAACTTCACAAAAGGTATTCAAAGGTTTAATATATATCTATAAAAAGTAATTTTTGACCAATAAACCTAATATAATTCTTTGTAATTGCCTTATTTTTCAAGTACAAGGCAAGGGTCAATGCCTAATACTACGCTTTATTAGTTGAAACGGAGCTTTGGACAACAATAAAGTTGTTTGAGTGTGACCTATAAGTCATGTGTTTGTGCGGTGGAAACAGCCATTAATACTTGCATTATGGTAGGCTGTCTACCACACGGCGGACCCAGAATTTTATGCAAACAGGTTCAGTTGGAGAATTACATACTAACATAAACGATATAAGCCGTATAATGCAGAATGTGCATTATCCATGGAAAGTAAATTCTCCCTACTGTAACAGAGTGTGCATTATCCATGCAAGCCTCTTCTTCATCTTGGAAACGAGTCTTGAATGACGTAAATCCTTCTGCTGCAGTTTGTATCCTTTCACAAATGTCTTAAAAGTAATAATATTGCAAGAAATTCAAATTAAGGTCTTTTCTATATCTCCAGCACAGAAAATAAACTCATTAGACCCCTGCAGCACAGATGCCTGAAAAAATATGAACAATTCTACAGGATTGTCCTATTTATAGATAATGAGCGATATGTTCACTTAAAAAGCCAAAATCAACTCTAAATAGGAATGGTAAGGTAAAAAGAGCAGATTAATAGTGGGTGTAAATATTTGCTGAGATTTGCTCACAACAAATAATGTTTCTATGGTTTGAGAACCTTTGATTCCACATCCAGTTGCTTGATTTTTTCAGAATTTTTTTAATTTGCTTAGATTGATAATAATGGGAGTTCTGATTTTTATCCTCTTATTTATTTTTTTCCTGAGAGAGTTATTTCTACTGATTTTTGGTTGCATTAAAGCTGTATTTTTTACCAAAAAAAAGTTCTTGTTTACTGTTTGTTGCATTTATAAATTACCAATTATTTGAATGCGGCTCTGATGATTGTAAAGCTACATGTACTTAGTATATAAGAACACAAATTGAACGCAATATCACATATATATTTAACGTATGCATTAGGGTAGGTTGTGCCTGCATCAATCACACCCGACCCTTCCCTGAAAACTGTGTGAACACCGGAATACGTTGTGTACTGAATTGTCCTTTGGAGGCTGAACTCAAGCTTTTTGTCTATATTATTAACTAGGGGTGTACATGGACCGGGTTGGTTCTGTTTTTATTAAAACCAAACCAAACCAACTATATCCGGTTGGATTGGTTCGTTTTTGTCGGATTTTTTGAGTTTTTTTGTTATGTGAATATTATTTCAATCTTATTTTGTTATAATTTTTATAAGTAAATATATATTTAGTAAAAATTGAAAAACTTGACAAACATATTATCTATTTAAATATTTTTAAGGTAGTATTTTGTTAATAACACGTGATATATAGTTATTTTTTTAGTCCTCTGATAATAATTTGTCGTTGATGTATACTTATAAGGTAAAATGAATTTAATAATTAAACATAAAAATCAACATAATATCTAATTAATGATAAGTTCTATTTAATTTTAGATTATCAAAATATCACTTTAAATTTGAAAAAAATATAAGAATTTAATAAATCTTGATGTATGAACAAGGAAGAACAAAGAAATTGACGAATTTCAATAACTCTTGATAAGAAAGTGATCATATAACTCATTATTTAAGGTTAGTAAAATGAAGAACTTCATATTCTATTAAATATTACATTCCATAAGAGAATATCAAATATTTCTAAAAGTATATATAAAAATTATATATTTATATGTCGCTTTGGTTCGGGTTTTTTAATTCAATATGAAATCAAACCTAGTCAGATTTTTTAATCGATTTGGTTTGATTTTTAATTCAATATAAAAATTTGGTTTATCTCCTAGTTTCTATGTTTACTTCATCAATTTTTAATGAACACTATGCACTCACAAAATGTGTGATCTGATAAAAACTCAAACCTTATGTATTTAAGCTGTTGAATGGGTAGTTAACTCACAGAAAATATGCTTAATAATTTGACTATAAATTAAGAATAACATACCTATAAAAAGAAACAATTCTTACACCCTATTTCTTGTTACCTCTCTCTAGTTTTTAAAGGACAAAAAGGAAGTTAAAGGTCAAGTTTTTCCCTGTTAATTTCTCAAAACGGTAAAATTTACCCGGAATATATCTCTCAATTTGTTGTTCCATTAAAGATTGGTACACCTCCAGTGCCACAAATTTTTGTCATGGACATTGGTTGTATATTACGTTGGGTCTATTGTGGCTATATCATATAATGATCAATCAAACAGGCGGACACAATCATAGGCGGACCCAGGATTTAAAGGTAGCGGGTGCACTGTTACAGTATCTTAAAAATATTTATAGGCAGTTGGGTCACGACGGAAATAATTACTCGATGGCTTTAGGCGGACTAATAACTAGTTGTTGCATATGGGCTTTGAAAATTAAGGAAGAAGTTTTTTGTGTGGAGAGAGATAATTGTAGAAGAAGTTTTTGATGTAGGGATTTAACTAAAAGTAAAAGGGGTGGGCCTATTAAAAAAACTAAATCAAATACACTATAGTAGGCATGTTGAAATTCTCTCAAAGAGAGAGAAAAGGTTACTAGTAGGCATGTTGGCATTGAAATTATCAAATGAGACCCAATCAAAAATATTATTTTTATTGTTGCACCTAAGATTTGAACTTGGGTCATCAAAAAGCCAACTACTCCACAAACCAACTCTTATATACAATCTTTATGATTGATGGTGCAGCATAATATATTTATAGGGGTCCTTCTTGTATTAACTTATATATATAGAATATATATACAATATTTTTACCGAGGCCAACGGGTGCCCGTGCCCCCACCCCATGCGTAGGTCCGGCCCTGGACACAATCTATCCTAGTGAAGGATATCCTCGTGGTGTCATAGTCAAATGAAGTTTGGGCCAGGGGCGGCTCAACATTTTCGGTGGCCTAAAGCAAAATTTTGATGAGAGGCCCTTAATTTTTTAAAAAAAAAATATATATATATATATTATTTTTCCAACTTTTTTAGATGCTATATTGTTAATAATTTTCTTATAATTGAGTTATTCTAATAATTTATTTTCAACTGATAATATCGTTAATCCGATCCATTTAGCTTCCCGTGAGATATTCTTGATCCTATACAAGATTTTATCAATTTTAATTTGAAATTTTTTTTTCTTGGGATGCAACTGTTATAGTAATATTATTCTATAAAGAATGTAGATATTTGGGTATAAAGTCTTGTTATCTTATTAAGTATATCGATTCGAGTCTTATCTTCTATTTGTAATAATAGTTTGAAAAATAAGTCTAAGCTATCATGTCAGAGTGACTAGTATGTTTTATTCGAGACTAAGTCAATATATTTTTTGAATTTTTATTATCTAGTAATCACAATTTTTATCTACTAAATAAATAAATAAAGAGATTTTCATGTGCTTCGGGTTATTCAAATATCAACAATTAACATCAAATACAAACTAAAATTTTCTATTTTTTTTTGTATTAAAGAATTACAGTTTTTAACCTTAAAATAAATAACTTTTTATATAAAAGATTAATTCATAAAATTACAATAAGTGAATAATGGGGCCCCCAAAGTTTGGGGGCCTAAAGCCATTGCTTGGGCTGCCTTACCCTTCAGCCGGCACTGGTTTGGGCACGACAATTTTTCTTAACGGCTTTGACTTCAACACCATGACCATAAGGATGTCCTTCACTAGAATAGATTGTAACCGCCTATTTGATTAATCGTTATATTGTGTTTAAGGAAAATTTAACACTAAATTGCTTGTATTTTCTTAATTTCCTAGTGCTTGCAATCTTAAAATTTTCAGTGAGCCAATACAGAATAACATTTAGAAGCTCTAACTAATTATATTATTCATACTCCAAATTCCAATTGAGGAAACACCTGATACATTATAAACCAAATGGATTGTAGTAAAATCTCGAACACAAACAAACTCTTAAATTTAAAATTATGGATTTGCATATGAGAATCACCATCGATGGATAATCATGTTGGATTCAAAGCCACGCATGTTACTTCTAACCACTTTTGGGGTGGAGATAATCTGAAAGGCCTTTTGATATGGGAAGCAATGTGGGTGTGCATAAGTCAGATTGGTTTGAGTTTTACAATAATCAAAGCTAACCAATTGTGCTGGATTATTAAATCTAAAAACCAAACAAACAAAATTCAGATTTTTAATCTCAATTTTTCTCGGATTTTTCGGGGTTTTTCGTGTTATTCCGGTAAGTATTCATAAGCATATAATATAGAACTTGTGCTCCAAAAAAAAAAAATTTACCACTAGTAAGTCGAAACTACATAAGGTGTTTTCTAAGAAAACAACATAAAATGTGAGACGAGTCATGAAATTATAAATATTCAATAATAAAGATAATAAAATTACATAAAACAAATATTGATGATAATTAAGACGTATGAAAACAAATACTCCCTCCGTTTCAATTTATGTGAACCTATTTTCTTTTTAGTCCGTGCCAAAAAGAATGACATCTTTCCTTATTTGGAAACAATTTATCTTTATGCAATGATTTATAGCCACACAAAATAAAAGTGCCTCATTTTACACCACAAGATCAAAAGTCTTCTCTCTTTTCTTAAACTCCGTGCCCAGTCAAATGAGTTCACATAAATTGAAACGGAGGGAGTATTTTTTAGAAGTACTAAACCATGTTAAAATTGTACAGCTAATAAGTACTATTAATTACATGATTAAACACTAAAGAAAGAAAAAATGAAAACAAGTGATGTATTTTATCTAAATCATAAAAACAAATTAAAAATAGATATTCAACACTATTATCATTCCTAGTGTTGAATTGAATGTCATTGAATGTCTTTTGTCAGCGGAAGATTATCAGCTATGTCCATTTATAGGTAGTTCATTATAAAAATTGGTCAATTGATAAAATATTACTAATATTATCCAAATTAACCAATTAGCTATTTGTAGCAAAAAAAAATATCAAATTTTTGCTTTGTTTTTAATGGATGTTATTAGAATAGATCGGGCACAACTTAAGGAGCTTTTTGGGATGACATGGTGAAGTTTTGAGGTGGTTTGAATTGAAAATTCGGTAAAAACTTAACATGAAAAAAATGATATGTGTTTCACATTGTGACTCACATATGTATCATATTTGTATCTATTATGTAACACATGTATATCCATATATAACTGTGTGTGAGATACATACGTGATACGTGTTTGGTACATGTGTCGGAGAAGACTTTTTCGAACTCGATTTAATTAAGAAATTTGATACAAAACAAGTCCAAATCACCTCCAATCTTACTCAAATTTTTTATATTGACTTATCTATATATTTTCAATGAATTTTAATTATACCCATTGAAAAAGTTTTTTTTATTTAGATTTTTAAAATATTGTATATATTTTTTGTCTTTCATACCTTATTTGTTACCTCATCCATAAAATTTCATTTCCGTCTTGTATCTAGTATTGTTAATCACGCTTAAAAATATGGAATGTAATTTTTGCATGTGATTCTTTGAGAGAAAAAACCCTATTATTTGGCTTTTCAATTTTTGTTGGCTAATTTTGGTAAGTATATGATTAATTGCTAAAGATTGGTAAGTTAAGATTTATTTAGGACATTTGTGTAAGTTTTCCTTTGTTAGCATTACTATTGTTAATTTTGGTTTGGGCTTTATTTGACTTACTAATATTTATGGGCAATAAAATTTATTGGAGCAATTTATAAGTCGAAACTTGAAATAAAATTTTAAAGATAAAACTAAAGTAAGAAATGGTTATAATCTCCACTACAATTAACACTTTTTTTTGGTAAGTGCAATAAATATATTTATACATTAATATCTTTAAAACCTTTATAAATATAATGCCGGGTTGGTTTGGTTTCGGTTTGACTTTTTTTAGTTAAAACCAAACCAAATCAATTATGGTCGAATTTTTTTTTTCAATATCAAACGATAGTCTGTTTTTTTTCGATTTGACTCAGATTATTAGTTCAGTGCGATTTGCCAGTTTCCTTTGTACACCCCTACTATCAGTAAAGGCTAAATGGCAAATATATTTGTATTAGTGCAGCTTTATTGTTGGTGAAAATTGAAACTTGTTTAGAGCTTGGTGGAATTCTGATTCTGGCTATATTTGTTACCTCATGACCAAGGTTTAGAAATCCAAATAGCTCACTGCATTGTTATAATTACACTGGATCTTTGACCTTCCATTGCTAGACAATTTTCTTAGTTTTGCAATATGAAGAGGAAGACAAGAATAATTTGTGGTTAGGATTGGTGCTATGCTAGGGACAATGAAGGGTGTATTTGGTAAGAAAGAAAATATTTTTTAATTTTCTCATGTTTGATTAAATTAATGTTTTTGAAAATATTTTTCTCGTGAAATCATTTTACTCCAATTGGAAGAAATTATTTTCCTTATGGAAAATATTTTCCAAAAATGTTTTTCAACCTTCCCGACCCTATTCCTCATCACCACTAACCTCTTCCCCCACCTACCCACCCCCACCCGAAATAAAATTATTATTAATAGTATTTTCTTTTCATGTTATAGATAGGGTATCCCTTTTTTTTCAACAAATGCATATTTTCTTTTTACTCACTAACCAAAAAATGAAAAAATTAAGTCATAAACTCACTCATTTTCTATGAGAATATTTTCCTTCGTACCAAACAACACCCGAAGAGTGTAAATATGTTCATTTGTGTTAGGATTTATAGCATTGTTTGCATAATTTAAGGTAAAGTAGGATTAGGATTCTTCTTAACCAAATTTTGACACAATAAGAGGACATTTTACGTCTCCGTTACAAAACATTTCCCCAAAATCTGATCATATTCCAGAAACAAAACACTGTTTTCAAAAGAAATTGAAAAATAGTAGCCAAAATCTATGGTCAAATGCGACAAAAGCTCAAGTTATTGTTTTCTCCTATTAATTGTATATGAGAAAATGAAACAAAAGGGAAGATTTAAGAGATGTACTTCTGAACAAGAGTGATTAACAAATTTTAAACACAGAGAACAGGCGAAAGGGAAGAAAAACAAGAATTGTTCAGCTGCACCTGATTTATCATTTCCATACACAAATCACATTTCAGATTCTGAAATTTCTATTTGATTCAAAAATTTACCAAAATTGAAATGTAACAGTTTCTTTAAATAAGGGCCATATTTGCAATTTCTACAAAGGTCAACAATACAGTGTTGCAGTTAAATAAGTCCCCAAAAAATTCTTAATCCCAATACTAAGATCAATATAACAAAAATAGCCCAAAACTGAGAAAAAAGAAAAACTAAACATGAAATCACCTACCCCCAAAAGGAAGCACGACGACTCGGGGCAACTTGGTTCAACATTCCTCGGCTCTATATATAGTCGCCCTAACCGCGTCTGCCAGTAAACCCCGTGCACTCAAAAAGATGCCTGGTTTCTGGGGGCAGCACAAGAACTCAACCTTTCTGTAAAGAGGGGGGCGCTTTACAACACTGGAAGATACACAAGAAATGGATGATGAAGGGGGTCGGATTGAATCGACCAAAGAATTGGTGTGGATATTGTCAACCCACTTAAATCGACGTATAATTGGGGTAAAGCTGCAACAAGCTATCTAGAGTTTCAGGTAAGAATTTTCTTGCAAACAAGTAACACGGTCGTTGATTTCCGTTCCATAGGCATGGCCTAATCTGGACTTCCTTCTGCAAAATGGAAAATAACACAGGATTCTTTCAGATAATGTAGCTTTCTAGTGAACACAATGCAAGGGAAGTGTCAGATCAATTATTCATACCCTTGCATCGCTTGTGACATGCACATTCTCTGAAATAGACTGCAGAAAGAGTGACGAGAAACGTTAAATCATGTCATGATTGGAAAGAAGACTAGAAGTAATAAAAGAATCAGTGGCATAAACGTATACATGTCGAGGGAAGTTAGCCTTACAGTTATGTTTCTCATAAGATCAGAAGTAATATCTTTGCGCACGTATGATTTTGGGTGCCACTTCCCTTCAGACCAATCAACATGTGTTACTGACCAATTCGCAATTCCAGTTGGGTCAAGCATCTGAAAATTTGTGGGAAGAAAACCAGTTAGTTTGGAAATTATCAAAACAGGAAGATTAGAAGACGCGCTGGTGAATAAAACTATACTCACATGGAAGAAGGTTGGTATATAGTGTTCATCAGAATAGCAATTCCGATTACCCTCCATGTTTGGCTGTTGCATTATTAGAGACAAAAGTTCAAGTGATCAATGAAAGTTAACCAAACTCACATCTAGACAAACAAACAAAAAAAGGCCAGAAGAATAATGAAAGCGGGGAGTGGGAGATGAAGGTTAACATAGACAAGTTTTTAAAGAAGTATATGGATACAAGCATGTTTTATTGTGCCTGTAGAGACCCCGTGAATCAAATGTTGTTGTAGTTTCCAAACAGCAATACAAACAGTTCTAAAAAAAAAGGCTTAAGTGGAAATAACAATACGAACAAATAAATAATGCTAGAGAACAATAGTTTTTATGCTTCAATTCAAAGGCAAACGGATGCTTTAAATCAAAGAGAAGAGAAGAGTAATGGGACTATTGGCGAAAGATGAATATAACATAAACCAATAAGCAGCTTTGTTATCAATTACACCTCAGTCCCAATTATAGATGGAGCTGGTTATATGAATACTCTCTCAAGCATCTGTTATGTTCTATTCAGGTCAAGTCTCACATTCAATAAACTTTCAGAAATTTCAATGCTAACTTCTCCAAAACAATCAACAGTGTGGGAAGAAACGATGCATAGAGCATTCAACATCGTATACATCAACGAATAAATACAGTTAAAAAAAATAGCTAATAGTGTAATCATATAATCAGCCAAAGTATGATTACAGAAAAAACACACCTTGCAGTAGTCTTTGAATTTTCTATAGTAGAGACTGTCAGCCATAACGGCAAGGGCATGCTGTCGCTTCATTGTGAACCACTGTAAACATTCAGAATGTAACCTATCAGAACGAGAAAATCGTATTTGGCCACCTAATATGGCAAAAAGAATTCTGCCAACAGAATACTGCAATTAACCAACTCATTGAACACTTGCAAGATTACAAAACCAAAATATCCTTTGCTTTTTGAACAAATTATAAATGAATGGGAAAGCTTTATAATTCGTGAAATATTACGACCACTGTAATACATAGACAAAATGGAAAGCCTGAGAAGAGAATTTGTTCTCTCTTACTGATCCGATCCTTTATTATTTTTTTTGACAACACACTTCAAGAATAGCAATAATTACCCAAAACAAGAGTGTTGGTGGGCTAATTGTTTACTTGACAAGCACCAAGCATAGTTTCCAAACTCATTGGTCGACAAAAAATAAAACAGAGAGAGAGAGAGAGAAAGAGAGAATAAAGAATAACAGCAAAGTTGTGTAAAAGGAACCTGTGCACCCTTCCGAAAATCCTTCTTTTCAACTTCAGGTAACATACGTTCATAATATCTGCCACTTCCATGAGGTCCAGGATCCTCAAAGCTGAGAGAAGAAAGAAAAAGAGCACTCTTTTAAGCCCAAGTGATATAATATTCTAGAAATATAAAAAATATTACGGAGCATCAGAGGAATTGACTTACCAGTCTACAAAACTGATATTTGTATACATCAGGTAGTTGTAAACATAGTCAAAATCACGCAGCGGTATACAACTGCAAGTTGATAAGCGACATGATCAGAAATGATGTAATGGCATAATTGCAAAAATAAAAAGCAAGAGAAATCATCAAATGTCAACCTGTCAGAAAGTAATACAAAATGCTGATTGTCAGTATCTTTTAGCGCGTATGCTAAAAGGCGTCTCTCCGCATCAACCATAGAAATCTTTCCCCACACTACCTGCAGTGCAGAAACGTTTACTCCACAACTCGGCCATATAAATCAAAATGATAAATACCTCTGACTTCAGATGACTAAAATAGCTATAAGTATCTTCATATTTCTATAAGCTAGGTTACATGAGCCGTTCATTTGCATCGACACAGCAGTGTCAATTAGGTACCACAAGGATGCAATACTTCGTGACGGCTCTTCAAAATTCACAAAAATTCAGCAAAAAAATTGACTTGTTCTGAATACATATACAAACTCATACTTTATACGTGCCCGTAATCGTATTCAAGTAATATAGGCGATGTTTTAAATTTAAAAAAAAAAATGAAAAAGAAGACACTTGCAGAAAATACAGCAACTATAAGCAATACTAATTTGGATTATCCGATAAACATGGCTGATTTGAGCTACTCAACTTAATTCTCAAGGTCTATTCACAACCAAAACCCATGCCACTAAAAAGGGTAATAGTCGGTCATATTTACAAATTGTGCCACTTGCAAAGAAAGGAGGAAGTGGATGTTGTAGGTTACACAAAGTTCTAGATCCATCTAAATTCATAAAGGAGATAAGTGTAATCGATTCAAAGTAATTAAAAGATGCAAATGTAGTATGACGGAGCTGATGAGTAATGATGTCGCGTGATGTTGAATATCAACTAGATGCTGCTGCCAATTCTCAATCATTCTTCTCAGACTCTGTGTTAAACTGTTAATCAGCTTATCATGCAAACAACAGCCTGATCACACCAAATGCCAGCAGCACAGCCTACAGAACTCTTTTCTCGTTCAGACTGTTTTCCGTAAACTGGAATTTGAGTCGAGGAGTCATCTCAAACAAATAGCCATGGAAGAAGCATGATAGAAGATATCAAAATACAAAAGCAAAAAAAGGCAATGACTTCAATTGCTTCACAAGAACAAAGTTCATTCAGAAAAACACATGAAAAAACTTCAAGCGACAAATTTGATGAGATACAGCATCTCATTAGTGACAATGGTTTGTGCATCAGAAAAAACAAATGGACAAAGTTCAAGCAAAAAACAAAATACTGCATTTCATCAGTGACAATGGGAAAAAAAAGAGTACAAAATTTAACGCAGTATGACAAACCTTATCACTACGAATTTCCCGGTTGACAAAGTAACGGCTAAAATGTACTGGTTTGTCCTTAGATGCATGCACATAGACAGAAAACTTGCCTTCATGGCCCTGAAAGAGAAGTAGTTTTATACGACCATCAATAGAGAAAGCTGAAATGCAAAGTGTAGTTAAGGATCTATTAGACTTTATTGCAAGGACTCTCTAAGAATGTCATCGGATGTGTGTCAGATCCTCCAAAAGTAGTGTATTTTTGGAGGATCTGACACAGGTGTGGCGGCATTTTGAAGAGTCCGCACAACATAGCTATTAGATGTCCAAAAAGTATAAAATTTACACAAACTAGTACCTATTGAGTTAATCTGACAAAATATAATTCAACTAAGTAGGAAGAGGGAACCTTAAAATCAGATAGCTAGCCATTAAACAATATTTTGTAGTACCCGGATAATGTGTATGTTGAGTATTCCCTTATAATTTGTAAAGAGATGCTTTCGAGAATAATTTACTTCACTTTTAATAGGATGCCAAAGTTAGCGATTCTAAGAGTTTCCACGAGAATATGAAAACAAACCTGAAAAAATCTGTCCCAGAGCTTTTCAAATGGCAACGCGCCAGGTGTCAGGAACATAAATGCAATTTTGGGGCTTTCTGGCATGACTGGGGGTGTGTTCAGAATTTCATTAGTTACAACATGGGAAGCGAGCTCTTCATCTGTCAATTCTCTGGCGGGCGCAGGCGGAAGCCAATCGGAAAACCCTTTGCAACCATTCAGTGAGAATACATAACAAGCACCAGAACCTTGAGGGGGGTAAACGTAAGCACAAATTAGGAACAAGCTAACTAAAGAAACCAACACGATTATCCATGTCGGTTTCTTTAACTGAGCACGATGGCGAGGTGCAGACAATATTTGCATGTCCTTCATGCCTAAATGCCACCCCTGAGATGTCTTCATCTAGGAACTATATACATCAGCAGTCGATAAACATGAAAAACTAGACCCTTTAACCAATCTCTGAGACCAATAACTAAAGGTAGCTCACTGTCTTATCTTTGAACAACCCAACAACAGAAGTAATATTTCTGAATCGATGAGACCAAACTCAAAGCTGCAAGAGGATGAAAAATCAACAAATAAGGAGTAGTTAGAGTTAAATTAAGATCTTTAACTTCAGATGTTCTTGTAAAGAAAAAACCTTAATCCCTTTCTTTATCTATATGCTGATTCGGAATTTTAA
The DNA here is from genome assembly GCA_032618575.1 of Nicotiana noctiflora. NCBI lineage: Eukaryota > Viridiplantae > Streptophyta > Magnoliopsida > Solanales > Solanaceae > Nicotiana > Nicotiana noctiflora. The sequence goes on along the minus strand of JASVEL010000163.1, from coordinate 281,091 downwards.
CTCCTAATTTTCAGTTACATGATATTGGATCAAGCCTCCCGTGTTAGGATGACACAGGGAAAGATTCTCACTTCCCATTGTAGAGTCAAATTCCAGTTAACATACCCAAAAAGAGATCAAGTTAATGCAGAATTTTTTATTCGACCTCAGCATTAGCAGAATACAGTAAAAAAGATCCAAACTTTAAAGAATTCCCATGAAGTAGAAAAGCAAAGACACATGAAATTTTGAGTACACAAATATTGGTCTAATGAGATCATATAAGATAACATGGCAAAAAACAACCACCACAACAATTACAAAGATTCCTAGGTTACCCCAAACATCCTTAAATTAAAGTCACACCCGTTTATCAGACCTCAAATCTATCCACTCCCCCCCCCCCCCACAAATCAACTTCAAATTCCCATCATCGCCATAAAAAACATACATCATACATAAACAGATAAATACATATATATCCCCATAAATGCAACAACCCCATCAAAGAATTAATCACAAATCTTTTCAAGAATCCAAAATTTCAATCAAAGTTCAATTTTTTACTCATAAGGGTACGTCTAGAATTACAAACAAACACAAACCCACATCATAGAATCAAAGAACAAATTTAAATCAAGAACGCAATATTACCTGAATAATGATGCAAAGAAAAGAGAGATTCTTTTTTTTTTTTTTTTTTGGTTTTCCACTTGCTATTAGGGGTGCAAGAACTCCAAATCTTTCAAGCCAAAAAGGATCTGTATTTCTGTGTGCATGTATGTATTATTAATACGAATAATTAGTAATATATTTGGCGTGTGAGATCTAGGGCTAGCACAACAAAGCAAGTGGAACCAAACAGAAAAACAGCGGAGAGAGAGAGAGAGTAGGGGGGCTGCTCCAGTGTATCCAATACAATAATTATAAATTAAAAATATGTTTTTTATATATAGAAAAAATTACATTATATGTGTTGTTTTTTAATTTTCCTTGTGGGGGGGTGATGGTTTCTAATTATCTTAAATCTTTTTTGGTGTGACTTTCCTTTGTGTATGGAGTTTGACCGTTAGTTTCATACCAAGGTCCAATACTAGGAACTATTCAAGCCGGCAATTATTGGGAATTTTTTTTTTTCTAATGAATTTTGAGGAAATCGTTATCTACAAAAAAAAAGTATATTCCTACCTTAATTTATTATTTGGTCACTAATCTTTATGAAATAACTTCACCTATCTAGTAAAAAAAAGTAATTTATCTAGTGAATTATCTGAATATGAATACAGATGATTCATCTAGTTAGTCTTAATTATTTGGGATTGATATGTAATTAATTAACTAATTATTAGTTAATAAAATAAATATCTTAGTTGTAGACGTAAATTGTTACTTTTTTAACATATAAAATTTCATAAATTGAGTGTCCGTAGAAATTTGAATTCAAAGATGTGAGCAATTAACAAATATAATAGTCCAACAGTCAGCTTCTTTGAGTTTTTATTTTTCCTTTCTTCTTTTTGACCTAATCTTGTAAAATTTGAGAATTAAAAAATTATAGATTTCATTGAAATTGGATGAAAAATGAATTTAGAAGAGCAAAAGATTGAATTAAAAACAAAAGAATATAAAAAATAAAAGAGAACTAACACAATACATGGGTGTTATATGTTAAAAAATAATGACGTGTTATAAAATAAAGACTGTAAAGTAAAGACAAGATATAGAGAGAGACTGATATATTATTCGAATTCAAACTGATGTACATAATGAAATGAAAACCTTCTATTTATAGAAGAAGGAAAGCTGTTGTGTAAGCTACTACAAGCTGCTGTGTAAGCTGCTACTGCAAGCCGCTGTGTAAGCTGCTGCTCCAAGCTGCTGTGTAAGCTACTACAAGCTGGTGTGTAAGCTGCTTCTACTGAGAGTAATGTTTATCTATAACGGAGTACTGAATGGATAAGTTCATTATATCCGGTATGGATAATCTTCTACTCGGGGTAATGTTTATCCATAACCGGATACTGAAAGGATAAGCTTATTATACCCAGTATGGATAATCTCTACCGAGAGTAATATTTATCCATAACTGGATACTGAAAGGATAAGCTTATTAGACTCGGTATGGATAATCTTCTACTAAGAGTAATATTTATCCATAACCGGATATTGAAAGGATAAGCTTATTATACTCGGTATGGATAATCTTCTACCGGAGGTAATACTTCTGCCTTAGTCGCGAGGGTATTTTTGTTAATAGAATTAACTTTGTATATTTTTTTGAACGGATAGGTGGACGGAGGGTATTTATAAACCATTTAGCAAATGATGGGGATAGTTTTGGCCCTTTTCCGTATAATATATTTATAACACTCCCTTGGATGTTCATTAAAAGATAATGTGCCTCATTAAAACCTTACTAGGAAAAACCACGTGGGAAAAATTCTAGTGAAGGAAAAAGAGTACACATATTTAGTAATACGCATTGCTAGGTACCTCATTAAAAACCTTATAAGGAAAACCCTGTGGGAAAAAACCTTAATAAGGAAAAAAGAGTGCATCGCGTATTTACTCCCCCTGATGAAAACCTTGTTTCAAATATTTGAGTCTCTGCATTCTAACCTTGTATCTGCATAACCAATACGATCTGCACTACATTTGTTAGCATTAACAAGATACATAAAGTGCACCAATTGCACTAATATACGGTACTTCGGGACCAAGGAGTTCCTCATCCTCTTCTGGAGGTCGGAACGGATCCTTATTCACTTCAAGTGATCGAACACCCATTGATGTACTTAATGGGTGCGTTTGTCCATGTAAAAGCGTTCAAAGACCCTTTATGTATAGGCAAATTGATGGATAAAGATCTCGTCTGCTAAATATTTAATTTGCAAACCAAGATAAATTTTATTTTCCAAAATCTTTCATCTAAAATTCTTTCTTAAGATATTCAATTGTCTTTTGGAGCTCTTCTGGAGTTCCAACAAGATTTATGTCATCAACGTATACAGCAAGTGTAACAAATTCTGATGACATTTTCTTTACATGGACAAATAATATTATTTATGTAACTCTCTTTCAGCAAATATTCACTGAGGCGATTAAATCACTTGCGTCCAGATTGATTTAAACCGTACAAAATCTTTATAATTTGATCGAGTACATTTCCCGAGACTTTGAACTTATATGCTTCGGGTATTTTAAATCCTTCAGGGATCTTTATAGAGATTTAATCAAATGAGACATATAGGTTACGACTCGCATTTAAATGGAATGACATCTTCAGGTGTCTGGACTACTGGTCCGATCCTCACAATATTTCACAGTATTGTGCACTATATTGTATTAAATATATCGTCGACGATCATTTTGTATCGGTTCCTAAGCGACATAACTTGTTGAGATCTCATCATTTTCTTTATTTTTAGGTACCTCAACTTCTTCTGGAGTTTCATGAAATGTTATGTCGTGGGCTCTTCTAGAGCTTATTTCCTCCTCATTATGATCATTTTGATCATTAGCTCCTTATTATTTTTCAATGATCGTTACTTTTGGAACCGATTTGTCTACCACGCTTCATGCGTACAGTAAACACTATCCTTCAGGGACTTTAAATTTTAATAGGAGCATTTGCAGCTGAAATATGATATTTGATTTTGGATCAGCAAATGCTTCTAGCATTTGACTTGAATTATCTTCTAAGTGAGGATCATGATAATTCCATTCATATAGCATATTTTTCAGCTATTTATTCCATTCCCCGGATGTTAGAAAAACTAACATATATCCCCAATCTTCTTTGGGAAACATATCTTTATGCATTGTGGTAGAGAAATTAATCATATCCCATACATCAAAAGATAGTAAAATATTTGATTTCTGATCCTAAACCAATTATGAGGGGAGGACTTATCATTTGTTGGTCTGATGCATACAAGTGCTGCTATATGCAATTTAGAAATCTTAGACCAACACATGAAGCTTTGTTCTCATAAACAATAGTTTAGCCATTAATAGGAGGTATTCATTGCTAAACTAGCTTGTACATAAACCAGCATTATCAAGATGAACTGTCTTGATTTCATAATCTGAAAATTATGCTCTTAAGTGAGAAAAACAATTTCAAATGCCAAACTGCAGGTTGACAAGAAACATACATGTAACCATCTTATATATGCATCTATAAGTGGTTCACATGATAGGTGAATGGGCCCGTATTCACCTTTTATATAATTCAGAATAAGGGGTTTTAGTCCCAACTTTAGCTGGTATAATCAATTTATTATGAGAACAAGCAACACAGGAGAATTCTTGAAGAATCTTCTAGTTCTTCAGTATATGCTTATCTACATTCTCAAATAGCTCATTCAATAATGGCAAATGAAAACTTCAAGTTTATCATGACATGTGCTATCTCTTAGTAAACTTCTGGTTTACTATGACATATTAGTAAACTTCTGATTTACTATGGCTATTTTTGTATTAGTAAACTTCTGGTTTATTGTGATACATGATGAAGTACAAATCGAAGAATAAGGCGGGTAATTTCTCGTATACATATTATTTTACCCCCTATGATTGTGGAAAAATGAAGATTTTTCAATCTTTCAATCATTTATAATCTCAATATGATAGCCATTTATTTTAGTAAACTTCGGGTTTACTACAACCTATGTTTTGACCACAATCATATAATATGAATGACATATTGTAAATAATCTCTTCGAGAGCCTTCAATTATTATCCACAATCTAATATTTATCGGACACTACGGGTGTCACGTGTCTTCTAGGCAAACAATTAGCTCTTCGGGAGTTGTTGATACATTTGTACTATCGAATATTGCTCTGATACTTCTGGTACCATAAAAGAAAATCACAACCAAGTAAACAATTATTTAAGCACAAGAAAACTCATATTCATAATATTTTCCTACTTCAGGAGGCAATTCCAATTGTATTACTTCTTCAGGAGCAGATTTAAAATACAAAATATTGAATATATATTCTCTCAATTATATTACCTCTTCCGGAGGTAAATATATTTACATCAAAAGCGCGTTCATATTTACCAAATTTATTAATATTGCCACATTCACTTCAGGGAATGGATTATTATTATCAAAAGTTCTCATCCTTCAGGAAAATCGAACATGATTATCTGAACGCGCATTAATCACAATAAATTGTGATGCCACAACCTCTTTTAAAATATTTACTACTTCAGGAGCAAATCGAGGCGTGTAGAGAATATTTATGTATCTTATCTTCAATTGTAATCATAGAAAGTCTAAATTATCACTTCTGGTGATCATATGCATATACCACTTCTGGTGGTTAATAAAATATAATTACAATAAGATATACAAAAATAACTACTTCTGGTAGTTGTATATTTCTTGCAAACTATGCTAGAGTTTAAGTTGATCTAATAATAATATCCATATTCTTCAAAATAACATAAATAAGATATATTATAGTAAGCATCATTATCAAATCATAACTTTTATTTATGTACAATTACATAACCATACTACTTATTACAAACAACAAAAATCAAAATATTTATATTTCTACAGATTCACTACCGATTACATGACTTGTTTCTCCTTCTGGGAGTGCAAAGTAATCAGCTACATCTAAATGCATGAAGTCAAAATTATCTTCAGAGATAAAATTTGCTTCAGCATTTTTCTCTGTCTTTTTCAAGGAGGCTTGATAAAGCTCAACCAGGTGCTTTGGCGTACGACAGGTACGTGACCAATGCCCTTTTCCTCCACATCTACAACATGCACTTTCTGCATTTGGTGCTTGCACCGCTTCATGCTTTTGTTCCTTCCTTTTCCACTGCTTGGTGGCGAGGAGGGTTCTTTGGTGCATTATTATTACCATGATTGGGATTTCTTCCCCGACCACGGCCATGACCACGACTGGGGCCACGACCTCTTCCACGTTTGGATTGGTGGAAGTTCGTCTCATTCACTTCAGGGAATGGACAAGAACCAATAGGTCGACTTTCATGATTTTTCATTAATAGCCCATTATGTTGTTCGGCTATAAGAAGATGTGAGATAAGTTCAGAATACCTTTTAAATCCCATCTCTCGATATTGCTGTTGCAGGAGCATATTCGAGACATGAAAAATGGTGAAAGTTTTCTCCAACATATCATAATTAGTAATATTATCACCACATAATTTTAATTGGGAAATAATTCTGAACATAGCAGAATTATACTCACTGATAGATTTAAAATCTTGTAGCCTTAGATGAGTCCAATCATATCGTGCCTGTGGAAGAACGACCATCTTCAGGTGGTCATATCTATATTTCAAATTATTCCACAGTATGACTGGATTTTTAACAGTAAGATATTCCATTTTCAGGCCTTCATCAAGGTGATGGTGTAGGAATATCATTGCTTTGGCACGGTCTTGGTTTGATGCCTGATTTTTATCACGGATGGTGTCTGCCAGACCCATCGCATCTAGATGAATTTCAGCATCAAGCACCCAAGACATATAGCTTTTGCTCGATATATCCAGGGCTATAAATTCAAGTTTAGAAAGATTTGACATTATTTAATAAAAGAAAGTTCTTACCTCAGATACTTTCAAAATATTTGCTCGATATGGCAGAGTCTCGTTCTGATAACGTGTTATAAAATAAAGACTGTAAAGTAAAGACAAGATATAGAGAGAGACTGATATATTATTCGAATTCAAACTGATGTACATAATGAAATGAAAACCCTTCTATTTATAGAAGAAAGGAAGCTGATGTGTAAGCTGCTACTGCAAGCTGCTGTGTAAGCTGCTACTGCAAGCTGCTGTGTAAGCTGCTACTGCAACCTGCTGTGTAAGCTGCTACGATACCAGATATGGATAATCTTCTACTGAGAGTAATGTTTATCTATAACGGAGTACTGAATGGATAAGTTCATTATATCCGGTATGGATAATCTTCTACTCGGGGTAATGTTTATCCATAACCGGATACTGAAAGGATAAGCTTATTATACCCAGTATGGATAATCTCTACCGAGAGTAATATTTATCCATAACCGGATATTGAAAGGATAAGCTTATTATACTCGGTATGGATAATCTTCTACCGAGAGTAATATTTATCCATAACCGGATATTGAAAGGATAAGCTTATTATACCCGGTATGGATAATCTTCTACCGGAGGTAATGTTTATCCATAACCGGGTACTGAAATGATAAGCTTCTTCGGGAGGCTTATTTCCAATAGAGTACTAAATAGATAAACATATTTACGGCGGAGTCATATACAGATAAGCTTCTTCAGGAAGCTTATTTACAACGGAGTATGAACATCCATAATATAATATATTTATAACATGACGAATATTCATTGAACAGATGTCATTTTTGCTGAAGTGAATTGTTGATCCTTTTTTATCTCAATTTTGGAAAAATGCTATGGCACCGTTAATGTCATGTTAAATCATTAGTCTTCTGTCATTATTGAGTTGCTTACATCATATAATTAAAACTCTTCCAATGGCAATTATTCATCATCTTTTATATTATATCCAGTTAAAGCAAATTGTGAAAATGGTAAATTTAAATTTAGATAAGAATGATCATACAACTAATGCATTAGCAAAACAGTAAATTAAATAGTACTTCATCAAAATACAAATATATTAAGTAAGAGCGCCACAAATGTCGGGGGAAATTAAAAGCCAGATAATGTTGCCAAATCTGTTAAAGTAATTTTAAATAATGAGGTACCAAAAATAATCTTTGGAAAGTCATGATGACAGCAATGAACATTGATAAAAAAAGAAAAGAAAAAAATTGATGGTTCTTCCCTAAATAGTTGTGCTTGATTCGGAAAAGAGTCAAATATGTACTTATACTATTGAAACAGGTTTAATATTATCCTCCGTTATACTATCAGTCCAAATATATTCCTAACGTTATATTATCTATTCAAATATATCCCTAATATTGTGAAAGTGTTACAAACCTACCCTTCCGTCGTTAACTACTTTTCCTATGAACACATTTTATTGCTACCTCACCATTTTATCCCGTTTGCAGCTATCAAGTTCAATTACTTTAAAGTTCTATCATTATTTTGAAGACTTCACTGCCTCTACTTCCTCTTGCTTTTCAAAATACTTGTTGCTTCTCTGGCCGATACTAAAATTAAACGTACCTTTCACTTGACCTTATAATTTAGAATTTTATTTTGTTTTTCCTTGTATTGTCGCTGAATCTGTAAGACATATTTAGGAAAATTTAGTAACACTTTTATTTTAACATAAAACGTAAAGAGAGAAAAATGAGTGTCAGGTTATTTTTCTTTCTTATCATGGTCAATTTTGAAACCTTAAACTAGTTTGCATATTTCTTTGCTTAGTTTGTTATATAAAATAAAATGTATTTTGAATGTATAAACATAAATTTTGAATAGCAAAATTAAAATTTTCTCGGTTCACATTGTTTCATATTATCTTTAGTTGTTAGCATTTCGTTTGATATGGTTTGTTTGTATATCTATGATCTATGATTTTTCTTCAAATGAACGGAAAAGAAAGGTTGTGGGAAAAGGATGAAAATTAGAGTATAATGGTAAGGTGACAATGAAATGTTGCAATATGGAGGTAGTTAATGAAGGAAGAGTAGGTTTGTACCACTTTTATGATGTCAGTGATATATTTGGACCGATAGTATGACGTTAGGGATATTTTTGAACTAATACTATAACGGACGGCAATATTAGACCCTTTCTATAGTGTAGGGATATATTTTACCCTTTTCTGTGCTTGATTCATTATCTATTATATGGCCAACATTTATAAATTTGAAAGTTAGCAAAATAAGTTAGACAGAAATTAACTATTGCTGAAAATCATTGATGTTTGGCTAAAAGTACGCTTAATTTTACATATATTGCCTTACATTGTGCTTATAAGATTTCGGATGTATAATATAATAATTTGTGCTAATTTGTACTATTTATATGTGTAGAAATCATTCGGATGCTATTTGGTACGTAAAATGCGCGCATTGGAGCGAAAAAAAAAAAGCAAAAGCGCATATTTGAGGACCACAGGCGGCGTGGGCCACAGCCTATGACGCTCAAAACAGAATGCTGAAAAGTTGAGCGCCAAGACTAGTGCCCCACGCTGCCCTGGACGCTCAAAATATGAACATGTCCTATTGCGATCGGGACTTGATTATTTCGATCCCAAGACGTCCCCAATCATATAAAAGTCAACCTAAGCGTATTTTGAGTAGGGGAACATTTTTAGACGAACTCTTGACCTAGGGGAGAGCACAGAATCGTCGCGGAGGCCGGGTTTCATATTTTCTTCCATCAACCTTAGTAATTTTTATGTTTTTTTGTATGATTTATTGTTTGGCTACCATGTCTATGTGGAGTTAAACTTCACGTTCTAGGGTTATGGTTCTTTCATAAGTTTTACAACAACAACAACAACAACAACAACCCAGTATAATCCCACTTAGTGGGGTCTGGGGAGGGTAGTGTGTACGCAGACCTTACCCCTACCCTGGGGTAGAGAGGCTGTTTCCAAATAGACCCCCGGCATCCTTCCCTCCAAGAACTTCCCACCTTGCTCTTGGGGAGACTCGAACTCACAACCTCTCGGTTGGAAGTGGGGATTTCTTTCATAAGTTTTGTTATTCAGATATTGATTTTGCTTTCTTGATTTATCATATTGATTTTGTTTATTCAATATTGTGCTTACTTATTTAATTGCTTGATCACCAAGTGAATACTATCTAAGAATCTAGAGTTGAACTCGAAATTGGGAACTCTAGATTTCATATAGGATTGAGCAGAGCATGTTCGTGAACCTGGGCATCGGGGGATGGATTCGCGGTTAGGATAGACATATACCTAATTGCCTTGCTTGGTTGATATACAGGAACTATAAATGAATTCTTGTTGATTTTAACTTCATAGACATATAGATGTTAAGTTAGCTTGAATAGGCAAGTAAGAACTCGACATATTCTTATGAGCAATATTAATCCTGTCAACTAATAAGCTAGATAAATTAGTTAGTCAATCCAATTGAAGAATACAATAGGATTGTTAAATAGCACATAACCTTAGATCGTTTTCATTATATTGATAACATAAATATCTTCTCTCCCTCTGTTCAATGTTCATTATCTATATTTCTTTATTTAATTAATTTAGAATCAAATATTTCTAAGTTTAATTCTTGTTTAGATAATTAGGATAGTCTAATTTAGTTAATATTTGATCACAACTCCTCGTGGGTTCGACATCTGACTTCTAGTCACTTTATTATTTGACGACCACGTATACTTGCGTGTGCATTTAGCCGCTGCAAAAAGAAAGTTCACCAAAATTCTGAATGGCGCCATACACTAGATAGTAACTATGAATTCAATTATTATTATGTATTTATTTAACTTTATTGTAAAAATATGTTGGATCTGCTTCTATTGCTGAATCGTTAGCTTGTGATACTAGCAGCCTGTTTGGTCATGCTTTTAGGAATCCAAACGCATTTTTTTGATTAAAAAAAATAGTTTCTTTAAAGAAATATTGAAGATTTATTTTAAACTAATATGCCTTTGCTCTAAACTAACATGCCTTTGCTCGTTACAAACTTTTCTGAAAAATTGTTTACATGTTTATGATTTTTTTTTCTTTAAAAAAGTTCCTTGACAAGTTTCGGAAACATCAACAGAGATGTTTTGATTTTTAAAAAAAAAATTTAATCAATGAAAACGTTTCATTTGACGAAAATTAATCAATAAGTTGCAAAAAAAAAAAATCGTAAAAAAGCAAAGGAAAAAGAAATAAAGTATATTGGAACCATCAATCGCGAACGAATTAATAGCGCGTGGACGAGCGAATAGCGCGTGGACTAAGGTCCACGAGAGGTCAAGTTCACGTTTTGTTTTGTCCAATCTCGTTACCCACAATTTTTTCCGACAAGTAAAGAGGTGTACAGGCACGTTTGTTTCATATCTTACCGATGTAGAGTGGAAATACAGTAATGATATTATATTAAATTCACACATATTATACTTACTATTACTATTTTAGTCCCATTATATATTGGTATATTTTTTTATAAATAATACTCTCTCCGTTTCAATTTATGTGAACCCATTTGACTGGATACGGAGTTTAAGAAAAAAGAGAAGATTTTTGATCTTGTGGTGTAAAATGAGGCAACTTTATTTTGTGTGGCTATAAATCATTGCATAAAGGTAAATTATTTCCAAATAAGGAAAGATGTCACTTTTTTGCACGGACTAAAAAAAAATAGATTCACATAAATTGAACGGAGGGAGTACCTATTAACGTGTGTTGAACGTCATAATGATATATGATGGTTTAAATATTTATTTATACGAACGAGCAATAAAATTTAATTAATAAGAAAATTTGTATACTCCTTCTGTTCACTTTTACTTGGCGTGCGTACTAAAAATAAATTTTTATTTTTACTTGTCACTTTACGCATATCAAGAAAAGACAAACTTTTTTTCGTGTTATACCCAATATTAATTACTCATTTCAAATTAGTTTCTCAAATCCAATAAAATATGCATCAACTAATATGGGTATCATGTTAAATTATGTAGTTCATTTATTATTTCTTAAGAAGTGTGAAAAGTCAAAACGTGCCAAGTAAAAGTGAATGGAGAGAATATATAATAGTACGACAATCATGTAAATGATGAAAAATATTATTACATCAGCATAAATGTGAATTCAAAATAAAAGGACACCATCAAAACTTGCACAACTGATCAATTTTATATTTTTTTTCTTTAAATGCTTTGGCTACTCCGTCGTAACTATAACTATTGTTGTCGATATTGATATCTCTCTTGAAAATGCAACATATAGTTATCCATGTAAGAAAATATATTGTTATAAATATAATCTAATATGTAGTATGTTTGTCCTTGTGTTATATTTTACTACAAAGCATAAACACACAGAAAATTATTTTCACACAAATTTAAAATGATATTCTTTAATTTTGGAAGACAAAAGTGAATTCGGATAAACACATACTTAGAAGCACATTAACCACTATCAAAAGTTCTTCATGTATGACGGTACTGTCAAAACTTCTATATATCATATATGTACTAATACATAAGTTATTCAGTGAATCTAAGTTTTTAGTAGCATAACATGCATATTTTTCTTCAAAATCGACCATATATATATATATATATATATATATATATATATATATATATATATATATATATATATATATATATATACGTAAGAAATAATTATAATGACACATCCGGTCGTTTGGAGTATTACCGCCTTTTTCTCCAATTATTGCTTATTATATGCTCGTTTGTTGTTATGTGACTTGCCGGAGGAGTCGGTTCGTTTTCGGAGATATTTCATGAATTGAAACATTAGACCCAAGGTTAGAATTCTAAGTTGAAAGAGTGACCGATGTTGACTTATGTGTAAATGGCTCCAGAATGGAGTTTTGATGGTTCCGATAGCTCCATATAAGGTGATTTTGGACTAAGGAATATGTCCGAATATTGATTTGGAGATCCATAGATAATTTTGGCTTGTATTGGCTAAAGTCGGCAAAATAAAAGTTAGGAGAGTTGAGAATTTTGACCGAGAATTGACTTTATGGTTACTGTGCTCGAATTTTGGTTCCGGAAGTTGGAATAGGTCTCTGGTGCCCTTTATGAGGTGATCATTTGACAGTTAGCCAATAGTGCTTCATCTTATATTATTAATTTTATTTTTCTGATAAATATAGTATTATTGCTCTGCTTTGATATATTTATAATGGTTATTTCTGTTACTTGAAGAGGTATATCCAATCTGGAGTGAGTTGTATGACCTCGCAATAAAATTGTTGTCGATTTTGCTGCTTGTATTTATATCTAACAATATCATGCCTCTTGATCTAACATTTGCAAGCAATGCATGGCATAAGATTATTATTCCAATTCCGTCGGAGGCATCCCGTCACAACCCCAATTTCCTTCCATAAGATATCATGATAGCACCAAGTCACCCATACTAGGCAAGCCTAACACTTACCGAACTAAAAGACAGAATTTAACCAGAAACAATTACTAAGCATGAAACTGAAATTTATATAGTATACCAATAATCACGAGTGCAATACAATTCCCAAAACCGGTAATACAATTCATAAGCTCTACTGAGTTTATTAGAAAAATCTTCTAAGTACAACTATTCCGAAAAAGAAAAAATAGTACAACATGCGAACACGATGATATGTATACCTTGAGTCTCCACAGTAAAATCTAAGCAGCTAACTAGGGATCAATTAACTCCGAAGTACCCAAGTTTGCACAAAAATGTGTATAAAATATAGCATGAGTACACCACAGTGGTACCCAATAAGTATCAAAACTAACCTCGGTGAAGTAGTGACGAGAGCCAATCAATACACCTGCTATATTAAATAACATGTACAAGTATGGATGTACATGAACGGGGAAACAATGTTAATATAAAGTTAAGCATGGTAAAGATAACAAAAGCAATACTCGCAATAAAACACTAGAAACAATAATTAGCAACAGCGAACAATAACAATGTCACTGAGTAAGCTGGACACAGCTTAAGTCCGGTGAGACCAAGTAATTAAAACAAGTAACAACTCGACAAGAACAACCGCTTTCATACAAGATTTGTTCAATGATTTTCCCAGGTACTTCACCTTACAACTACATTTTACGGGTCCAATTCATGAACCCTAATCACTTGATATTTTGTGCCCATATTATAATTCATAACTGCATGGATAACTCACGTGCCAATGGAGTGATAATATCTTACACCCGTACGGACAACTCACGTGCCATTAATAATAGTGTCCTTAGAATGCACGGACAACTCGCGTGCCAATAGAACAACTCTCACAAAGAAGACAAGTAAACGATAGTACATGTAAATGGTTCATAACATCAGGATTCGTCTTCATAAACTGACATGGGTGATAAATTATGTGTATACTTGTGCAAGTGTTCTATCAAAACTCAAGTCAACAAGTAAGAGTAGAGACAATGAATGACACATAAGGAACAATCACCACAAAATGTGCAATGTGTAACTCACATAAGGAAGGCACGCCATTACACAAATATTATTAATAATAATGCCCCCAAGCCATCACAAGTCATAACAAATCATTCCCAATTATAGCGTACTTTGTCTCGCCATGTGCACAACAAAAAAGTGAATATTCTTCTTGTTTCGTTGCAGGCGCATAATAATATTTTCACCTTGTCTCGCCATATACGCAAACCCGTATATATTGCTCGCTTTGCCACGCTGCATGTGCAAATATCAATAATAACAATAGCACGAACAACTCCAATGCGAACACTTCAATAATCCTCTTAATAATACCATGTGTGTTAACAATTACAATACCACAACTACTCATAGCCCTCGAATCAACAATACTGAATATATCAACAATAGTAACAACAACAATAACACAAAAGTACGACAAGTAAATCAATGCAAGAAAAACACAAAAAAATGAAGAACGAACTCATAATGAAAGACACCACGGGTAATAATGGTTTTAACAAGACAATTCACTAAAGGTAGAGATAACGTATAATAATGATTCTACATAAGTACAATTCAACGATAAGAGAGATATCATGAATCAAAATTCGAAACAAGAATAAATCATCATTGAAAGGGTAACAAAAACCTCAATTAAGGTTAAGAAACTACAGAAAAGACAACAATAACTTCAATTAAGGTTAAACAAGTATGAAAAAGGCAACCATAACTTCAATCAAGGTACATAAGAGTTTATTGGCAACAAGGGTAGAACATGAATTAACTAACTCCAAATAATACATGTAAGGGTTAATTTAGTAAATGGATGATTTAACATGATAAGACAACTTCAATTTTAATGAACATAAAGACCTAAGAGCCCTAAATAGTCAAATTTCTATAAATAAGCCCGAGTACGTATTTGTCACCTCACATACACGGCCTTCTCATGACACTATAATTAGCACAAATGACTCAAATCCTAAGGGGTAGTTCGTCCTCGCAAAGTTAAGCAAGTTACTTACCTAAAAAAAGCTAAACTGATACTCTAAAATGATCTTCTCATGTGAAATAACCTCGAACGGCTCAAATCTAGAAAAAATAACTTAATATCATAAATAAAACCCATAGAAAATAATTATGGTTAACATAGTTTCATTCTTTAATTAAAACTAAAATGTCAACCAAAAAAGTCAATCACGGGCCCTCACCTCGAAACCTGTCAAAATTCATAAAATCAGAACACCTATTCCAATATGAGCTCAACCCTACTAAAATTATCCAATTCTAATATTAACCCGTTCTCCAAGACCGGATTTTACATTTTTGAAAGATTTACAAAAATTCCCATTTTATTTCCTTCTATTCACTAATTTATTAATAAAAATAATTACCTAATCATGATATATACTTGTCCCAATCAAACACGTGAAGAACCCCTCAAAATTGCTCAAATCTGAAGTCTACAACTCAAAATATCATAAAATGGCCAAAACCTCGACTTATAACCTTCATGCCCAGCACTTTCTGTCAGGACCCAAAACTCAACCTTGATGACACCTATCATGGTACTAGGCAAGCTGGCAATTCAGACATCATCAATACTTTCAAATTTAAAATATACTAAAACATATTTAAATAAGTAAAAGTCTCATGAAACTGGATTTTGACAAGCAACCCTTCCTCTTGATTTGAGGTGCGAAGAGAAAGATTTCTTTTTTATGACTTCCACTTATCGATCCCGGCCCAGAAAAGTGACCAAAATAACATAACCCTATACAGAAGTTCCAAAATTAGGGTGTCACTAAGTACATGGTCATATACACAAATGCAAAGTCTAAAACATTATCTTTTTGATGTATTTATACCATGTAGGAACGGACGCAAACGAAACTACTTTTTTCAAGCCGAAACAAGAAAAATACTCTGAGAATCTTGTACACGCGTGTCGCACCATGCAGGGCGCTAGCGGGAAAGTTCAGAGAGCGATTTTCTGACAGACGACAACATTTACAATTTCGTGCAGCAACATTAGAATTTTAATAGAGTAATTCTTTTCTTCAGTTTTTGATATACAGACCTGCCTCTCGATCCCCAAACGTGAACCCAGTTTAATTTCTTGGTCTTTTACTCAAATTTCAAAGCTCCAACTTATTCGATTAAGCTCCCGATTAACTTTTTAACTCGAAATCACTTCATGCAAGGCAATAAATACATAATTAGTGCACTAACATTTAAGGTAAAACACACATAAAAATATGGTAATTAGAGTGTAAACTATGACGAACAAAAAGAACACATTTGCCAAGAAAATGATATGGGAGTCTGTTTGAACATAAGTATTTTTTAGTTTTTTTCAGAATTGTTTTTTCGAAATCAGTGCTTGACCATAATATTTTCACTCTTTTTTGGGGAATTTTATAATTTTTATGTCCAAACGCCCAATTAGTTTCAACAATTTAATTTTTAGTATCACTTACTCGTGTCGTTTACTTTACTTGACATGTATACCAAAATAGGTTTTCATTTCTACTTGTCACCTTGCGTATATCAAGAGAAGACAAATTTTTTTCCTGTTATACCCACAATATTTATTACTCATTTTAGATCATTTTCTCAAATCCAATAAATATGCATCAACTAATATGGATATCATGATAAATTATACATTTTATTTATTATTTCTTAAGATTCGCAAAAAATCAAAACGACAAGTAAAAGTTAACGGATAGAGTATTTCATTTCTTCTTTTATATCATTCATATCCTTTATATGATGTCCCAATTCCCATCATTTCATATGAAAATGAGCCTACTTTTCGTGGCTACATTTAATATAAAAACCTTATAATAACAAGAGTCAAAAGTATTAAATGTATGTAACGATCCAACCGACTGTTTTGATTATTATACTCCATTGAGTAGTCAGAGGCCGTGAATAACTTCATTTTAGGTATTATGACTCGTACACGCGGTCGAAATTGAATTTCGAGAAGTTCGGAGTTGATTGGAAAGACAATTCTTATTTCAGAAGCTTAAAGTTGAAAGAATAAACTAGGATTGAAATTTTGAGTAAACGACCCCGAAATCGGGATCTGAAGGTTCTAGCAGGTTCGTATGATAATTTCAGACTTGGGCATATGCTCGAATTGGATTTTGGATAACCCAGAAGTGTTTTGGTGCCTATTGTGGAAGTTTATCATTTTGGAAGAAATTTTTTAAGTTTGGTTTGAAGTGCATTTCAGTATGTCCGTTTGGGATTCCAAGTCAAGGAGTAGCTCCGTAAGGCGATTATGGAGTGGGGGGGGGGGGGAGGAGGCACGATCGGAAGTGAATTTGGAGGTTCGTAGGTCATTTTGAAACTATTTGGCTAAAAATAGGAATTTGAAGGTTTTTGAGAAGTTTGGTCGGAGGTTGACTTTCTGATATCGAGGTCGGAATCTGATTCTGAAAGTTGTAGTAGGTAAGTAATGTCAAATATGATTTGTGTGCAAAATGTGAGGTCAATCAAACGTGATTTGATAGGTTTAAACATCAGAAATAGAAATTTGAAGTTCTAAAGTTCATAAAGCTTGAATTAGGGTGTAATTCATTATTTTAGCATTGTTTGACATGATTTAAAGCCTCGAACAAGTCCGTAATGTGTTTTGGTACTTGTTGGTATGATTGGTTGGGGCCTTGGGGGCATCGGGTGAATTCTGGATGGTTAACGGATTAAAAAATGATATTTTGAATAAGGCTGAAGCAGCTGGTATCTAGTATTTTTCGCTTCTGCGAAAATAAGACCGCAGAAGCGGCCTCGTAGAAGCAGCCACGCAGATGCGAGGAGGAAGTCACAGAAGCGGTCGAGCGTGAGGGCAGCTAGTACCGCATAAGCGATTGGCTGACCGTAGAAGCGAAATCTAGGCTAGAGCCCTGGTTCGCAAAAGCAGAGTTGTGTCCACTAAAGCGGGACCGGGAAGCGGAAAATGTTCTGCAGGTGCGAAAAAGGTTGGAGGCAGAGAGTTGTTTTAAAAATCGGATTTTGGCATGTTCTCTCATAATTTTCATGGCTTGAGTGATTTTTGGGGAGCTTCAAGAGAGAGTTTTCATCATCAGTGATAAGGTATGTTATTCCCACCTATTGTGAGTTAAAAATATCAATTGTATATGGATTTATGCATGAAATTTTGTAGAAATAGTTGAGGTTTTGGTAGAAAGACCTAGAAATTTAATTCTTGAAATTTTGACACACTTTTGAGCATGGAATTAGGAAAAAATTATATATATGAGTTTCTAAGGTTATGGGTAATCTGTATCTTCAATAAATTTCAGATTTCGGGCACGTGAGCCCAGAGACATTTTCGTTAACATTTCGATCGGAGTTGGAAATTTCTATAAATTATATTATAATGAATAATTAAGCGTATATTAATGGATTTGTATCATCATTGGCTAGTTTTGGGAGCATTGTGCATTGGTGCAAGTCTTTAGAGGAATGTAGAAGGCCGGTTTTGAGTCTTCGGAATGAGGTGAATCTATTTTCTAATCTTGTAAGGGAGAATTTATCCCATAGGTGAGTTAAATTGGTTACGTGCTCCTATTTGTGGGGCTACGTATGCACGATGTGACGAGAGTCCGTGCGTAGCTACTATTATGTTATTGTTCGAGTAGCCTAGGACCCAAAAACATGTTATACTTGGATTAATTATGAACCCATTTATAGTTTGAATTGTTTAAATCACCTTGAATTGGTAAAATAATTTAAAAGAGATTTAATATTAATTTTCCCTTAAATGTTAAAAGGAGAAATTTGTCTATTTGGTTAATTATCCTTGATAGATTCTTAATTTCCTACTCGAGCATGTATTTTATGTGTATCTGCGTCGCATGGATGATTCATGAGCATGATATGTGTTTAATTATGGAACGGGCAGAACGCCTCGGTGAGAATAAATGCATCTATGATTCGTGTCGCTCGACCCTCGGCAGTGCACAGTTTACATTCCTGTTGGAGCGGGCCATCGCGTTGGTATTATTTCCGCTTGTTTATCTGTTACTTAAAAATTATAAAATGTAGAATTTTCCCTACGTGGCTTGATATAAACTGATAAGATAATAAAGAATAGATCTTAAAAGCCCTTGATTTATTGTTGAAGGCGTTTACCTGTTTTTCGGCTTCACTATTAGAACTTCTATATAAATTCATGATTATTCTTGCACTTATAGAATATTATTTATTAACCCACAGTGAGTGTCAAAGTTGTCCATCTCGTCTCTACCCCTTCGGGATTAGGCGGGATACTCACTGAGTACATGTTGATTACGTACTCATACTACACTTCTGTGCATTTTTGTTGCACAGGTATATATATACTTCTAACAGCCTATTGGGCGTAGCAGCATGGATAATTCTGGGACTAGGTGAGCTGAAATTTGCAAGGCGACCCGCATCTAGTGTAGTTCCTTTCTGCACTTCTATTATTTATTCCCCATCTACTGTATTTCGGACATAGATTGTATTTTATATTACTTATCAGTAGTCGCTCTTGCATTTACGACACCGAATTTCTACGATAATTTTTAACGAATTTGTACTAATTGTTATTATTTAAATTTAAATTCAAGTAGTGAACTCTTATTTATGAAAAATGGAAGGAAAAATCTTAGATTTTTAAAAATATAAAAAAAAGGATTAATAATTTAGTTGGTTGGCATGATAGAAGTGTCCGACGCCAACACGACCCTTAGGAAATTTTGGATAGTGACAATGTAGAAAATGGAAGCTAAGAAGTTTGGACAATTCCTCCTAGGTTTTTGGTGGACCAACTCCCTAATCGACAATTTACCTTATTTTAAGTTTTGATGATGAGAGTCTACTTGCAAACTCAAACGTACTCGTAATCATCATATCCTCATTTGGTGAAAGCTAAACCCAGCAAGTAGACTAATAAAATGAAAAAGTACTTTATTTTTTCAAGATATTAAATATATTAATTATTCAATAAATATGAAAGTGCTTCCCAAAAGTCATTCTATATTACTTAATAGTTTAAACTAATTAAAATTATTTTGGTATATATAATATTTTGTTAAGAATATTTTTGATAAAAAAAAGGTTAAAATTACTTAGTTTAAATTATTTATTCTTTGGGAAGAAAAGAAAAAGGCAACATATAGAAAGGGGCTAAAAATATTTTCACTGCAGTGGGCAGTAACATCAGATTTAGGAGAGTGTAACGGTAAATATGAAGGGAGAAATTGAAGAATAGAAGATCTCGAAATACTTATAAATGAGTGTTTAACTATGCTTTGAAATTGAAAGGATAATTCTTTTAAAAAGAAAATAAATACTACTTCAAAGTTATTTTGATATTGTTCAATGATGTAATTAGTAACACACGGAGTAATATAATTTGAGTACGGTGCATCCTTTTTAATGACATCTTAGGAGTTTTATAATGTAAGTTTTCGTATATTAGATTCAATATAAAATAATATTAAGTTGCAGTATAAAATTGCAAAAAATGCATTGCTTGTACTGGAGAAAAAAACAACTAAAACGACAAAAAATACTTATTAGATAATTTTAGAATGAGATTATATCTTTAATCCAGGTAACTAAAAGAAAAGGAAGAAAGTTTAAATTAGAGAAGAATAGTACGTTTGGCTAAATTTCTTCAAAGTCAAACGTACTTTTTTTTTTTTTTAAAGTTGAAGTGTTTGGTCAAATTTTTAGAAGAAAAAAATATGTTTTTGAGTAGAAGCAAAAACAGTTTTGGATAGGGATGTGTATTCGAATCGGTTTATCGATAAATCGAATCGATTATTTGTTATCGGTTTATCGATTTCAATTTCGAAATTTTTCTTATCAAGTTATCGATTTCAATTTTGTCCTCTTCGGTTATCGATTTTATCACGGTTTATCGATAAACCGATAAGATATACAATTTTTTTTACCATTATTCTATAATACCCTTTCCTTTACCCTAAGTCTCTAACCCTATTATTTCATCTACCACATTTAAGGAATGATCATTTTAAAGTTCAAGGGAATGGAGTTCAAATTAGTAGAAAAAAGAATTAGCCGTGATGATGTATTTTATTTTTTATACCGTTGGAGTGCTGATGACATATATTTGATCCCTTACTTTAGTTTAATTGCATGTGTTTGTTGACACAATTTTTATATTATAAACGATGTTCGTCTTATTTTAGCTTATTTTTATCCATATTAGTTAGGCGTGTTTATAGCGATATACTTTCCGTAAAATCCTACAAATTTTTTATTGGTGTACTCGATAACCAAATCGATAAGCCCAAAAAATCGATTAATTGAAATAAAAAAAAATAGAAACCTTATTAAAACGATAACGATAAGCATATGTACAAATCGATAATCGATAATCATCAAAATCGAATCGGTAAATCGAATGCGCACCTCTAGCTTTGGAGAAGCAAAAAAAAAAAAACTTCTCTCCAAAAATATTTTTTTTAAAAGCATTATTGAGAAAAATATACATAAAGTAATTATTAAAAAATTGATCAAATACTAATTAATACTCAGAAGTCCTTGTTAAATTAATTAATCAAATATACATTATTTCTAACTAAAAATATATATATTTTTAAATAGTTTCAAAATAAATTTATTTTTAAAGCTAGGCTAAACGGACAATACAAGTAAAGGTAACAAAAAAGTTTAAGGAACAAATAAAGAGGATAAAGCATGAAAGAAGAGGATAAAAGGATGTACAGAAAGAAGCCAAAAAAGCTTAGGAAATTAAAGGCCAAAAGTGAAGAAAATATAATTCTCGAAAGTGGAATTGGATTGGTTATTTAAGCCTATGAAATTGAAAATAATTAGACCTTTGCGCGTGTACCAGAGAAAACACGAAGGAGCGTGATTCTCTCTCTCTCTTCTCCTTTTTTGTTTTTTGGTGCAATTGTGTTTTACTGAGTTGTTCTCTTTTAACGTAGTGCTGACCTGGCCCCTAATTTTCATTCAAGACTTGACCCCTAATTTCAAATAGGAAAAATGTGAGGGGAAAAAAAGGAAAGAAAATTTTGTAGTATTAAACGGATTCAAAAAAATAATTACATATTCAGAAATCATTAAAAATTAGTTAATCTTTGACTTTTATCACAATGTTATAAATTTTAAACTTAAAAAGATCAAATTTTATTGCTCTCCATCTTTAAATTTGAAATCCAAAATACTATTATGGATTTCTAAAATCAAGACAATATTTTAATTTTTTACTTGTTTAAGTTCGAAATTCAGAATTATGGTGTTTCACATTAAAAATTATAATTTTTTTACAATTTTTTGAACACCGACTATCATTTAACTTAGAACATTTGTGTGAATATTCAAGGGGAAGTTATATGATATACCCGTTTATAAAACTCACTTTCATCATATACCTATGATTTAAAATTACATCAAATATCATAAAAATAATACAATGTAAATCTTCATATATTCTAAAATATATCATGGTATTCTACTTTGGAATACAATTCAAACCTAACTTACAATATATTCTAATTTGGAATATAATATTCTAAGTAAATGGACCATAAATTGGAGTCGAGGGTCTATCGGAAATATCCTCTCAATCCTATCGGGTAGGGGTAAGTCTACATATACATTACCCTCTCCAGACCCCACCCGGTGAAATTTTACCGGTAGTTGTTGTTGTTGTAATTAAATAGACCACGCTGCGTTAATTTGTGATATATTATTCAAACTAAATATATCACAATATTCAAACTAAACATGATACGGTATTCGAATTTGGAATAATCCAAATTAAATATATCACGATATTCTAATTTGAAATATACAGTATTGTATTTTAGAATACACTAGGAATATATGGTAAAATAGTTTTATAAAGTAAGTATACAAAGTAAAATAAATATATTAACTGTATATGGTGTTAACTTATGTTTTCAATAGGCGTACCACATAGATTATCCAATATTCAACAACAACAACAACAACAACAACAACAACAACAACTATCCAGTATAATCTCACAAGGTGGGGTCTGAGGAGGGTAATACGTACGCATGCCTTACCCCTACCCGAAAGGGCAGAAAAGCCTTTCGGGTAATATTAAGGTTTAGCTAAGGTGTCAAAATAAAGCTAGAGCCAACTTTAAAGAGGCCATCTATAAACTTGGCCTTAAATATAAGTTACGTATAATAATAGTGTAAATATTTCGATTCTAATATGTGTAACTTGTAGGTGCATTATATTGCTGTAATATTTTTGTCATTTTTATCTGTCATTTAAGATTTTAAAAAATTTATTAAAATTTAAATAGAATTATCATCATAAAAGATGTGTAAATAAATTATCTTTCTCTTTCGTTAAATGAGTTATTAATGATTATACACTTTCTTGGATTAGAAAGGTTGTTAATGAAGTTTGCTACTCTGTCACTAAATCTGTTATAACTAATAAATATTTAATCCGTCGCTAATTAGAATTAGTAACGAATTTCATTATTTAGCTACTGAATTTATTCGTTGCTAATTCTTATTTCTTAGTAGTAACATATATATACTTTCAAGAATAACTAGGATTTAAATTCTAGGTGAAACAAAAAAAAAATAGTTGATTTTTATAATTAGTCTAACTTTGGTAGACAAAATTACATAGTGTTATATATGTGCTGCTACGCACAATATAACACAAGCACCTATAATATTAACAAAAACATATATTATATCACGTGCTACATGATAATTTGACCCATATATAGGAGTCCATGTGTGTGCCATTCCACTCTAACACCCCTTTCATTAGGGGCCAGCGGATTGACGGCGTTAGTTTGATAACGGCAGGGAGATAAATTGAAAAATACAATGAGCAAAATATTAATATTTTGTACTACAAATAAATATAAATAAATGAGAAAGGTAATAAAAAAAGATGGCGAAAGTGACAGGAAATGGAACCAAAAAGTGTTGGTTTTATTGGTTCAAAACCTTGACTAATAATTTTGACCCCATCTAATCTTCTAAGCAAGTGGTATAAACTTTGACTTTCTCAACATCTTTTAAATATCCTTCAAATTTTAGAATTTAATCAGAATAATTGTATTGTTTCAATATGTTTATATATGCATGAATCTGACAAGACAAGTTTAATGCTAAAGAGTTTTTTTATTTATTTTTTTATCACATATTTAGTATGGAGTAGGGAGGGTTGAATCAAATTGAGTTAATTAAGTGATCAAGAAATTTCAAACTTAGCTGTAATATAATACCATTTTTTTTAATAGCAAAAAAGTACATGGGGGAATTAAAAAAACACGGGAAAGATGTAAAAGGCATACTATAGAAGGCAAAAATAAATAAATTGTGCCCTATTGGTACAAGTTTGTTATAATAGTTTGTAGTCGTTACTAGTGTATATTCTATGTATAATAAGAGTATATCCGTGTAGAATATGCATATTATACATTCATCATGATACACTCCATACATTGCGTACAGACTAAATTTTTGTAAAAAATAAAGACTAGGGATAATTTTTGTTGTAGATTTTAATTTATTGGACTGTTTGTTGTAGAGTGTAAAAAAGTCTCTTTCTTTTGTCGTGCTACAGTCAAACCTCTATATAACAATCTTGTCTGTTACGCATATTTTTGAATGTTAATTGGTGTTATACAGAATATATATTATAACTGAACATGAAATTTGGTTCCGAAAAAAAACATAGCTTTTATATGAAGTGATGCTATATAACGATACTGCTGTAAAGATGTTTGACTGTACATATATATTACACAGTTGTAAACCAATTAAGGGATTTAATGACATTTGATAGTACCCTTTTTCTTTGGTAAAATATTGCCACAAGTCCATTATTTTTGTTGCTTACTGTTTCCAGATTTTGCGCAGTTGCTCAAAAATAGTAAAATAGGTTACTTTGAAGATAAGAAAAACCATAATTGCACTCCAAGTTATGGACCTACATTCTCCTGCATTCTGGAGTTTTTTTTTTTTAATTTAAAATAAATAAAGAAATAAACAATACAAATTTTAAATTACGAACAAAGCAAACACCACAACAGTAGCAACAAAAGCCTCTTTCTTTTCTTTATCACTTAGCTTTAATTTGCTGAGATCGAAACCCAATTTGCTTTAAAAAGAAAAAAAAATTCCTTTTATCCTTGTTATTATACACTTATCTCGTTAGGTCAAATAACAAAACTTTTATAACAAAAAAAATAGTAAATTTAACTAGTGAGAGCACTTTAGTACACGGTGTTATCTAGACTTACTTGCACTTGTTATAATTAATTATGACAAAAAATAGTTTAATTGTGCGCTGAATAAAAATTGTCAAAGTTCAAAAGGTTCTCGAGATACTACGTCTTTAATTTATCATCAATTAAGTGATAAAAAATATATTGATATTGTTTATTTATGAATAAATATATTGTTATTGTTTTTACTTTTCAATTTATCCAAAGACAAAAATGTTAACGTAGCCTTTTTAGATGCATTACA
This sequence comes from Nicotiana noctiflora, assembly GCA_032618575.1. Lineage (NCBI taxonomy): Eukaryota > Viridiplantae > Streptophyta > Magnoliopsida > Solanales > Solanaceae > Nicotiana > Nicotiana noctiflora. Next base: position 255,505 of record JASVEL010000163.1, on the reverse strand, counting down.
TGAGAAAAAAGTAAATTGTAGCTAGCTTAATTATTTGAGATCAAGGGCTAAAAATATTCATATTAACTACTTATTTAATTCTGAAATCAACATGACAATTTGCATGAATATGAATCTTTCCATGTGATGAGATTGAAATAGTAATAGTTGGCAATGAATATGCTCCTGCACCTTCATGTTTCACCATGTGCCTAATCAAATTTTACAAAAGCCATCATAATTTATTTTTTAAAAGTTCATAATAAAATTAGAATAAATAAATAGACAACTCCATATATGGTCTTGTATACTCATTACTTACAAAAATACTGAGATTAGAATATATTCTTAAGACAATCTTCGCTCCTTTTTATGTTAGTTGTTTCAATTTTAATTTTAACACTCATTTTTGTTTTCATTTTATTTTTATTCTTCTAGAAATATATTTTAAATATATGTTTTCTGCGTAAATCTTGTGGTTAAAGTGTTCTTTGTTCTTTTTATAGTATTGCCTAACTTTTTAAAGTAGTGGATTAAGAGAAAAAGACATGAATGCATCAAAAGTTTGAAGCATGGGTTATCCATTAATTAATCCATTAGTTGATTATTGAAAACAAATAATTGATTCACCTTTTCGAGGAAAGTATTTGGTATTTCTTTATTATTTTGTTCAATCTAAAGAAACATAAGAAAATTTCTTGCTTTTTCCATCTTGAAGGACTTAAAAAGATGACACGTAAGTTCATATCTACTCGATATTTGATGTATAATATAACATACTTAGTGTATTTCCATAATATAGGATTTGAAAAGAATAATATGTAATGCAGACTTTATTCGGTTATTCCTACCTAGCTTTAGAATGAAAAAATTATTTTCGATAGACTTTCGATTTAAGAAAACTCAATATTTGAGACATTCTTCTTTCGAAAAATGACATAGATTGATGATGCTTTTAGGAAGAAAAAAGAACTTATATAAATTTGATATTTATATAAAATCAATAAATGAATGACTAATAACATATTCTAAAGATAGTTTGACATATGTATTCAAAGTAGACCGAAATAATTTGTTTGAAATTCATTTTAATGCCCCTACTAGGATAGGCTGCTTTTATTTTTTTTCTCGATTTTTGTGTAGTCAAATATTGTAAGGGTTTTAATATAATATTTTGGGAACAAACCATAATTGGATTATTTATCAGCTATATATCACATAGTATATTCGACTACTAGCAGTTAGAATAATACTACATGGCATCTAAGTTGACATGGTAGGAGCCAAATACGAGACAGCGGGCCAAAGCACGAGATATGGCCATATGTTGGTTGGACATATTAAATTTAGGATTAGGATTTTTACATACCTATATATTTTTGGAAACTTTACTATTCTTTCTAATTAAGTTTTAATTTAATTCTCTTCTATATACAAATTTACGAATTATATACACTTAGGAATTAAATAAGTATTCTTTTATAATAGGATATCAATTATTCTTCATTCTTATTCTCTCCCTCGTGCGCTCTCTCTCTCCGTCTCTCTCTCATGCGCTCTTTCTCTCTCTATATCTCTCTATCTCTCAATCCCGTCCAGTAAAGTAGAGCAAAGGAAATTAGAGCAACAATTCTATCATGAACAACCATTAAAAAGCTTTGAATTCGAATTTTTGGGGTTTAAAAAAATATTTTTTGTTTGAATTTGATGTTGTTGCAAAGAATTAGAAATTCTCTCTACGTATCTCTCTATCTCTCAATCCCTAATTTCAGTAATGTAAAGCAAAGGAAAAGAGAGAAGCAATTCCACCATCGGACAAAGGCCAAATATATCCCCATACTATTAGAAAAAGTTTAATTGTATCCCTAATTATACTTTGAGTGCAAATATACTCTCATTATTATACTATTGGTTTAAATATACCTTTTTCCGTTAAGTTTGTCCAAAGTGGACATCCAATCCTTTGTGGCACTAACATTTGATGAGGTGGATACCACATGGTTTGCCATCTCAGCGCCCCTAACCCATTTTACCCCTCCCTTCTATTTTTTTCCGGAAAAAGGCATGATATATCCCTCTACTTTATTTTATTATTCAATTCTGTCACCGTTATACTTTTCGTCCAATTTTGCCCATGCCATCCATTAAAGTTCTATATTTTTCCCTATTTTAACGGTCGGGACACGTGGCACATTCTGAATATAGAAAAAGGCCTCATATATCCCTATACTTTATTTTATTATTCAATCCTATCCCTCGTTATACTTTCCGTCCGAGTTTACTCATGCCGTCCATCAAAGTTCTATATTTGCCCCCTATTTTAACGGTCGGGACGTGACATATTTTAGGAGAAAGAACCAGTACAAAAAACATAAACTCCAAACCGTCCTAGAACCCATGACCCGCATGCTCGTTTTTCCTCTCTTACTTCTTTTTCAAACTTCTCTCAAATAAAATTTTTTAATCCGTGTAAGATATTATCTTAGTCTGACAAAGAGATGAGGTTCAAAGACATAATTTCAAAAAATGGTGGCAAAGCAAAGAGATGACAGAACTTTGTGTCTTTGAACCTCATCTATTTGTGAGACTACGATAATCTCTTACATGGATTAAATTTTTTTATTTAAAATAAGTTTGGAAAAAAATTAAGAAAGAAAAAATGAGCATGCGAGTCATGGGTTCTAGGGCGGTTGGAGTCTTTTTCTTTTTGTACTGGTTCTTTCTCCTAAAATATGCCACGTGTCCCGTCCGTTAAAACATGGGCAAATATAGAACTTTGATGGACGACATGGGTAAACTTGAACGAAAAGTATAACGAGGGATATGATTGAACAATAAAATAATGTATAAGGATATATCAAGACATTTTCCGTATTCAGATTGTGCCACGTGTCCCAGCCGTTAAAATATGGGCAAATATAAAACTTTGATGTACGGCAGGGGTAAACTTGGACGGAAAGTATAACGGGGGACAAGATTGAACAATAAAATAAAGTAGAGGGATATATGAGGCCCTTTTCCAGGTTTTTTTCCACCACTAAGATTTTCTTTCTCTCCGCCGCTATGCCACCACTATCGCTACCACGAAAAATATTGTATTTCAAATTTTAGTCTTTTATATATAAATCAGGGGTGCTAAGGTCGCATTCCATATGGAATCTACCTCATCAAATATCAGTGCCACGTAGGATCAGATGTCCACCTTGGACAAACTTAACAGAAAGGGGTATATCAGAACCAATAGTATTGCGGCACGGCTATATTTGGACCCAAAGTATAACAAATGATATATTTAAATATTTTCTCATAGTACAATAATATATTTGGCCCTTTGCCTTCAACCATTGACAACCGCCATTAAAAAGCTTTGAAGCTTTTGAATTTGAATTTGGAGTTTCAAAAATTGTTATTTGTCTTATTGCAAATAATTGAGAATATAGTTTGGGGTTTATATCTCAATTTTGGGTGTGTTTTGGTGAAGATTAGACTTATTTTTAGTTGAATTTCATATAGAAACTCGAAGTAGAAGAAGAAGAAGAAGAAGACATGATATACATTATGTTTACGAAATTGTAGTAAAATTATAGAAAAAATTATAATATATATATTATTTAACTATTGCATGAAAGTTGAACAATATTGTATAAAAACTATATATATATTTAAGTTGTATGATATTCTAGTTGTATATAACTGTAAAAATAATGCATAAAATTATAGATAAATTATAAATTATATAATTAGTTGCATAAAATTGATTTTAACTATGTGCAAATGAGATACAAAATATACAAAAGACTTATTATATAAAATTTATATAAATTTGTATTTAAGTTGTATGATACTGTAGTTGTATCTAACGGTGTTAAAATAATGTATGAAAGTGTAGATAAGTTTTATAATATATAATTAGTTGTATTAAATTTATTTTTACTATGTGTTAATTAGATACAATATATACAAAAGGCTTATTGTATAAAATTTATATTTAAGTTGTATGATGATACTGTAATTGTATTTAAAGGTATACAAATAATGTATGAAAGTTGTATGAATTCTCTATTCCATGGATGGAGCTCCCAGCTCCCGAGTGAAACATTGGAGTTAGCTCTCAATTTAGTTAAGATTTCCCCCGAAATCCCAAACTGCAAAATGTATAGGATTCAGTTCTTCACAATTCATAGAACCAACCATGGCGCGTAATGAAGAGAAAGCCCAGTCAGTGTCAAATCGATTCATCACAATGAAAGAAGAAGTCCAAAGAACGGAATTTGTGATAAACAGAGGCAGCAAATCATGCGAGAAATAGCATTACTGTGAAAAAATCCCATATTGTGATAATCTAGAAAAATGCGCTTAAGGAAATGAAGTTTTTTAACTTTAGTGATTCAACATGCGCTTAAGAAAATCCCATCATCCTCGAAAATAATGTGAGTAATATCAGTAAAATAGTTTAAAATAATGGAAGATCCGGAGAGCAAGGGGAGAGAGGAGAAAAAAAAAGTTTAATTAAATTCCTTAATTGAAGGCATAAATAATGAATTTGAGAGTTTTTTAAGGTGAATTGTATATATTTTGTAAACAAAATTTTTTATACCAAGTAAATTAGTTAAACATGGACGTTAATCGTAATAAAGTTTCAGATAGTGTATAGGAATGAAAAAACCCTTTAGATTTAAGAGGGAAGTGCTCGAATAGCCATTCTTAGATATTCTTTTTAGAGATGAGATAGTACTTATTTTGTCTTGATATTTTAAACTAAAATTTTTAATGTTAGGACAATTCAGAATATTTTGTCCCGAAAATTTAAACTGAATAACTGAAATTCAGAACGGACAAACTAATTCTTAAATAACAGCACTTTAGAGTGGCTACCTATTGTTATTTCTATGCATATGTATTGACTTAGTAAAGCATTTTTCCTAATTTGTTTTAAAATTTCTCGTAGTTGATAACCATATAAATTTTTTAATTATTAGTTTATTTTTTATGAAAAAATATTTATAATTATTGTTTAGACAACGTTAGTGCATAGAAATAAAACCGACTTAGATTTGTGTCATGTAACGCAAGAACAATGGTAAGAAGAAAGTAATCTTTTGAAGTTTGATGAAACAAATGCACGAGGTCAAAGCATGGGTATGTTTGTTGGACATGTTAGTATACAAAATTAAAGCGAGAATAGTTTGTCCTAAAATGTATTAATATTTGTATTTTCTTTTCCATTCCTTAATAACTAAATCTACACCTTTAGTTTTCATAGTTTAATACCAAAAATTAAAAGGGAAAATAAAACTAATAGTATTAATTTATATGTTTTCTAAACAATATATTGCAATTTTTACTGTAATCCCCTTACCTTAGACCATGTCCAAAGCTAGTGCGACGTATCTTTGTACTAGAATTCAAATTCAAACTGGTGACACCACATTTGCAATAATTAATATAGGAAAATATTCGTAAATATTACACGAAGCTATTAGATCATACTCCCTCCGTTTCAATTTATGTGAACCTATTTCATTTTTAATCCGCGCCAAAAAGAATGACCCATTTCCTTATTTAGAAACAATTTACCTTTATGCAATAATTTATAGACACACAAAATAAAGATGACTCATTTTACACCACAAGATAAAAATTTTTCTCTCTTTTCTTAAATTTCGTGCCCAGTCAAATGGATTCACATAAATTGAAACTGAGGGAGTATTATTTTTTTGTGTGTGTAAGATTTAGCCTTGTACTTGAGGATCAATTCATCAGAAAGGACAAAGTTCACTTTTTAAACATCAATCTTTGCAGTTCAGTGCACAAAATATCCCATATTCACATAGGTTACAGGGAAGAGCCGCATCACTAGGGTTGTAATATAGACAACTATCCTAACCGAAACATTAGTGGCTGCTTCTACGGTACGAACTCGTAGCCTATAGGTCAAACGGAAATAACTTTACTATTACACTAAGGTTTTCCTTCTTTTCATCTGATTGGAAAAAAAAAAATTCAAATATTACTCTCCAGGTTTATTTTTGTTACACTTGTGGTATAACATATTGCACTGACTTTTCTTGATTTGATTTTTTTGGTAACCAAATAACTTTTAAAGGATAAAGGTCCTACATCCTTTTTTGCTATTTTATCATTTTTATAGAGAAACAAATAGTATGTTAGAACATCCTAGGAGCATGTTTAGTTATCGTTTCTAGCTTCTACAATGTGTTATTTTTATAATTTTCTCTAATGATTTCTTTAACAATTTCAAGTCGTAGAAGAGTGAGCAATCATCTTATATTCTTGTGGCCAATATTCAGAATTTAAGTCAATTATTGCCTAATGTTCGCAGTTTATTATATGTATCTTTTAAACTTAAGGTCTTTTTTTTCTTGAATATTCGGGGTACTGATTTGAGGGAAGCATAAAGGAAGTCATCGAAAGGTTATGTTAAAAGATATGGCTATGAGACATTCGAAGAACGAACAAGAAAATAGTTACTGTTTAGGATAGATTGATGTGGCCCAACGGCTAAAGCTCTTCTAGCTTCTTGTAGACTCAAATCTCTTCTCTTTAGGCTCCGAGTTCTTTTTTGGGGGATGGTCTAATTTACTAGTCGCAACGAAGTTCTTAGTAATTAGCAAGGGGGGAGGAGGATCTCCACTCATTTCATAGCAATTCCTTGCATTTGACCTGAAGAAATATGGGATTGATCGACTGAATGAGATGGTATCCACTTCACCCGTTGGTATTCTTTAGCGAAGGGAAACTACGAATCGGATTAGAAGTAGCTGGAATTAGATCTTGGAAATGATCGACTCAAATAGATGTTCATCATAAGCTTTTTTTTCCCCTCCTCTTCGTGTTCTATTGATCAGAAGCCCCTATCTCTAAAGGGGCTTATGCACTCCACGACTTTCTTATGTTATGGGGTCTCGAAGATTGAATTTAGCTGTCAATCCTAGTCAGCAAGCTGAAAAACTTTCTCAAGAACATGGAGAGTGAGGGCTCTTTAACCTGGCAAAATATAAATAAAGAAATGAAAAAATGGGGGGGGGGGGGGGGGGGGGGGGTTTATGCTGAATTTTTTTTCTTAGATAGAATGAATGGGAAAGGGGTGCTTGTGTTGTGGTTTTCGTAGTTGCAAGAATTTTTTTCAGTTCAGATTTGACTGTTTGCAGCATGGGACCAGATTCCCCAAAAAATCCATGGGAACAATGAAAAATAAATATCTCGGTAACGAAAACTATATGGGGCTGTATTGGTGAGATCCCACGGTGAACAGCTGCCCAAGAGAAAAGTCGCCTCGCCATCTAAGTGGGACTAGTCTAAAAAACTTTCACTTACTCGTTTTTTTCATTATTTTTAACGTCTCTAATTCAAAATCGAACATGAAACTTTGGTTTCATTCGGCTCCTTTATGGAGATGCGTCAATTTATAGATCTAAGATGTGAACAAAATTCGAAAAAAAAAAAGAATTCTACCCATTACATCTATGTCAGCTTTTGGTCTGAATACAGATAAAACGAATAGCTTTGTAGATGATCCTTCTAGAAGAGGGAGATTCTAACAACCTTTCTAGTTATTTTGTTCTCTATTTCTATTTAATAGGATCCTGAGGAAAAGAATTTTGTTTCCACCGAGCTAAAACAATATGTTGATGTCTCTAGTAAACCAAAGTCATCGTTTAATAGCTATTTTGCTTCAATTTCTTGTTTACAAATAAGAAATTGAAGATTAGGTTATTTCGATAAACTGATGCATGAGCTGAGGCTCCCATTTCCCGCCGACCCCTCGAAAAAGTAAGGGCTCATAGGGAGTCAGAAACAAAAGAGTAAAAGGCGGGTAAAACTCACATAAGCAAAGGGGGAAACATATTAATGAAAAGCGAGAAGCCCTACCGTGGGGACTGGCCAACTACTTATACTTGGATAAATTACTACCCAATGTTCGCAGTTTATTATGTGTGTCTTTTCATCTAAATATATGAGTCAGAGTCAAAGGTAGTACTTTAAATTTGCCCAAAGAAAGAGGGATGATAAAGACTTATCCGATTATGTTTACACCATATTAATAGATGCATTACAATGTTTGCTTGTAGACCTATTTCATTTAATTAATGTTTATTAAATCATATAACCTAATAAATTAATATAATTTGATGTAAAATTTTATCCACACATATCTTCTAATTAGAAGAACACTTCTTCCTAACATAGGAAAGAAAAATAATAAAGTAAGACAAGAATAGAAAATAGAAAAAACAATAGCAATATTTGAAAGTAATTGAAACTCTTTGGTTTATCCACTCATTGTTTCCACAAAGTTCACAGCTTGACTATGAGCAGTATATTTTAGCAACTTTTGCCCAGGAAAATAATCACCTTTTAGCCAAAATATGACATTTTAAGGAGGAACTAATCCAAATAGCCACTTATATATATATATATATATATATATATATATATATATATATATATATATATATATATATATATATATATATATATATATATATATATATATATATATATATATATATATATATATATATATATATATGTGTGTGTGTGTGTGTGTATGTGAATATAATCGTGTATAATCTATATAAATTGGCTATGTGAAATAAACACTGAATTCGAAAGGCTATTTATGTAAAGATATTTCTTATATAGATAGTGACTCGGTCATGGCTAAGCATAAATTTGTATTATTGGAGATTTGTTTTATTATACTGTGATGGGAAATAAATAATTAATTAGTCAAATTTGTAAAGGTTGATTTGTAGAAGATTCAACAACCATTTCAGTACCTAGTACTGAGGATAATCCCAATATTCATTTAAAAGTGGTTAAATATGTGGTGTAGGGCTCTCCAAGTATAACTTTAGGTCCAACCAGATCTACCTTAAATGTTATTCAATGTATGATTTAATAAAAAATACCCCCCCCCCCTCCCCCAAACCTCTAGGGGGCCCCACCCCACTCCATGTATAGAAAGGCAGAATAATAATCGATTTTAACTTCAAATTCTCTTTTCTAGACTTTAACTAGATATTGCTCAACAAGTTAGTCGTTGGTCAGACCAATTCATATTCACATCAATTAAGTCTTACGGGGTAAAATTCTCCCTATCCAAAAAAGTTTCCTTTTTAAGATTCAAATTTGAGTCCTTTGATTGAGGAATCCAATTACCTCGCCATATCCTTTAGTGATGTCTAGGAGTGGTAAACGAGCAGGTCGAATCAAATATGGTTCGAAACGAATAATAAAAAAAGGATAAATTATCCAACTCGATTCATATTTAATACAGATAAGAAAAAGAGTTAACCGGCAAAAAACATGTGTAACCATATTATATATGACTTCTTACATATAATCACTTTTGAGAAAATCCCTAGTCTCCATAACTTGAGGAACATCAAATTCGAGGCTTTACAAATGAAAAAACCCACTGGTTATCCATTTTCTAAATGGACAGTATAATATGGTTCTTATCCATATTTGACATAATTTTAAAAAGTTCATTATCCAACCCATTTTTAGTGAATAATATTAGTGGTTAACTGTTTTCTTTATACCATTTCTAATCTTCCACAATCCAAGTTCAAATTATAAAATAACACAGAAAGATGAATTTACCTGATTTCAATTTTTGTGACACATAATAATGTGGACTTCCATTAGCCCCCACACCACCTCAATTTCTCATATTGAATCAACTATTGGTTAACAAGATCTAGTCTCCTTAAAAATCTCTCAATAGATAATATTGATTCATTTTGCAAGTCAGCACTATATTAAATTAAACGAAAATCCGGTCATTTTCTTTGAACAGAATAAATATTTGCCAATTCCAACTACAAAATATACTTGGGGTTAGCTTCATTTTGCAAGTCAGCACTATATTAAATTAAACGAAAATCCGGTCATTTTCTTTGAACAGAATAAATATGAGTAAAAAACATAAATAGGCAAAATTTAAGAAAGTTTTTCACAAACCTAGCAACATCAAGTATTTTACATATATGGCCATTAAATAATTCATTTCCTGGCAGATAGCTTTCAATCTTGCTCCTAAAATCACGCAGTCAAAGCATTTTATTACATTAAAAAAGGTTAATTAAGTAACATTATTCAAAAAAGACTTTGTACTTAATTATTACTCATATTATATTATTTGGTTATTCCCATTTTACAAAAAAATAAAATTACCAAGTCTGGAATATAACACGTATAATAATATGCATATGGAATTATTTGGTTATTCCCATTCAGAAAAAAATAGAACCACCAAATCTGGAATAAAACATGTATAATTATTGTGGTACATACATATTATACAGCTTAATTGTTTATGGGTTAGTGAAATTTAGCTTAATTCATGCTTTAACTATAGAATTGGTGATTGCAAACAATGATTTATTCCTTGATAACTTAGACTATTCTTATGCATGATATAATGATGATATTTAGTAGTATATGAATTACAACAAAAATTCTAATATGCTAATATACACAACGTAATAATTATATTTAACAGCGTATAAATCACAATGGTATATATATATTAAAGACAAAAGAATATACTATATACAATTAAAATACATGGTATATTACATTTATTTAATTGTATTAACTAGGTACATAAATTGTATGTGCTTTATCTTCAAAATATGTGGTATATTCTATTTATCTAATTGGGTTTAGTGAGTATGTACTTTATTTGGATATTATCCAACATTTTGAGGATACGATTATAATATAATTGAGGAACTGTGAGAAAATTTCTTTGGAAACGTATAGTTTTTTTACATAAGTGATAATATATATATGCAAATCTCCTTCTTTTTATCCCTAAATAAATAAAAGAAGAGCTGTGTGATCTTTTAATTTGTAGATTAGTTTATTTTTAGAACTAAGAGGAGAGAGAGGGTAAAAGATAAATAAGGATAAACATCAGATTCCTTAATTTGTGCAATCAGTTGTATGTATAACTTTTTATAATGTGCTAATATTGTAAAAGTTTCTGCTATATATGAAATAAACTGTAAGTGATTTCATTTTCTTAAATAACTTTTTAAAAGTGCTCTCCCGTGTAGTTTTCTCTAGAAGAAGAATAATGTAACCACAAAATACACTTGCCATTGCTTTAAATATGTCTTTCAAATCAAACATTGAAGCTAATACATCGTAGTACCAATTAAATATCTCATTCCATAAACTCAAACTAGCTTCATAAGAATCAATTCTTAGTAAAACTAAAAAATATTCTCAATGAACATACTTTCATCTCGTAAACATCAGTTTGAAAAATGCACAGCAGTTGAAAATACTTTTAAATAATTCATACATGCCCTGTATTAAACCTCAATACGACTATTCATCAAACTCTGATATGAAAAAGAAATACGTTACACACCTTATAATACAACAACAAAAAACCTAGTATAATCCCACATGTGGGAAAGTATATCGCAAAAGCTTTCTTTTCCTTTTCAAATTCACGTCTATCTTTTTTGTATAACCAAAAAATTCTAATTCACTGGATAATGGATCTACCTTATACCCTTCTCTAATTAAGTACTAGGCTTTTGTCTATAACCCGCACATCACTGTGCTCTTATCACTAGAGATAAGGCGCCTTCAAATGTTAATCTTTTATCTTCCTTTGATCTCAAAAATCCAATTTATAGATCTCTTAGGTAAAAAGAGAAATGGTTCTGTTAAATTTACACAAGGGTAAGAGATTTACAAGCAAGAGTATCCTAAAAACACAGTACACAGCGCCATCAAATGGGTAGGGCAATATAGCCTTGGTGTTGGTTAAATTTTTTCATAAGAAATTTTACAACATGCAGACCCGAAAATACACCAACATCCCAACAATCTCTTTTATTCTACAAAAATAAAACAGGAACCTGAGAGACAATTTTCAGAGACATTAATCAACCAGCCACGTATAGAATGGCGAATTAAAGTCTAGATTCCCTTTGGTTTCAGATAATACCTCTTCTAACTGAAGAAGTGCGCGGTTGAGAAGTTCATTCAAATTGTCCAACTTATATAATTATACAGAAAAAGAAACATAGCAAGATTCAAGGAGTCATCAATACTCATTTCCTTTCAACAATACTCTAGTCAATCACAAGGGAAAATTTGATTGTTTATCATTGTGAAGGAAAGACGAACAAATGTGAAAGAAATTATATAGCAAAATCTTGAATTCCTCTTCTAGAAAATCAGCCAAATAAATTACCTAATTGATCCTTCAGAAATGGATGCAACTTTGCAAACACCAGCTGAAGTGGTGAATGGCAAATCTTTATAGCAAGCGACCAACTCCTTATTTGAGTGCAGGTCCACCTGAAGAGTTTCCCAAACCTTCTTCTTAGGGTTCAAGACATCATCGGGAGTGCCATCAAACCCAGGGAACGTTACTCTTTCACCAATGGCAGCATCTTTAGGTGGCTCAACTAGTTCAACCTGACATGAAACCATCATCATACTGTATAAGTTAAATATACAACTTTTCCTCTTTTCTGCCTTTTAGCTTTTGTTTTCTTTTCTCATTTCAACCATCTTATCTTTGTTAAAAGTCATTAAGTGTGCTCCATCAAAAACCTAGGGAAAAAATCTCCAAGAGTAACTAAGTGGTCAATTTCCCTTTCTAGTAATGATTATACTGGCAGAAAATTTTGAAATACATACATAAACATATGTCAGTTATACAGTAAATTGACTGGTAGTGGGCTAGTGACCACATGTAAATTAGACAATAAGTTGGTAGTATTGCCATTTGTGCAAAAATATCGCAGTGAAAGAAGCTACATCTTCCTTTTTTATGATGATGATATCCGGACCAGCATGTGCGCACCTTGACTATTCCACCGGATGCCTGCAACCTCCTACCAACACAGGTATCCACCAAAGCTTTAATAGGAAGAAAATATCTAGTGCTTTTTGCATTCGCTGCGATTGAGCCTGAGACCTCATGGTTCTCACCAAAAATAACGAAGCCGAAGAAGCTACATCTACCTTAGACATTCTATTTAGATGGTCTTGTACAATGGCATACCTCAACAAATTTTCCATGTCATCTATACAAAATACTTGGCACGTGCTTCAGTATTTTGTGCATCAAAATTTGCCAAATTGCACATAGAATATTTAACTGTAGCTAGACTTAATCCAAGAAGACAACAGTGTTTGATCTACAAACCCTGAATACTCCTTTACGGAGGGAATATATAAACCTCCTTTTGACCCAAATTTCCACACTCTACATGTCTTTCTTATTTGGCATCTCAATCAGAGCGAGCTCTATATGTATTGTTAGGCAGGTATCCTGAATTGATCCTATTTACTATCAACAGAGTGGTGATCAAGGAAGTCCGTGCAACTGGGACAAGGAAAATGGAAGAACCATTTCTTATTTTCCTGAATTATGCTGTAAAAATTCTCTCCTTTTTATGTATCCTCCTGGCAAGGTATATAAGTAATCTGTAGATGAATGGAATAGAAGCAGTAGGCCATCACTTACCCTAGTGTGATCACTACTAGAAGCAGCAAGAACCATTGCCTGGGATTTTATGCCCCTCATGCTTGCTGGTTTTAGGTTGCATAGAACACAAACCTTCCGATTCTGTTAGAAGATATCATTGTGAAAATTTTTGCTAACTGACAATTTATAATCAACACAGAGAGAAAGTGAAGAATGCAAACCTGCATCTCCTCCAGAGGAATATAATTTACAAGGCCACTAACAACAGTTCTGGGCTGAGCTTCACCAACATCAATCTCTTCAACATACAATGAATCAGCATCGGGATGTTTCTGTGCTCTTGTAATGAGACCAACACGAATATCGAGTCTGCTAATCGAAATTTCTGCTTCAACAGAGGCTGACCCCTTAGATTTGGCTACAGAAGAAGGTTTTGTAGCACGTTCTTTCTTCTTATTAGCATCTGATAGAATAAGTAAAATTCGATGTGACCAGCAGTCCATGTAACGAATTGGTAAGAATTATTCTAGCATACAGCCATAAACCATTGGATAAAGACCCCCCCCCCCCACACACACACACATACAAGAAAAGGAAGCTCCTTAACAAGAATATGATAAGATATCGGTATTATTATTTAGGAGTTCCATACATAATCAGAAGATATGTGTTACTATTCGAAAGAGTGGAATAGACTCTGGCATCAATGAAACAATGGCATGATTAAGAGAGGTGGTGATGCATGTCGACTGATTCTGGCTTTATGATATCAGGAGACTATCCAAAATAGACCTACAGAAGAAGAGCGTCTAGAAGGTGCAGCTACACTGCTACAGCAGTCTATTTCCAAAAAAAAAAAAAAAAAGAAGGGTACAGCTACAGCATATCAGACATTTAAGAATGCCCGAAAATCCCCAACTAAACATTTTATTTGTACAAATTGGGAGACTGATACAAAGTCACTGCACTTTTTGCTGAGTGCAGATATTCAAAATCTCCAAACTCAGGAGAAAGGAAAACAGCTAGTAGCATATTACATACTGACAGAGAAAACATATAGGTAATATCTCTTGCAAGGAAAAGTACCAAATAAGGTCCTCTGAGGACAAAAAGGCATTCCCAATTGAAGATATGCCCACAAGATCCACCGAACAAAACAACATATAAAAAGTAAGGTGAACAACTGAACACTTTCCCGTCCATCTCTGAATGCTTTTTTCCCGTTTCTATAATGACTATTAATAAAAGTAAAAAATTGTAATCAGAAATTTCATTTGCGCTGACGATCAGATACACTAGTTGTGTAAACACACTTTATCCTGCCCCTATTGGGTGTGGTTCTGTCATAATTGAAAATTTCTTTTATTGCAATTGAATTCTTACTTATCAGATTGGGGGTTTGGGGGGGGGGGAGTAATAAGTCACCAGAGATTTTTGCTTTGTTCAATTGATCAGTGATCTTCTTTGCCTCAGCTTCTGCCTTCAAATTCCTATCTGCTTGACTTCCGGCAAACTTCTCTCTGTAAAATTCAACATCTTCATCTTTCTGCATGTAAGCATGTTCAATCTTAGACAAAAATGAAAGAATGAATTAAGACATGCAGTAAAGAACAAGATACTGCAATGCATTACCAGCTCCTTGAACAATGGTGCTGGTATTCCAATCTTGTGTCCTGCAGGTAGAATATGCCATGGTCGTTTACTTTTTTCAATGTCACCTCTTTCATCAGCCAGTGAAACTTGTGTTTCAGGAGGAAAATTCAGCTGCTTAAGCACCTGTCAATCAAAAGCGTAAGAGCATCAAACCATTAAGTACAGAGAGAACCTCAACCACAGAAAGACAAAAAAGCATAAAAAATGACTACAGACAGAACCTCAGCCACAGTACAGAACCTAGACACAGTTAAATGCTGCAATGATGGTAACAGAGTTACTACCTCACGTGAAAAGGATGGCATAAATGGCTCTAAAAGACATGCAAGAAGATACACTAGGCCAGCAGCAGTGCTCATCACTATGGAACACGATGGTTTATCTTCCTTGTAAAGTTTCCAGAATTGGCTCTCCTACAGAAAGAAGTATGATTAAGTCTAAATTTAGGAGATTAAAGCAACCATGAGGCTAACAGCCATTAGTGAAACTCAAAAGCAGGTTCTAATTCAAAAGAGAAAAATACAATGGCACGAGCAACTAATAAATAAAAAACAGACAGTTGGGAAGTATTTGACAGGCTTACTTGCAAATAACCGTTTCCTTCTCCAGAAATAGACATAGCAATCTTCAAGCCTTGCTTCAATTTAACCTAAAAGAATTGCAGTGTATAAGGGTTTTTCAGAGCATAGAAAGGAAAGAAGAACCCAATCGAGAAATAAAACACATGTAAGATACAACTACTATTACTATTACTACTAATTCTCAACCTCAAACAAGTGACTGGCCAGCTATATTAATCCTCAATATCCATTCACTACATTCTAAACCTATCCCAGTCCAATGCCCAACAATTTAGGTTCTCTTGACACTATTGGGTATACAAATCTTTAACGAGATTAAAGGACTCCTTTTTCTAATGACAGTGGTGTCCGTCCAGCTTGCGCACCTCGACTGTTCCACCAGATACCTACTACATCTTAGGCTCTTACCAGCACAGATACCAGGTAAGCCTCAATCCAAAAGAATTAGTATCATCTATATAAACCTTTTTCTTTCATATTGCCCTATTTTTTAGATAGTAAAGTCATACAAAACACATGTAAGGAAAAAAATTGAAATGATTTCTATTCCATGAGAACTGGAAAGACCCCATTATAGTAGTGTAGTTACCTTCTCCATAGCTTCTACATATTGCTCCACATAATTTCCAACTTTTTCACCCAAGGCCTTAGTTAAAGGATGTGATTCAGCTCCTTCAGGATTGGGAATTATGGAACCATAACCTGAAACTGTATAAGCACATTTTCATAAATATCTGTTAGATTTCTGTAAGAAAAAGGACTAGATTATTTCCAGTTAACACTCCGAAACAAGAACAAACAACAAATTTCAGTCAAGAACTTTTCCGATTTTATCTTTCTAGCAAAAATAAGAATCTTCCCTTTTTCTCTTTATGAATATATCGGTAACAACATTTTTTTTCGATCAGTGACCAGTAGCAAGATACTTTTAAAGCAAACATTAAGGAATTAAGGCAGTTATCCAAATCAGAAGCAACTTTCAGCCAAGAAATTTCCCCCCTTTTTTCTTTATCTTTCTAGGGAAGAACAAGAAATATTTCCTCTCTGTTTTTACTTCTCAATGATATACCAGCATTACAATCCAAGGTGGCAAGTAGATATTTTGTTGTGATTCACAGGAAGAAGAAACAATAATTTTCATCAAATCAACCACAAGCAGTCAAGTAGACAATACCAGAAACACAAAAGCATGAAACAGCATAATAAACCATGTCATCTGATACATAAACCAGACTTACTGTAGGAAAATGAGCACGCGCGAATAAGCTGCCAAAGCTTGGTATAGTCAAAATGTTTTAAGAATTAAGATAAAACAGACACGAAACTAGCTGACAAGAGCAAAGGCATATCAAGAGGGGGAGACTATGTAAATATATCATAATAGACAATTAGCTGACATACCCGGATCTTTTGCAATGAAACTTAAGACTCTATTGACGAAATTGCCCAAGTTGCTTAGCAACTCGCTGTTTAACTTTGCTTGTAAATCTGCCCAGCTAAACAAAGTGTCCGACACCTAGATAACTGAAATCCATTAGTAATCATGCCTGTATAAAAGAGCATTATAGAATAGGGAATTATAAGTCAACAGAAGTTACAAGATACAACCACCAAGAACCCACCTCTGGCCTGTTTGTCAGCAAGTAATATCTCCATACTTCTACAGGAATGTTTGTATCTTTTGCATCATTACCGAATACTCCTATGCCCTTACTCTTCGAAAATTTACCTGATTATGACAACCAAGAGACACGAGCAAAAATTTAAATGAGAAAAGCACTAACTCTGCAGTATGAACTGGTGTTTCCAGTATATTAAGTTCCAAGCAGCAAGAACATATGGACAATTTTCATGGCCTTATTTCCAACTAACCTGCTTCATAGTTCAAGTATTCTGTTACACTGATAGTCTTCATAAGAGTCCAGTTTTCACCAGTTCCAAGCAGTGTAGATGGGAAAATCACCTGGAAAATACAAAATTTACTTTCTTACATGTAATAGCCACTAACATAAATAATATCAATATGGTTAAGCTTATCCTACATAGCAACGGAGCCAGAAAATTCATGGCACTGGAACTCCCTAAGAATATTTCTCCAAGTCAATCGTTCAACTGTAGTTCAATCTCAGATTAGCTGGGCTCAGCTAAGTGAGTTCTCTTTATCCATTATGATCTCTACCCTAGTCTGTTTAAATATCAGACTTGGAACCTTGACAAAACGGAAGAATGACTTATATGTTAACAAATATTCTATATCAATAACACTGCTTCAATTTTATTATTTCTAATTATAGAAGAGCTGATGATTGAATCTTCCTGCAGAAGTTCTTGACCGATTAAGATTAAACAAAAATAGAAGGAAAAAGATTCAAAACAAAGTTCTCATATGTGGTCAATTTCTTTCCTCTTTTCTTCTTTTTTCTGTATCCTAATTCCTATGTAAACTTTCGCACCCTCTAATAAAGAGGGAATTGAATATGTACTTCCCAAGCCATTACGAAAAATAGCCCTAAGTCTATTACAAGAGTAGTAAACAATTATCAAGGAAACCACTATCTCAGTATATTCAATTTGTCTCCATTATCCTTCATTCCAAGTACAGTAACCACCTGACTTTGTTGTATCAACCTCGTTTTTACCACCAAAGAGATGATGATACTTTTATGGAGTTTATCTTTTTGATCAAGACTTTATGGATTTTCAAGAACTTACAGTGTGAAAAGGCACGTTATCTTTGCCCATAAACTGATAGAGCTCCACATTCTCCGGATTCTTCCACCATTTTTCCCACTCTGTTGTGTAGCATGATGTTATTGATACATATCCAATCGGAGCATCGAACCACACGTAGAAAACCTAATTACCAATAGATCAATAAATAATGTTAAGAAAATCTAAATGGAATTGAAGAGAAAAAAAATTGCTGCTTCGACTTATACCAACACATGAATTGATAACAGCAAGTGGAGTAATTATCAGTAAAGGTACAAGTTATAACCAAGTGTTATATATTCTGAAAGAAGGATAACCAGTTACAACTAACGGTTTTACTCAATCAACCTTCTCCTTGTATTTTTCATGTGGAACTGGAACCCCCCATTTCAAATCTCTAGTTATACACCTTTGCTTTAGTCCTTCTCTAAGCCAGGCATTTGTTGTGTGGACAGCATTCTGACTCCATCCTCCAGCCACTGACATGTTGTTGACGTAAGTTTCTAATTTATCCTTTAGCAAAGGGAGCTCAAGGAACAAATGGTCTGTATCTCGGATGCAAGGGGTGTTACGACAAACCTGTAGAGTAAGCAAGCTAAGACTTCAGTAGTAAGTAAAATCCTTATCAAATTCTTGTATTGTTAATCCGAGATGCTTTGCATCCTTGAAGTTCTTGGTATTTTAAAATTTCCAAATAAAAGGTTGTTTAGCCTCTGTCACAAATAAGTCAAATCTCATTCAAATTTCATCGGATGTGCCCAAAGGGACAAAAATAAGTCAAGTTTCTAGCCAGAAAATGCTCATTTTTTAAAAGAAACTAGATGATGAGAAGTACTTTCTTTGATAACCAGATGATGAGAAGTACTTTAGCTATACTATATTAAGAAATACACATCTGCAAAAAGAGGAGAATAAAACCTTGCATCTTGGATCCTTCAGTTCAGTGGGATTTAAGAGTTTCCCACACTTCTCACATTGATCTCCACGTGCAGAATCATAGTTGCAACCTGGTGTCGGGCAGTTACCCTCTACAAGCCGGTCCGCCAAAAACTTTTTACATGTGTCACAGTACGGCTGTGAAATAAACTTAGCTTCAGTAACAAATATGTCAAATTTGACGCATCAACAGTTTCGGGCTACCTCAATCTATGAGATATTTGAAGCCAAAGAGCTTAAGGCCTGGCAATAGCAGCACAGAACCAAGCATCTACCAGAAGATATACTTATTAATAATTATATACCTGCTGCATAGTGTTCTCAGAGAGCCAATTATTCTCCCAAAGCTTGTTAAAGATCGCC
Source organism: Nicotiana noctiflora (assembly GCA_032618575.1). Lineage (NCBI taxonomy): Eukaryota > Viridiplantae > Streptophyta > Magnoliopsida > Solanales > Solanaceae > Nicotiana > Nicotiana noctiflora. The sequence goes on along the minus strand of JASVEL010000163.1, from coordinate 235,786 downwards.
TGACAAACTTCCGTCTGTTGTGGAGTAGACGTGCGTCCAAATTGATCGAAGCTTATATCAAACCATTTATAAACTTCTCTATGAATTGCATGGTATCTGCAAAACCAAGAAAACGAAGAAAGGACTTGTGAACAAAGCAATGCATGCTTAGCTCCAATACTGAAAAATGAAGTCCCTACAATTTGTAACCGTCTATACCAAAAAAAAAGGTGAAAGGATAAATGTTGCAAGGACTTAGGGAGAAAGCATGAAAAATAAATAAATAATGATAAGAATCATTGTTATTACTATAATCATTTTGAGACAGCAAACTCTTTAGCTCTTGTTTCACAGAGACAACTGCCGAAGCTGATGAGGACCTTATTAGTAAGAGCTATTGAAAGAGACAGCATCGGTGAGCCTGCATTTTGTTCATGTACATGGAGAGTCTATCATTTGTCATTGCCATTCATTTAAAACTCACAGTGTTGCTTCATAGAGTTGCTTCATTAATCAGTATCGCAAGAATTTCAGTTGACGTGATATTTATTAGTTTATTCAGATTTTTTTGTAGTTCAAGGTTGTGAACTTGTGAAGACGTCAGTAATTTTGTGTTTACGTATGTTTGGTTAGTAATGGATATTACTCCTTTTATCCCAATTTGATCGGCACCATCACTTTGTTTGTACGTCCCAACAAAAATTGACACTTTTTTGTGTTTAGAAACTCCTACTCCTATGCCCCAATTTATGTGATGCAATTAGGATTTCAGGAGTTAAACACATTTTTCTTTGACCGCAATTCTTTTATATGCCTTTTAAATATTTTGAACTGTTAGTTATTGTGACTTGTAGTGCTTTAATGTAGTTTTAAAATATATAAATTTTATTTCAAAAAAGTTAAAAATTCTATGTCTGAATTTGAAGTCAACATTAAGGAGTTTGACTTTCAAATTTAAACTACATCACATAAATTTGGGAAGAAGGAAGTAATATTTAACGTCTCACTTTGCCCTTAATGAGATGTTTTGTAGAAGTTGGCATGAGTTATGTAGACCTTAGTTTTTTCTCTCTTTGTTTTTGTGATAAGGCATGATTCATTTGAACCATAGGGAAGGAATTTGGTAGTTTATACATACTAGTTTCTCAGCACGTGCTTCACGTGCTTTACATGTATATCCTGAGTCTTGTAGTACACTTTTTAAATTAATATCTATACTATTAAAGCAATGTTCGAGTAAATAATCATACAAGAAAAAATAACATAAGTTTTTATGAATGATCAATGTGGGTCGGCGACTTGTTTGTCGAGATCAAAATGATTGGATACGTTTGAACCTACAAAGATGAACAATCAATGTATAATTTTGAGGAGAAAGTGATGTTTCTTTAGTTTGGATCATTGTTTCTCTTCGTTTTATAATGTAGTGTATTGTACTGTATCGTATTGTACCGTATCCTTTTATAAATATAATGTTTGAATAGATTGTATTGTTTGTCATTGTTAAAAAATATTTTGCTGTTTGGTTTGACTGTATCATACTGTACTGTAACTGATAAATTTACTAAAATACCCTCAATTATTTAAATATTGAATTTGTCAAATATTATGCATAAAATAATTTTTTAAAAATAAAACAGAAGAAGGCAAAATACCTTAAGAAAGCATAACAGAAAAAGGCAAAACAAAGGAGCACAACTAGTTAGAATTGAGTTAAAAGCAAATTAGGAGTAAAAGTAAAATAGAAGGCGGCAAAACACCTTTAACGTTGGCGGCAGAAGTACTGAAAAAAACAAAGTACGTTAGAAGTGGGAGATTTGGAGTTAAAATAGAAAAAAAGGTAAAGGGTAAAATAGAATTGTGGAGTAATAAGTTAGGGCATAATTGGAAAGAAAAATAGGAAACAATCCCACCACACCAAATCGATTGTTTCAAAAAATGGGACTTTTCATAGTTCCGGAACAATGAATTTAACAATACAATACAATCAATTTTAATGAAACAATCAAAACAAACATTGTTTTGAGATAACAATACAATACGATATAATGAGGAACAAAGATCCAAACAAGCTGTTAGTAGTACAATATTCCACATTAGTCACTGTTATAATAACCGCTAATGGTTTAATGAAATTATATTCCTGAGATACAATGCCTACTCAAGAAATTAAAGTTGATTTTTTCTAACATCAAAACTCAACCTAATAGAATAAGAAATTTTGGAAGATGGAGCAGAATATAAAAGAGAGAGTAGTAACAATATACAATATATTCAACATTGGTAAAAAAACGAATAAGAAATTGGTAGAATCAATAGGAAAATGGCTAAGATCTTGTCATGATTGGCTTCATACAGATGACACTTTCAACAACATCCAAAGGTAAGACCAAACTTCAAAAACAGATGGACACAATCTTTTAGAAAAGACACTTCAAATAAAATTAGTTTCTTCTTTCTAATAAATAATTATTTAGAAGAGTAATTAGGTCTTTTAACTTTTTAGTTTTGGGATTCCCACTTTTATAATGATATGCATAAGTTTATGTCAAAAGGTCCTACTTTTTTCAACTATGTATCTAGTCAAATCTTGTCAAACAAATTGAGAGAAGTATCACTTTTCATAAGTGTTGTTGCGGGCTTGTGGTATGAAACTTAGACGAGATAAGAAAATATGGATAGTCCTAGAAACAACAAAAACTCTTGTCTACATTTCTGTAGAATTCCAGTAAGCTTGCTTTGGAGCCCTACCATCTGATCACCGGTCAAGGCCCAGATTGGATTGTGACAATATCCAACCTTAATTAGTCAGAGATAGAGATCTTTCCTCTTTCATTGGTTGCACACTGCAAAATTCTCAAAATTTAGATCCTTCTTCTTCTCGAAGCACCTCCAAGTGTTCAAATCCCACTTTTTAAAATTATATCTCAACAGCTTTACTTCTATGCTAAGATATAATCATGCCTTCCCATGACTACAAATGAGTCCCACCACCACTTAAGCATTCTCAAAGACCTTCAGATCCTGAGAATATGGTGATTTCTTATACCACTATCCGCAACTTAGAACAGGGGTTATGGTTTGACACCGCTCTAGGGGGGGAGATTTGCCTGATAAACCATAAATCATCATCCCACTAGTTGAGAATTAAAATTTTGTCTTTTCTCAATCTTGTCCTTTAGTTATCCACTTTAAAGAGTGTGCCTTCCTCCATGTAAAGGAGGATCTAATAATTATCTATGAACATTGAAAAGTCCCTCACAGCTCTAGAATGTCTATATTGTCTATTCTTCTCTTCTCCAAGTTACGACATTGAGGATTGATCTCACCTGCTATTACCCAAGAGTATAATTATGCTCCAGTGATAGAGTTCAAGTCCAAGATATGTCAAACGTCTTATTCTACGAAAAGAGATATCAAGAATGACTTGAATCCATGATGCTGAATTTTTAACTGCTTTCTTGGACCTCTCTTATATGTTACAACACGACACATGACTCGAGTGTTGTTAAAGGCACGCTGGAGATGTGTTTAAACTCTAAGCAGCACAACATGGACACTTAGCCTCACTTAAACAGCAACACAGTGTAAGCGCATGGCTCTGTCTTTTAAAAGGAGGTGTCAAACAATTTATAGCTGGCAAACAACTATACTAATGGTTAAGAAAATGTAATGGGTGAGTATATCAATGATTAAGAATGAAAAATCAAAATTTTAGCATAAGAAAACTATCACAAATGCCAAATCAGAAACTTAAATTTGTATAACAAACAAAAGAATGCATCTTTAATACTCCCTCTTATTCCAATTTATGTGCTGCATTTTCCATTTTTGTCTCCAATAAAGAATGATATTTCTTTATATTTAGAATTAATTTAACTTTAAGCTTTCGATTTTAACCATAATAAGATGATTTACAGCCGCAAAAATATCTATGAGTTGTTTCAGACTACAAGTTTCAAAACTCTTCCTTTCTTTAAATTATGTGTCCGATCAAAGTGAATCACATAAAATGGTACGGAGAGAGTATTAAGTGTGTATGAATATACTAATGATTTAGTAATGAAATAAATAGACCCCATTGGAATGAATTGTATATAAAGGTCTCCTATAGCCAAAACCAAGCCCCAACTAGTTTGTGATTGCGATGCACTTAGCTGATTTATTTAGTGCACATTCTAAGAAAAAAATGATGAATTTAATATAAAAGAAAGGTGCATTACTTACTTGTCACAAATTTGCTTGGGAGTACAATTTTCTTCCAAAGCTTTAGTCTCAGTAGCCGTGCCATATTCATCAGTACCACACATGTATATTGCATTGTAATCCCGAAGCCTACAGTATCTTGCGAACACGTCCGCGCTCAACACACCTATATCAAACAAAAAAACATAATAAGAATAAGAAATGAGACATAAAAAAACAGAACAAAGAGAGGGATTAAGGATCGGATTGCTAAGATTAATTACTTCCGATGATGTTTCCGAGGTGAGGAACGTTGTTGACGTATGGCAAAGCGCTTGTGATGAGGATATTCCGTTTGCCCGGTATCGGAAGTTTGGGAGTTGTCGGCGGCAGATAGTTGCCGTTGCCGGCGGTAGAAGAATCGCCCATTTCCGGCTAGGGTCTTAGATCGACTAGGGGTTTTTTGCTTGGATTGCTTCTCTTTTGTTTTTGGGCCTTTGTTCTTAATCTGCTTTGGTTTTACTTTTTTTTTATTTTCTTTTAACATCTCAGTTACTCTTCTTGGAAAGGAAATCAAGAGAAAACTTATTTTCTTTGATCCCCACTCGCAATATGCATGGATCGGGTTAATTAGATTTTTATCAAAATTGTTATAAAATAATAAAAGAAGAAGAATAATATTGCAGAGAAAAGTAGGGAGAGAGAATTATTATTGAATTTTGGGATGATTTACAATGGGGTATGACCCATTTTATAGGAGAAAAATGACTTAGTCACAAAGTAAAACTTTCAACAAGATAGACATTCACTCTAAATAGAATTCGATTCATAACACTTCCCCTTGAATGTCTATTCAATGATAATGTGCCTCGTTAAAACCTTAACTACAATAAAACCCAGTGGGAAAAAAATATTCTAGAGAAAGAAAAAGAGTACACATATCTACAATACGCCTTTTGGTTGCCTCGTTAAAAACCTCGTAAGGAAAACCCAGTGACACAAAACCTTGTAAGGGGAAAAGAGTGCAACGCGCATTAACTCCCCCTGATGAGAGCATCAATTCACATCCTTAAGCCTTCGCATCCCAATCTTGTACACTAGCTTCTTGAGGTTGACGTCAACAAAGATTTTATATCAGTTTCAATGTATTTTCATAATGACATAACATAGAGATCTTCATTCATATATTCAGGTACCTGAATCTCTCATGAGATATTATGAAGTGTAATGTCATGTGATCTTCTAGATCACTTGCCTCCTTTTATTATGATCATTTGCTCATCTTCTTTATCAAGAAGTTTATTTGAAACCGATTGTCTATACGCTTTTAGCTTACCATAGACTTTGTCCTTCTAGGACTTAATATGAGCATTTTCAATGAGAATATAGTTACTTTATTTGGGTCAGCAAATGCGTCTGGCATGCTTTGCAATAAATTGCACATGAATTATCCTTTTATGAACTTCAAGTTCATATTATTTTATTCGAGGATCTTGATGTATAAATGATAATTTATTCCATGTAACTTTTCTCAATTGTTGTATCTTGTCTCCCCCTAATGTTAGAAAAAACTAACTTGTTTCCTCAACTTTGAGAACTCATCTTTGTACGTTATGGTGTTAATCAAAATATACACTGCACATCAATAATAATAAGATGGAATTATTTGGTTCCTGACCCTAAACCACTTGTGAGGGGAGAAAATAATATACTTTCGTATATAATGTATATCAAACTGATATATATATATAATTTTGTTCTCATAAGCTAGTTTTGCTATTAAGTGGAGGCACTCAATAAATCATTTTGCTAAACCAGCTGTGATGTAAACCAACTTATCAAGATGAACTTCTTGAATAGAAAATCTGGAATATGCTCTAAATTAAATTATTGAGCAAGTTACCTCGCACAAACCGGCCAGGTTGCGGGTTAATAATAATTGCACATGTAGCCATCTCATAGATGCATCTTATGTGGTATACATAGCTGGTGAATGAGCCCATATTCACCTTTGATATTTCCATCATTCATGGGATTCAATCCCATTTTTAGTTGGTATATTAATTAATAAGAACAGACACATAAAAAAATTCGTAAAGAAATTTCTAGTTCTTTAATATTTACCCATGTGAATTCTCTTTATTTTTTCACATCATACTTAAATTGATATGGGTAAATCAATTATGCCAATTGAATAAATTATCAAAATTGATACATTTCAGATTTACACCATGATGTGTCCAATTATGAATAAACTCCAAGTTTATTATGATATGGATTTTATATCAATAAAATATCCACTTCATTATGGTATTCTTTTGTTTATGTAGTACAAATTGGAGATAAAACGGGTAGCTTTTTACATACATATTATCCCGCTACAAGTTGTAGTAATAGAAGATATTAAATCTTTCCTTTATTTATAGTCTCAATATAATCAACCGCTTTCGCGAATACTTTGGAAACTGAATATGTTTCTTTGAGACTTACTACAACACAATACCTTGTTGGTAATCAATTGTATTTATCCAAAATACTGGTAATTGGCTCTTCTAGAGCTCTCAATTAATTGGTAGTACCACATAATCATCAACACCTATATGGTGAATATCTCTTTTGAAGAGAAACTTATACCATTATGGTCATGGCCAAAATTAAATGAAAGATATTTTTCTTGCATTATTGTTGTCCTTTAATAATCACATTGCCAAAATATTGTGGCGTATAATAGGTACGCGACCAATGATCATTCATGTCACAATAATGATATTATTTTCTTATATCATCTCAAACCTCCTTTTAGAGGTGAGTGTGGTGTAACCGCTACCACTAGCACATTTATATTCTTCCAAAACCGAATATATATTCATAAATCAGATGTTTTCTCATTCAAGTCATGAATGGACCATAGTCATTTGTATGTGCTTTATAAAATCTCATGTCAAATCGATGACAAATATTTTCATAAAGTGTGGGATTATTTTGAGAATACTTATTGATCTCATTGCCACAATGATGATGATATAATTTCGCCTATTGCCACGTCCATATCCATTGATTATTCATGGTAATAATTTTGTCTTATTTCAGACTTATTACATACGGCTATCACATTCTCTAAAGGGAATGAGAATGGAGCAAATTCATTGGGACGGGTTTCCAATTCTTTGCCCACAATTATACATGAATTTAATCATGGCAACACATAGAAATTTTACCACTTCATGTGGGTGTAATTTCTTAAAAACTCCATTAGAGTTACAATCAAACTTTGTTGTCTTTGCCTGTATATAAAATCAAATTATAGAATTTCAAGAATTTGAAAGAGAAAAGTAAAATATTTACCTTAAATCCAGAATTTTAATCATGAAGGAAGTTCATGAAACAATTGACAATCATTATGCTCAATCCCAAAGTTTCTACTTAATTGATTAGAGTCTCGTGCTGATAACGTGTTATAAAATAATAAAAGAAGAAGAACAATATTGCAGAGAAAAGTAGGGAGAGAGAATTCTTATTGAATTTTGGGATGATTTACAATGGGGTAAGACCCATCTATTTATAGGAGAAAAATGACTTAGTCACAAAGTAAAACTCTCAACAAGATAGACATTCACTCTAAATAGAATTCGATTCATAACAAAAATCAAATTAAATCGATATGGATTGATTCGATTTTGTCAAATTTTTCAGGTTTTTTGAATTTGTTATTACTTAAATATTATTTCAATCGTAGTTTCTTAAAATTTTTATAAGTAAATATATGTATAGTAAAACTATAAAAAAATTGACAAACGTATTATTTATTAAAATATTCTTATGAGAGAATTTTCTTAGTAACACATATTTTTTCGGTCGTCTAATGTTAATGTTTCGCTCATGTACACTTTCAAGGTTAACCGAATTTAGTAATTAAACATAAATCAATATGATACCTAAATAATAATAATCACTTGGAAAAAGATATAACAATTTAGCATATCTTAACATATGATACGAAATATGGAAGAACAAAGATACTGGCGCATTTCAGTAATACTTGGTGAGAAAGTGATCATACAACCCATTATTTAAGGTTAACAAATATGGAGCACTTCATATGTTATTAAATATTATGTCCCGCAAGATAATCCCAAATATTTCTAGACTTCTTTTAAAAGTCTTCTTTTGTCCGGTCGAGGACGAACAATTATTTTAGAGGTGGAAAATGTGACGATCCAAAGGAGTCATCACTTGTTTCCCAATTTGCTCTGTGCTTCCGAGGCCTTGAGAACTCATTTGGGGTTGCCTCAATTTGCATACGCAGGCCGAACGCATAGCCAAAAAGCTTAAATATGAATTATGTGAGGAAAATGCTAAATATTGATATTAAATTGATTAAGTTTGATTTCAGTCAACATTTTGGGCAAACGGACCCGAACCCGTGATTTGACGGTCCCGGAGGGTCCGTCAGAAAATATGGGACTTGGGCATATGCCCAGAATCGAATCCCGACGTCTAAAATCCCGAGAAATGATTTTTGTGTGAAATTTTTTTCTGTAAATGAAATTTGATTAAAAGACTGTGGTATCGGGCCCGTATTTTCGTTCCCGATACAAGTCTTATATATGGTTTAAGCACTTTCTGTAAAGTTTGGTTGTAATCGGACGTCGTTTGAGGTGTTTTGGATTTAAAACTCTAAACTTGATGTTTTGTAAAATTTTGAAGAAATCATGGGTCTTGAGGCCTAATCAGATGTTTATGATGCTGTTTTGGCGATCTGATCGCACGGATAAATTCGTAGGATATTTTTGAGGTTGTGGGTATATTCGATTTGGAGCCCAACAGGCTCGGGTGAATTTTGAGTAGGTTCCGGGAGGTCTCAAACTTAAAACACCAAATGTAGCAGGTTCAAGAAGAGTTGCAGGCTCCAGCGCGCCCGGGCCGCCTTAGCACGGTCCGTGATGCGTTCTGCGCGGTCGCGGTCGCCTTAGCGGAGTCCGCGGTGGATGCTGCATGGCCGCGATCGTCCATGCACAATCCGCTTAGCAAACTTCAGAGAGCCAGCAAGTCTTCACGTCTACCAGCACGGTCGTGGTCCTTTTTGTACGGTCCGCGCTGGGGTTTCAGAGAGCCGTAGATTGTTCAGTTTTTCAGCGCGCCCGCAGTCCCTTTTTGCGCGGTCCGCGCTAGAACTTCATGGGGTATATAAGGAAATTTCAGTTATTTTTCACTTTTCAAAAACCCAAAACATAAGAGACGATTTTCCAAATAATTCTTCTTCTTCAAAACGATTGGTAAGTGATATCTAACTCATTTTTTCACTCATTGTCATCTTTCAACAAAATTTCAACTTCAAAACAAATATTTTAATGGGAAAATTTTGGGTAGAACTTAGGTTTTTCTAAAATTGGGGGTTTGGACCTCAATTTGAGGTCCGATTTCAGAATAATTTATATATTTGAGTTCGTAGGGGAATGGGTGATCGGGTTTTGGTTCGAACCTCGGGTTTTGATCATGTGGGCCCGGGGGCATTTTTGACCTTTTGGGGAAAATGAGGAAAAAGCTATAATTAGACATTGGATTTGATTTGTTTAGCACATATTGATATTATAAAGTCATTATTGTATGGATTTGGTTGAGTTGGAGCCGCATTCGAGAGGGAAGGCGGTTGTTGAGGATTGAATTGGTCGTGGAAGCTTGAGGTAAGTGTTTGGTTTAACCCTAGTTTGAGGGAACAAGAGTTGAGTCTTGTTTGCTACTTGCTAAGTGATCGAGTACGATGTATAGGCATGATGACGGGTATCTATACATTGGTGTCTAGCATGAACTGAGTCCTTATTTGCGGATAGTTTGGTTTTTGTTATGCCTTCCATACTTAATTGATGACTTCTATATGTTGTAAGACCTTGTGAAAGAAATTGTGAACTTGGAACTTCATGGCGCACTGGCTCGGCTTGAAATACAAATTGTGAAGGTATATGAGATAAGTAACTCATTGAAGCTTTGGCTCAAGTGATAATGTGAACTATGAGATGAAAGTAAAAGAAAGAGAAGGGTTAATGATTTATCCCTTTGCCTGGTTTATTTATTTGATTGTGTGCCCTTGCCGGGACTTCCATTCTTATGTGATTATTTCCCTTGCCCTCGTTTGTGAATGTTGATTGGGTGAGGAAGAGTGTTAAAGCACGAAGGGTGGTGTCGTGCATTGAATGATATTGGTGGATCGGGTTGTGCACCGCAACAACGTTAAATGATATAGATCGGATTGCGCACCGCAATAATATTAAATAATATGGATCGGGTTGCACGCCGCAACAACAATATTTATGGATCGGGTCGCACGCCGCCATAATGTTGTTATATATTGGATTCGGGTTGCACGCCGCAATAATTATTGGTACAAGTGTGTTTATTTTGGGTATTAGTTTCTTAACCGCTGAAATTTCAAGCTGCCCTTAGATTGTTATTTTGGATTTACTATTAATATTGTTATTTCCCCACAACATGCTCCCCCTCCCATATTGTTTACTTAGCTTGTATTTTTTATTTTGTTGTATATATATAATTGTACAAGTTTATGTGATAGTCCAGTCTAGCCTCGTCACTACTTCGTTGGGGTTAGGCTAGATACTTACCAGCACATGGGGTCGGTTGTGCTGATGCTACACTCTGTGATATTTGCACAAGTCCAGGTTTCGAGCAGCATCAGCAGCAACATTAGTACGGGAGTGCGCCTTCAGTCCATCGAGGCCCCAGGTAGCCTTGCAAGCGTTCGCAGGCCTGACGTCTCTCTTATTCTCTCTCTTTAGTATGTTGCCTCATTATATTCGAGACAAACAACTTATGTTTCTCTTTCAGACATTTGTATTTAGTATTTCTTAGTCGTTCATGAGTACAACTAAGTATTACCACCAACACCCCTTCACACATTCAGCCAAGGCATCAAGACCCACAGTCCTCCAAAGACAACCAAATGAAAGGCATTTCTGAAGCAAAAACTCAAGGAAAGAAGTCCCACCAAAGTATAGAATCCAATCCCCCAAATGATGAATGGCAAACCCAAAAGAGGAAACAGTCCAAAAATCAAAATCAGCAAAATAATAGGAAACATCAACCCCAAAACACTCAGAAGCAAACCTCCAATCAGGCAATGCCTACAACTCAACCAACATCTGATACTACCCTCAACAATCTCTCAGCTCCTCTGGAAAAGAGTGAAGGACCTGATGTTCACAACACTGCCTCCACCCCCCTCCTTTCTCCAGTTTCTCCCCTTGTCGAAATTCAAGGAAGAATGGTGATTGATCAGGAGCTAATTCTAGATAAGAATCAGGATAGGGAACAAGAATGTGGAGTTGCACATGGTGACCTTTCTTTGGTTACCACTCAGCCAATTTCTCCAAAGGGACTATCTCTGGAAGAAATTGATCCTGGTGTTTCCCCTTCTGCTGAAGACCATAGAATTACAGTTGATAGAGGCAAAAATTCTGTGGTACAGCAATCACCAGTCCCTATACCCAAATCAAAAGCAAACCCAAGTCTAAAGAAAAGGAGACAGTTAAGAAAACAACAGGAAGTTGCTGCAGCCAAGGGTTCAACCTCTGAAAGTGCTTCCCGTGTTCTGACTGTTACATTGGAAAATGAAGCAGAACCATATATTACCTCCTCACCCATAGAGGAGGTAATTAATATAAGTTCTACAGGGACTTTATCACCATCTAAAAGAACTGAAATCCAGCAGAATCCCTCAGCTCTTGAAAAGGATGTAGGACTTGCAACACATCTAGCACCTTCATCTCAGATTCAGAATGAGAAAGAAAATATTGTGGCCTCAATTACTCCTGAGGCAACAGGTATTGGAATACGGTCATCCCTCTCTCCAGAAGATGAATACATGCATGTTCAATCTGAAGATGAGAAGGCCTCTGTAGAACAAGCTGATGATGAACCTAGTGAAGATTTGGAAGGAGATGACACATGTAGTCAGCTCCTTACTGCTTTCAATGGTAGCACTGATGCTACTGAAATCATCAACACCCAAGGTCTCTCTCCCAGAAACAAAATGCCACATTACCTTACCAGAAGCAAAGCAACCATCACTAAAATCCCACCAAAGCACAATCTCCCAAAAACTTTAATGATTAGCACAATCACTTGGAATATAAGAGGTATCAGAACCTCTGGAGCCCTTGAAAGACTCAAAACTCTCAAACAAATCCACAACCTCTCATTCATTGCAGTCCTAGAAGCTTTTCTTGATGACACTCATATCAATTACTACAGAATTTAGCTATCCATGCAGCATGCAACCTCTAATAGTAACAATAAAATCTGGCTCTTTTGGGATCGAGATTTTGATGGTACTGTTATGGATCAAGATGAACAACAAATAACAATTCAGTTGAAACATGTGGAAGCAGCTGATCCTTTTTTGATCACTGTGGTTTATGCTAAGTGCAAGATTCTTCTCAGAAGACCACTATGGGATACTCTTCGACAGAAGTCCTTGTCGTGTGATATACCTTGGTGCATCATTGGTGATTTCAATGTGATCACATCCATTGAAGAGAAAATAGGGGGATTACCATATCAGATTAACAAAAGTATGGATTTCTTAAGTATGATTGAAGACTGTGGATTGGTGGACTTAGGCTTCTATGGCCCCAAGTACACTTGGTCCAATGGAAGAGGACCAGGCTCTATAGTTTGGAAGAGATTGGACAGGGCATTGGCAAATGATAACTGACTGATCTATTTCCCAACCACAACCATTTCTCACTTATCCTCAACAGGCTCTGATCATAATCCAATTCAAATGGACTTGAATATCAGACAGGATACTACCAAGAGGTATTTCAAATTTCTCAATTGCTGGGTGCAAAATGAAAATTTCCTCCCTCTAGTCCAAGAGACTTGGGAACAGGAATTTTCTGGGAATGCTATGTGGATCTTTCATCAGAAGCTTAGAGCAGTCTCTACTACTCTCAGCAAATGGTCTAAACAAGAATTTGGAGACATCTTTCAAAAGGTTAAGGAATTTGAAGAAAAAGTGAAACAAGTTGAAGTTAACTGGGCTCATACCAATGATACAACTGACAGAATGGTGTATCAAGAAGCCAATGCTCAATATGTAAGATACATGAAGTTAGAAGAGTCCATTTTAAAGCAAAAAACACAACTTCATTGGTTCAAGGAAGGAGATGCTAATTCAAAATACTTTCATAGTCTTATGAGGGGAAGAAGGAGAAAACTCTTTATTCACAAAATCAAGGACATGGATGGTAATTGGATTCAAGGAGATGCAGCCATAGGAGAAACAGCCTGTGACTATTTCCAAGAGCTCTTCACAGAAACTGGAGGAACAATCAGACAAGATCTCTTATATTGCATCCCATCTCTCATCACACAGGAGGATAACCAATGCCTCACCAAAGATCCAACAATGAAAGAACTTAAGTCTGTTGTCTTCTCTATGGATCCCAATAGTGCTGCTGGTCCAGATGGCATGAATGGAAGATTTTTCCAATCATGTTGGGATATTATCAAAACAGACCTCCTGAATGTTGTTCTGGCTTTCTTTGGAGGAGCTGAAATGCCAAAGTATATGACTAGTGCTTGTCTAGTTCTCTTGCCAAAGGTTGAATTTCCTAACTCTTTCAATGAGTATAGACCTATCAGCCTCAGTAATTTTATAAACAAGGTTATCTCCAAAATCATATGTTCCAGGCTTGCCCCAATCTTGCCTAAGGTCATTTCCAACAACCAATCTGGTTTTGTACAAGGTAGGAGCATCTCAGAGAATATTATGCTTGCTCAGGAGATAGTCCAAGGAATTAAAAAGCCAAACAGGGGATCCAATGTAGTCATCAAACTTGATATGGCCAAAGCATATGACAGAGTTTCTTGGAATTTCACATGTCAAATGCTGAGAAGAATGGGATTCAATGAGATGATTATAGATATGATCTGGAGGACTATGTCAAACAACTGGTACTCAGTTATCATTAATGGAACAAGACATGGATTTTTTCACTCTACTAGGGGTCTAAAGCAGGGAGACCCATTGGCTCCAGCTCTTTTCATTCTGGGAGCAGAACTACTTTCATCAATGCTTAATAGGTTGACTCACGACCAATTCTTCAATGGATTCTATATGGAGAAGAAGGGTCCTCAAGTCAACCATTTAAGCTTTGCAGATGACATCATTATATTCACATCTGGAGGAAGAACTTCTCTAAAGAAGGTCATGGAGATCCTTAAATTCTATGAGAACATATCTGGCCAGCAAATCAACAAGCAGAAGAGCCACTTTATGCTCTCTCCTTGTGCCCTCCCTGCAGTAAGCAGAAGAGTCCAGCACATCACTGGTTTCACCAAGAAAGAAGCCCCCATCACTTACCCGGGATGCCCCTTATATACAGGAAGAATGAGAATTGTCTACTTCAATAACCTAGTTGCCAAGGTTACTAACAGAATCAAGGGTTGGCAAAGTAGAATTCTCTCATATGGAGGTAGGGCTACCCTGATTAAGTATGTTCTTCATTCTATGCCCACACACTTGTTATCTGCTCTCTAACCCCCCAAGACAGTCTTAAGACAAGTAGAGAAGCTAGCTGCCAACTTTTTTTGGGGCATGGAGAAAGACAAAAGCAAGTATCATTGGTCTTCTTGGCAAAAACTAACTTTCCCAACCTCTGAAGGAGGAGTTGGTTTCAGATCCATGAAAGAAATTTGTCAAACAATGGAATACAAGAAATGGTGGCTCTTCAGGACTAAAGACTCCCTTTGGAGCCAATTCCTTCGAGCCAAGTATTGTCAAAGGTCAAATCCAATTTCCAAAAAATGGAACTCTGGACAATCCCAAACATGGAAAAGAATGATGACAATAAAAAAGGAAGCTGAAAATCACATTCTTTGGAGACTGAACTCTGGCAATTGTAGTTTCTGGTGGGATAATTGGCTAGGAACAGGTGCCTTAGCTCATCAAAGGTCTGAAGGTGGAAGACCTGGCAACATTTCAGTGGCATACTTCCTGGATCATGGCCACTGGAACATGCAGAGGCTAAATGAATCTGCTCCAGTTCAAACAATTCAAGCTATCTCCCAGATTCAAATCCATAACCTCAACTCCCAAGATCAAGCCATATGGATTCCCAATGTTAAAGGCAAATTCACCTGTTCCTCGGCATGGGAGACCCTCAGGAAGAAGAAGCAGAGAAGCTTCACCAATAAAATGATCTGGCATAACAAAATACCATTTAAATGGTCCTTCTGCATCTGGAGAGCACTTAGGAACAAGCTTCCTACTGATGACAGGGTATTACCTTTCTGTAATCCCACTGTTACCAGGTGTGTATGTTGTCGCAGCCCTGGAGCAGAAAGTGTGGAGCATATATTTTGTCAAGGTCAATTTGCAGCATCAATTTGGAAAAAATTTGGAGGTCCAGTTGGTCTTAATACCTCTGATCTCCCCCTTCAGCCTCTCCTTATGAAATGGTGGCTTCTAGACAGAAAAAATGGAGTGCAAAAACTTCTCCTAGACACAATGCCAATAATCATATGTTGGAATCTCTAGAAGAATAGATGCAGCTCAAAATATGGTTCCAAATCTTCCTCTATATCCAGAGTGATGTACTCCATTCACTCAGATATTCATATGCTGTTGCAAGCAACATATCCCCAGATATCTTGGCCTTTAAAATGGCCAGACTTGTATTTGACTACTGAAACCATCACCCATTACACTGAAACTAAGCAGGTTACATGGTTGAAACCTTCTCAAGGATTTGTAAAGGTTAACACTGATGGCAGTGCTCTTAGAAACCCGGGTAGTATTGGAGCAGGAGCAATCATAAGAGATATCAATGGAGCTTTCATTCATGCTCTGGCTGCCCCATTGGGTGAGGGCACAAACAATCTGGCAGAAATAGAAGCAACACACTTGGGAGTTAAATGGTGCATTGACAACTCATACAAAAGAATTCATTTAGAAGCAGATTCAGCTCTTTTGATACTATGGTTAACTACCAGCACTGATCCACCCTGGAGTCTCCAACCACAGATAGATAAACTGAAGAACATGTGTGACAATTGTGCAGAAATACAAGTCACACATGTTTACAGAGAAGCCAACAATCCAGCGGACTCATTATCCAAGCTTAACCACAGTCTGACAGCCTTGACACACTACCACTCTACTCTTTTACTCCCAAGCCACATCAGAGGTCAAATACATCAAGATCTTATTGGCACTCCTGCCTTCAGACACAAAAAAACCAACAGAATCACCCTCTCATCTCATACCCCTTCTCCTTCTCCCACCAACTCTTCCCATGGATGTGGCTGACAGTATTTCAGAAGTGACAGCTACCCTTAGTATCCAAAATACCATGACCAGTAGTCACCTCACCCTAGCCAGCAACCAAAGTAAAGGCCCTCATAAGGAGAGTAGGATGAGAACTTTTCTTCTAACATATGCTATCTTTTTTGCAGGTACTTTGAACAAATCCACTACCTTGGAGGTCATCATAACTGTTGTATTGGCATCCAGTATGTTTTTTCAGCAGTGCACACCCCAATACTGCTGGAAAAACACAAATGCTAGCCAAATCCACCACACAAAGAACCAAAAACCCTCATCTCACACCAACTCAACTAAAAGTTCTCCACAAATGCAATCTCACCTAAGCATTGCAACTGTAGAGCTGATGGTACCTCTCCTGTACTTGTACCTCTATCCTGCCAATCACAAGAGTCATGCTACTTGTAATGTAACAACCAGCACCTTCCTGGCCTATCACTTGAGCATCTGTCTTTTTGATAGCAGATCACACAAGAACCTGCTACAAAATGGCAGAACAGGGATCATTCTTGCTCCCCTCTCCCCAGACTTAGCTCCAGTCTACACAAGAACCTGGAGACTAAGCTCCCCTTTTACTAACCAGTTTCTTCATCTTGCAGGTACTTGGACCCCTTGAGGAAAAAAATGCATATCTATCCAGTGGTATTAGTACTTCAAGTACTCATTCTGGTAGAAATGCCTTTCTTTTCCCAAGGACTCCAAACACAAAGGAGCACTAATTTCCAGATAACCTACTGTAAAGATTCAACTTACACCAAAGGCAAGCTTTTTTGAAGACTATCTCATCCTGTGTATAAAGCAAAGGATAAGATAGATCATTTTCATATCATGACTCATCCTCATTCAAAGTCCAGACTTTTCTGCACCTTTGTTAGATGTAGACTATATTGTATAGGAATGAAGGACCCAATCTTTTGGAATTTCACATATCTAGGCTATTGTTTTTGTACATGTGACCTAGACTCTATCTATAGAATTTTTGTAATGTCTAATGCCTATCAATACTGGATAGACAATAGACCACTCTCTATAGGTTTATCTCTCCATAGCAGTAAATGTTATTTGATTGTCACTTGGACAACCAAATGCATTTTCATCATTGTGGAGGTAAGGTATTATGTCCCCCTCCATTTTTTGTATTTGAACTTAATCTATAAAATCCAACCCTAGGCTCAGTGTCTAGTGGCTTATTTTAAAAAAAAAAAAAGTTCTTCTAAAACTTTCGAAACACGCATTTGATCAAAAACTCAACCAAACGACGTCCGAATGACTTAAAATTTTGCACACACATCAAAAATCACATATCGAAGCTAAAACAACTCTCGGGATTTCATTCCGACCCTCGGATCAAAATCTCACCTATCAACCGGAATTCGCCAAAATTCAACCTTAGCCAATTCAGGCCTAATTTTACACCGGACCTCCAAATTGAATTCCGACTTCACTCCTAAGTCACAAATCATCCACCGAAACTAATCGAATCATCAGAAATCTATTCCGAGCCCTCTAACTTATAAGTCAATTTTCGGTTGACTTTTCCAAACTAACCTTCCCGTAAAGAGACTAATTGCCTCATTTCTGATCGAACTCTATCCGAATTATTTCAAATTATCCAAACACATATAATGAAACATATAGAATCATAAAACCGGGAAAATAGAGCGGTAAATCCCGTGACGACGGGTCGGGTCGTTACAAAAGCTAAAGTTGCAAAGATTGTTCATGTGCTCTAAAACTGCCGAGTCTATGAGATGTCATTCTTTAGAGGGTAGCCAAGATGGATTGATGAGACTGTCACGACCCCAAATCCGGTCGTGATGGCGCCCAACACATTGCTAGGCCAGCTTGACCAATTAACAACAATCACGGAGCCACAAGCTCACTTTATCCAATTTAAGCATAACAGAATAATTTAACAGTGATAGATATATTAAAAACAGGGAACCAAGTCCCAACACGTGCCAACTCTCATAGACCGAAGGGTCAAGAGTCATGAGCCTCTATAGAGTATACAAAGTGTAAATAGTGAATATAATTGTACACAAGTGTGGGATGGTCAGAACAAAAATATAGAAAAACTGGAGAATCAGGTCCTGCGAACGCCGGCAGCTACCTCGACTGTCCAAAAGCACTCCCGAGCCGCAATAGAATCAGCCCTGCTGTGATGTACCTGAATCTGCACACAAGGTGCAGGGAGTCGGGTGTGAGTACTTCCAACTCGGCAGTAATAAAAGTAAATAATGCTGAAGGGAAGAAAACCACGATAGGCACTATCTCATGCTACACAATACAGAACTATCTTTATTCCTTACCAGCATATGTGGGTAGATTATTAGAAATCTCAATTTTTAACTTCTTTCTTTCATGAAACATATCAATACCTGGGACAATCTCAAACAATGCAAGATCGCACTCAAATCAGCCCCTCGGGCTCAGCACTCCTTATCAATTTACACCAGGAGATCTGGTCAATAAGGCAACTAATGCATGTGTGCCAGTAATGTACGAGTGCTAAATGTTATGCCACGTAGTACACGTAAACCAATATATGTATGCCATGCAATGCATATGACCGCTACGGCGTGTAGCCCGATCCAATTTGGGTACCCATGCTCACTGTGGGGGTTCAGACTCCGGAGGGGCTCCTACAGCCCAAGCACAATATTAATATCACACCTGTTGCGGCGCGCAGCCCGATCCGTATACCACTGTGGCGTGCAGTCCGATCCATGCATGTGTATGCATATGCTCACATAAAATATCATGCCCTAACATATGGCCCTCGGCCCCAATCAGTCTAACAAATAATCAAGAAAGCCCTACGTGCAACAATATCATATTAGCTCACAGCTAAAAATGTTATTAAGACCCTATTCAAGTTTTTCATAACCTTATAAAAATGCTGAATAGCAAAATACCATTTTAAACCTTAAATTTAGAATAAAATATGCACAGTGTTATCAAAACAGTGATACCAATCCCTGAAGGATTCAAATAATTGGCACGAAGCCCAAACATGATAATTAGTCCAATTCATTTCAACAATTAGGTGTTATTATTTATTACGCGGGACGGACCAAGTCACGATCCCCAATGGTGCTCTACCCCACGCCCGTTATCCGGCGTGCAAGTCACCTCAACACAACACTAAGATGTGCAAGTCCGGGGTTTACTAACCCTCAGGGACATCATTTACAAGTATTACCCACCTCGAACCGGCGAAAACTCATGCCCGCGATGCCTTTGCTCCTCAAACCGGCCTCCACGCGCATCGAACTAGCCAAAATCAGTACAAATATATCATAATAGGTTAATGGAACATAACCCAATCGAAAGAACACGAAAAATACCAAAAATCACGAAATTGGCAAAATCCGAGCCCCGGGTCCGCTTCTCGGAAAATTATGAAACTCATATTTTCGGAATCATCGTCTTGCCCCCAGTCCGTACATATAAAATTTATAAAAATCAAAGTTCAAAGGAGCCACCAAATCCCAATTTTTCATAGCAAAAATCCAAGCCCTAACTTATTCAATTTATACCCAAATTTAGAGAATTAATGGATGAATCTTTGATAAAATCAAGTATCTAACTCATAAAACTTACCTTCAATTGATTCCCAACGAAACCTTCTTTATTCTCCACTATTAACATCAATGGGTTAATGCCGTCTATTTCTGTTGCCGACGACTGGAGCAGGAGTTTTTTTTTTCCGAGTTCTGTTTGCTGGTTAACAACTTTGCACATTTTTGAATGAACTCGCATGCGCACGAGTCAGACTTGATGCGTTTCGGAAGCCACCACC
Source organism: Nicotiana noctiflora (assembly GCA_032618575.1). Classification (NCBI taxonomy): domain Eukaryota; kingdom Viridiplantae; phylum Streptophyta; class Magnoliopsida; order Solanales; family Solanaceae; genus Nicotiana; species Nicotiana noctiflora. Next base: position 215,474 of record JASVEL010000163.1, on the reverse strand, counting down.
GCCATTACAGATAAATCAGCTCCATTATCGATTTTTTTGTATTTAATTATCTCCCGCTCATCTGTTTTTGATTCAATCAACCAAAGAATTTGTTAAATGAAAACCAACAAGTAGTGAAATGGAGGCTACTTTACTTTCTCTTTCCTTTTTAATTGATACAAACTGACAAGACACTAACTTTGACATATGATTAAGCACTATACACGTGAGATTGAAATGAAGCTAATTCCCAACCTTTGCTCGACGGCTACTTCAATTAAATGCTGCTGTTGCACCGTTCTTTTCCTTTTTTTTTCTTTTAGTCTTAGGTATTCATGTGAGGGTGCGGCTGATTTTGTAATTTGGGTGTTAGGGTTTAGGAATTAAAAACTTCCAAAATACACGTCTGATAAAAAACCCGACCAAATAACGTTCGAATAACCTGAAAATTTGCAGACATATACGAAATCACCTAACGAAGCTGCTGCAACTCTCGAAATTCCTTTACGACCCTCAGATCAAAATCTCACTCATCAACCAAATTCGCCGAAATACTAACTTCGCCAATTCAAGCATAATTTTACGCCAGACCTCAAAAATCTATTTTGATCACACTACTAAGTCACAAATCATCATCTGGAGCTAACCGAATCATCAGAATTCGATTCCAAGTACTCTAACTCATAAGTCAACATCCGGTTGACTTTTCCAACTTAAGTCTTCTTAAAAGAGACTAAGTTTCTCATTTCTTAACAAAATTACTCCAATTTAATTCTAACGCACCCAAAACGGATAATGAAACATAAGGCAACACAATGTGGGAAATACGGGGCAGTTACACCTGAGACAACGGGTCGGGTCGTCACAGAGACATCCCTGAAATTCTCAGGCTTGGAAATTTTTTGACTTGCTTCATCTTGAATTTTCTGCATCCTCAAAATGTACGACTAGGCCTAGCTAGTCACGGTTTCAATCCTTTTGGAGAAATGTCAACTAACTGTAGTATCTGGCCAGTGATACTTATTCCATACAACCGTCCTCCTTGGGAGTGTATGAAGCAAACTTTATTCATACTCTTAATGATCATTCTAGGGAAACAAATGCCGATCAATGACATAGAAGTGTATTTACAACCTCTCATCCAAGAGTTGAGGAAATTGTGGTACGATGGTGTGCAGACATTATTCTTCAAAGAATGAAGTATCTAAAATACGAGGAGAATTAATGTGGACAATTAGTATTTTTCATGGGCTTGGTACATTATCTGGATGGAATACATACACTTACTTTGCTTGCCCCACATGTAACTTTGATACAAACTCTTGCATATTTAAGCATAGTAGAAAGTGGTATTTTATGGGTCATCCTCGCTTTCTTGAAAGAGGTCATCGATTTAGATTGCAACGTATTCGTTTTAACGGGAAAATTGAGCAACGAGATCTACAAATTGTATTATCAGGGTCAGACATCTTGAAGCAAGTGGAGGGAATTAATGTCAATTTTGGGAAAGCACATGTTTTGAATGATAAAGGTAAAAGAGCTCAAAGACAAACCGTTAATGAAGATAGATCAAGACAGTGGAGAAAGAGAAGCATATTTTTTTATCTTCCTTATTGGGAAACAAACTTGTTATGTCATAGTCTAGATATTATGCACATTGAAAAGAATGTGTGCGGCAATGTGATATACACTTTACTCAATGATTCTGAAAAATCAAAAGACAATATTAAAGCTAGGAAGGATCTTAGAGAAATGGTTATAAGGAAAGAACTTTGGTCAGATGAGAATGGAAGTTATCTTCCATCTTTGTTTACTATTTTATATGCAAAGAAAGGTGGATTCAAGAAAGATATATTTTTGCGGACCTTAAAGAATGTCAAAATGACTGATGGATATGCGAGTAACATTTTGAGATGCCAAAAAATAATAGGTCAAAATGCCTTATGGATATGGATCTGTTGATGGTTTGATTCATGTTTTAGCTAGCAGTTTAATGTACAATTCTTGCCATTTTCAAGTTCCAAGAACCTTCATATTGCTCAATTTATGATTCTTCAATTTTTGTAGGAAAGAATTGAAGAAATTCGAAGTGAAATAGCATAAAGTCTTGATGAACTTTCACCAAATGATGCACTTGGCATAGTATTCGGTCCTGAGCACTCCGACCGTGTTCGAGGTTTAGGCTTGGGTGTAGTTCCAACTGTAGCATTCGAACAGACATTTGCGAGATGCCGTCATGGTTATGTGGGTTCATCTAGCACTACCGCTCCAACTCCGACGTGGCAGCAAGAGATGACAAATGTGAAACCAAAACTAAATGCACTAATTAGCTTATATGAAAAGAACATAGGGAATATCTCCGAGGAGTTTGCTCACTAATTTTCCACTCCCCCACAGGTATAAGTTCTCTTGCTACAGTAAAATTTTTGTTACTCGCTTTTTTATGGTTCTTTTTTAACATAAAGTGGTTTCCTAATCCGTGTAGTTACCTTTTTGTTGATTAAACTCATTGATTTCAATGTGATTTATGTATATCTAGTCTTACTACTTTAACTTACCTGTTAAAATTTTAGTTATTTGCTTATTGACTGTATTTTTTCTCATTTTTTTCAGGCACCAGATTTAGGAAGTGTTGCACCAGTTGAACAAAGAAGATCTTTAGTTGAAAGTAATAATGATGATCCTCCACGTGTGAATTAGTGATTATTCTATAGGATCAACTATGAATCTTTTGGATATTATTGTAAAAATACACTTTTAAGCATTAATATTTGGATGATGTAATTTCGGTATACTTGTGTAAGTGTGAATTTGTGATTATATTATTGGATCAACTATGAATCTTTTAGATATTACTATTGAAATACACTTTGAAGCATTAATATTTGGATGATGTAATTTTAATATACTTTTTTTATACCTAGTTTCTGAACACGTATTCTATGTTATTTTTATAAAACTTAGATAAATATAATAATATTAAACTACATCGTTAAGTGACCAAATCTCAAATTCAAAAGAATAACCTTCTCTATATAAAATATGAACAATTACATTAACTTAGTTATTATTATTATTATTTGTAATCACATTATGTCTAATTTATGAGGTAAATACGTACATCACTTGGTTTTAAATGTTATGAAATAATAAAAGAAGAAGAACAATATTGCAGAGAAAGAGAGAGAGGGAATTCTTATTGAATTTTGGGATGATTTACAATGGGGTAAGACCCCTCTATTTATAGGAGAAATATGACTTAGTCACAAAGTAAAGCTCTCCACAAGATAGACATTCACTCTAAATAGAATTCTATTCTTAACACTCCCCCTTGAATGTCTACTCAATAAGTAATGTGCCTCATTAAAACCTTAACTAAAATAAAACCCAATGGAAAAAAAATCTAGAAAAGGAAAAAGAGTACACATATCTAATAATGCGCCTTTTGGTTGCCTCGTTAAAAACCTCGCAAGGAAAACCTAGTGGGACAAAATCTTGTAAGGGAAAAAGAGTGCAACGCGCATTAACTCCCCCGATGAGAGCATCAATTCACATCCTTAAGCCTTCGCATCCCGATCTTGTACACTAGTTTTTTGAAGGTTGACGTTGGTAGAGATTTTGTGAACAAATCAGCCATATTATCACTTGAACGAATCTGTTGCACATTAATATCATCATTCTTTTGAAGATCATGTGTGAAAAATAACTTTGGTGAAATGTGCTTTGTCCTATCTCCTTTTATGAATCCTCCCTTCAGTTGAGCTATGCATGCTGCATTGTCTTCATACAAAACAGTGGGTAACTTGTCACATTTCACACCACATTTATCTCAAATAAGATGTATTATAGACCTCAACCATACGCACTCTCGACTTGCTTCATGAATAGCAATTATCTCAGCATGATTAGATGAAGTAGCCACAATTGATTGCTTAGTCGATCGCTAAGATATGGCAATGCCTCCACAGGTAAACACATAACCTGTTTAAGATCGAGCCTTGTGTGGGTTGGATAAATACCCAGCATCAGCATGATAAATACCGAGCATCAGCATAACCAACAAGATCGGGACTGCAATTGTTGCCATAAAATAAGCCCATATCGGTAGTCCCTTTTAGATACCGCAATATGTGTTTGATCCCATTCCAATGTCTCCTTGTGGGAGCAGAGCTATATCTTGCTAAGACATTAACTGAAAAAGTTATGTCGGGCCTTGTAGTATTGGCAAGATACATTAGTGCACCAATTGCACTAAGATATGGTACTTCAGGACCAAGTAGCTCTTCATTCTCTTCTTGAGGTCGGAATGGATCTTTGTTCACATCAAGTGATCGAACAACCATCGGAGTACTTAATGGATGTGCTCCATCCATGTAAAACCGTTTAAGTACCTTTTCTATGTAGGTAGATTGATGAACAAAAATTCCGTTTGCCAAATGTTCAATTTGCAAACCAAGACATAATTTTGTCTTTCCGAGATCTTTCATCTTGAATTCCTTCTTTAAATAATCAATTGCCTTTTGGAGTTCTATAGGAGTTCCAATAAGGTTTATGTCATCAACATATACGGCAAGTACAACAAATTCCGATGTTGTTTTCTTTATGAGAACACATGGGCAAATGGAATCATTTATATAGCCTTCCTTTAATAAATACTCACTAAGACGATTATACCACATTCGTCCTGATTGCTTTAGACCATACAAAGATCTTTGCAATTTGATTGAAAATATTTTCCGGGATTTTGAATTATTAGGCATTTTGAAGCCCTCGGAAATTTTCATGTATATCTCATTATCAAGTGAGCCGTAAAGGTAGGCGGTAACCACATCCATTAAATGCATGTCAAGTTTTTCATGGACAGCAAAACTAATGAGATAGCAGAATATTATAGCATCCATAACGGGTGAATATGTCTCTTCATAATCGACACCAGGCCTTTGTGAAAATCCTTGTGCAACAAGGCGTGGCTTATATCTTTGTACCTCGTTTTTCTCATTTCTCTTGCGTACAAAGACCCATTTATAGCCAACGGGCTTAACACCATTAGGTGTTTGGACTATAGGCCCAAAAACTTCACGTTTTGCAAGTGAATTCAACTCTGATTGGATTGCTTCTTGCCATTTTGGCCAATCAAGTCTTAGTCGACATTCTCCAACAGATTGAGGTTCAAGATCCTCATTGTCTTGCATAATGCTGGGTGCAACATTATATGCAAAGACATAATCCACCACTATATCCACTCGATTCAAATTTGTCTCAATATCGATTGGATTTATTGATAGTTCCTTATTTTCTTGAGTCTCGGGCTTAGTGGATTCCTCATGAATCTCAGAATTTATTAAGTCGTGAATTTCTTCATGAGATTCTTTCATAGTGTCATTTTGATCATTTATTTTCCTTTTTCTAGGATTTCGATCTTTGGAACCTAATGGTCTGCCACGTTCCATGCGTGCTTTTGACTCATTAGCTATGACACTAGAAGATTGTCCAATAGGGACATCAATACGGATTGGAACATTCCCCGCATGGATATGTGATTTTGTTATCCTTTTCATATCCGTAAATGCGTCGGGCATTTGATTTGCTATTCTCTGCAAATGAATAATCTTTTGTACCTCTTTTTCACAAATAGAGGCACGTGGATCAAGATGAGATAATGATGAATTTTTCCACAAAATTTCCTGTTTGGTTTCACCAACTTCTCCCCTAATTTTGGGAAAAGTGTCTCATCGAATCGACAGTCTGCAAATCGTGCAGTAAATAAATCTCTCGTTAATGGCTCGAGGTAGCGAATAATGGAGGGCGATTCAAACCCAACATATATTCCTAACCTTTCTTTGCGGACCCATTTTGGTGAGATATGGCGGTGCTACAGGCACATATACTGCTTATCCAAAAATTACAACAACAACAACAACCCAGTATAATCCCACAAGTGGGGTCTGGGGAGGGTAATATGTACGCAGGCCTTACCCCTACCCAGGGGGCAGAGAGGCTGTTTCCAGGATATATTAGGTTCATGACCCAAAACTAATTGCAATGGGGAATATTTATGATAATTTGTTGGTCTGAGACGAACTAGCATTGCTGCATGCAATATGGCGTGAACCCAAACAGAAGTGGGCAGCCTCGTTTTCATGAGTAACGATCTTTCTATCAATTGCAGACGTTTAATTAAAGACTCTGCAAGACCATTTTGAGTGTGAACATAAGCTACAGGATGTTCCACTTTTATCCCAATTGACAAGCAATAATCATTTAATGCTCGGGATGAAAACTCAGTAACACTATCAAGTCTAATAAACTTAATTGGATTATCACGAAATTGTGCCCGTAATCGAATAATTTGTGCCATTAATTTTGCAAACGTGAGGTTGCGAGATGACAATAGGCACACATGGGACCATCTAGAAGATGCGTCTATTAAGACCATGAAATATCTAAACGACCCACTAGGTGGGTGAATATGTCCACAAATGTCCCCTTGTATACGTTCCAAAAACGCAGGGGACTCAATTCCAACCTTTGTTGGTGATGGTCTAATAATTAACTTGCCTTGATAACAAGAAGTGCAAGAAAATTCATCATTTAAAAGAATCTTTAAATTCTTTAATGGATGCCCATTTGAGTTTTCTATGATTCGTCTCATCATAATTGATCCAGGGTGTCCCAATCGATCATGCCAAAGTACAAAAGTATTGGAATCGGTAACCTTTTAGTTTACAATAGAATGTGCCTCAATTGCACTAATTCTTGTCCAATACAGGCCACAAGACAAAGATGGGAACTTCTCAATAGCCCTTTTCTGGCCAGAGATATTTTTGGTAATGATGAGATATTCAAGATTATTCTCATCTATTGTCTCAATATGATATCCATTTCTGCGGATATCTTTAAAACTCAACAAGTTCCTCTTGGACTTGGAGGAGAACATTGCATTCTCTATGATAAGTATTGTTCCCATAGGCAGAGTTATAGTAACTCTTCCAGAGCCTTCAATTAATTTACTACTACCAAAAATTATAGTAACATCTGCCTTACACATACTTAAATACGAGAAATATTTCTTCTCTTGAGTATTGTATGTGTTGTACATGAATCAACTAAACAAATATGTTTACAATTGAAATTTGATTCAAGTTTGCTTTGAGAGATATCCATATTTGCTTCCCATGATTCGACATACAAAAGAAAATATACGAATAAATATTTGTGTTTTCATAGAGTATACTTATAATACTAACGAATGATTGAAAATAAATAAATCATATTGTGATTAAATGTCTTTATATACAGTAGCTTGTATCAATATAAAAAATGGTTCCCGCTCTCTGTTCAGCGATTGATTTTCCTCCGTTATCAAAACAAGTAAATAACTAATAACCTTTTGTTTATGAAACAGAAAAATAGAAACATAAAGAATACTTCAATCAACAACCTTTTTATGAAAGGTACATAAAGGGACAGTGATGATTATTTTTATATGTTTAGGCTAAATAAAAAGTTATATACAATTTTACTACCACTTTTAAATTAGTTTGGTGGTAAATCAGCGGCAGATAACTATTATATGTCGTTTATATACTACTACGGTCAATTTAAAGACATGCATTCATACCTTTTCTGTTCAATACTAGTAACTAAGTATTCTTTTCACACCACAACATTATTTTAATAAAAAATATATTATCCTTGAGTATTAAGCAAACTTAAACATTATTTAAAATAAATACTAGAATTATATTCAGAAACAAACTTAAAGTCTTGGAGCCTCAGATGAGCCCAATCATATTGTGCTTGTGAAAGGGCGACCAACTTTAAGTTGTCATATCTTTCCTTTAAGCCATTCCACAAAATAAGTGGATCTTTGAGTGTGAGATATTCAATTTTCAACCCTTCATCAAGGTGATGGCGCAAGAAAATCAAGGCCTTAGCACAGTCTTGGGTGGATGCTTTATTTCTGTCTTTAATGGCGTCTCCAAGACCCATTGCATCTAAGTGGATTTCGGCATCCAACACCCATGTCATATAGTTCTTGCCCGAAATTTCAAAGGCGACGAACTTTCTTTTCATAATGTCAGTTATAAAAAAAGAGGAGAAAAATTACCTTAATCTTCTCAAAGAGCTTCTTGAGACGGTAGAGTTCGTCGGAACTCGGAAGTAAGAAAATTAAAGTAAAATAAAAAAATTCAACAAGTCATTGACGAACTACACAAACAACTCAAAGTATAATACCAAAAAATATGGGGAGTTTTATAGCTTTGCCCATAAAAATCAAACTAATTACCCTTGTCTACCCATTTATTTTTCTACCTATCAAACTAATTACCATTCATACCTATTGTAATGTATGCGGGTGATTGCCTCTTTTTTTTTTCTCATTTTGTTTATGCTTTGCTTTTTTTTTTTCCTCCTTTTATGTTATTTTTTATTTTCTTTTTCCACCGTAGTCTGATTCCTTGCTCAATTTTGGCTTTTTCCATTTTTTTCCTTTTTCTAGTTTCGTTTCTAATTTTATTTATATCTTTTGTCAATTTATTTCTTTTTTTCTGCATGATTTAATTTTATTCACTTTTTTTGCTCTTCTTTTTTCTTTTTTTCCTGTGCAATAATAAAAATATAATAACTATTTGTCGCCTTTTTCAATATATATATATATATATATATATATATATATATATATATATATATATATATATATATATATATATATATATATATATATATATATATATACTTTTTCCCACTCGATTTTTTCTGTAGATTTAAAAGATGATAATCCAGCACACTAAGCACCCACTATGATTTCATAATCTAATTAGTTCATAGTATATTTCAATGTAAGAAACACGACTATAAAAAGAGATTAAAGTATATATATTGAGAATTCACCATATCTTTTGTAAAAAGTTATCTATGCACATGAAGTAAATTATCAATTGCATTTGACTTTTTTTCGCTTCTTTGTTCTTTTTACTACTTACTTTGGCATTAGCGCTTTTTCTTTGTTTTCTACCTTTATGGCACATTAATGTTTATTTTTATTTTTATTTTATATGCAAAACTCACTCAAATTAGCAAGATCGTATACTTAAAATTTGAGGATACTATATATATACATGAGTCTTTATAATCAGACGAAAAATTATGTGCGCACACACGCTAATTATATATAAATAGGAGTCTTTGTTCAAAATCCTAAATTTTTGAATGAGATATAAAATTTGAGAGAAAAAATATACTTATCACAACAATTGCCTATAACTATAAAAACTATTACATAACATAATCTATGTCCATCGGCACAAAAAATTCTTAGCACTGCAAATCATGTTCATATAAATAATTCTAGAATAGAAATCACTTAAAAATGTTGATAAAACAATCAATAAAATATTCAAACTACCATATGATATCAATATGGCATATAACTACACCAACATGGTATACAATTATACTGGTAAATTTTTGGTAACTATGTGACTATATTACTATTACACAACACACATGCGTAAAAAAATAGTAAGAAAAAAAGTATATTAATATAATAAAGTATTTCAAGATACTATTATTAAAACAAAATTAAATAGTATACCAATTAATATAACCAAAAAAAGATTCAACTAACATATGCTACCAATATAGTATTTAGCGATACTAATATGGTATATAGTTGTACGGGATCGTTTAACAACCGCATATAACTATAAAAACTAATACATAATACACAAAATCTATATCCATATGTACAAGAAAATGCAACACAGCAAAATATGATCATATTAATCACTTCAGAATAGAATTCATTTAAAAATATAGCTAAAACAACAAAAAAATATTCTAACTACCATATGATACCAATATGACATATAATTATACCAGTAGGGTATACAGTTCTACTAATCAATTCCAGGCAACTATATATGACTATACTACTATTACATAATACACATGCATAAGGAGAAAATCAAAACATATTGTACACATATTAATATAATAATATATTTCAAGATATTGTACTATAATACTATTATATAAAACAAACGCATAAAGAAAAAATCAAAATGATTACATAATACATATGCATAAAGAAAATTTAAAAAATTTAAGATATTGTACTATTCTACTATTACTAAAGAAAAATCAAATAATATACCAATTAAATGTAACTAATACAACCAAAAAAAGGTTCGAACTAACATATATACTAGTTTTGTCACGACCCCAAATCCGGTCGTGATGGCGCCCAGCACATTGCTAAGCCAGCCTGACCAATCAATATTAACAACGGAGCTAGAAGCTCTCTTTATCCCATTTAAGCATTTCAAAAATATGAAAACAATAGCGATACCAATAACGAAAACGGGAAAACCAAGTCCCATAATACATCAACTCCCATAGACCGAGGGTCAAGAGTCATGAGCCTCTACCGAACATGAGTATAAAAGGTTTACAAGAATACCAAGTGCGGAAAGAAATGTCAATACAAAATCAAAAGACAGGAGGAAGGAGTATCGGGTCCTGCGGACTCTGCGGCTACCTCGAATATCCACAAACGTCGCCTCGCACAGCCACTGGATCACTGCTGAGAGGTACCTGGATCCGCACACAAGGTGCGGGGAGTAAAATGAGTATCTGCCGGACTCAGTGGTAATAAACAAGGGTAAGACAACGAGCGAGATAAGAAATCCGCAATAAAGCACTATGTAAAGCTATAATCGGCTACCCTGTCATAGAATCAATCTTCATTGTACCTGAACTAACAAGTATCAACAACATAGTATAAGAGCTAGCGGATGTAGCTAAATGCAATGCAATGCATGATATGAACGCTACGGCGCGTAGCCGACTCCAATTTTGGGTACCCGTGCTCACCGTGGGGGTTCGGACTCGGAGGGGCTCTACAGACCAAGCACATCTCATAGAGATATTCTCGCGGCGTGCGGTCCGATCCAACATATATCCTGTTGCGGCGCGCGGCCGATCCACTACTAGTCGGCTAATATGCGGATACGGCCTCGCAGAGGCTCAAAAAATAGTTTTTGAAAACTCTTTTATCATTTTTCGGTTGGAAAACAAGTAATACCAAGTTCCGGAGATTGGAATTAGTATAATAACAAAAATAGCTGCGGACTAGTAGTAAACTAGCATGTCTATGTGATAAGACAATGATAACGATCCTCGCGGGATCCAATAAGTGGCTCACGGCCCACATGTATAATCAACCGCCCGAGATGGGGGTTCCTCGGCTCAAGAGTGGCCATTATCACAATATATATATATACAACCATCCGAGAAGGAGGTTCGACGGCTCTAGAATAACCAATAATATAATATTAACAGGTTGGACTAATATGTAGTCCCCAATTCATGATCGACCCCGCACTCTCAAGAGTGTGCGTGTCTCGCCGCTATACAGCGTCACAAAGTGGTATACCGGGGTTTCGAACCCGCCGGTCATCACCCACATCTATTACTCACCTCAATACAGCGCGACGACTATTCCGCAATGCCCTTGCCACGAGAATCAAGCTCCGCACGCGTAGAATCTGATCAAATACGGTAGAAATACAACAAATTAGGCCAATGGGACGACACCCAATCAATACAACTCAATTTACATCAAAATTCCCAAAGTTGTCAAAAACCCGAGCCCCGGGCCCACATTCCGAAAATTTACGAAATTCACATTTCTGGAACCCTCGTCTCAATACGAGTCTAAGCATATCAATTTTACCAAAATCGGACTCCATTTGCCTACTCAAATCCTTGTTTTTCTTCAATTTAGGCTTAGGGCTCAAACCCACAATTAATCTTCCATTTACAGGGAATTAACCAAGGATTTCATGTTAAAATGATGTAATTAAGCCACAAAACTTACCTCCAACGAAACCCCGATGATTTCCCAGCAATCTCCCGTCAATTTCTCCTCTTGGAACTCAAAAATGGAGTTTTGGGTTAATGAACCCGTATGTGAAATGTTCTGTAATTAAATTCACTGCCAGAGCAATTTGCTCTACGCGTTCGCGACGCCTATCACGCGTCCGCGAAGCTCTGCCCAAAATACCCTTCGCGAACGCGACCCACCTTCACGCGTCCGCGAAGGTCAACTTCCCAGCTCCGGATTTTTACTCTACGCGAACGCGACGTGAAGCCACGCGTCCGCGATGCCTTACCTTTTCCTCTTGCGCGAACGCGATCCAACCCATCGCGAACGCGATGACCAACTGGCCCCAACCTACGCGAACGCGTCACTGCTCTCGCGAACGCGATGCCTTACTGACCTGGCCTTCGCGAACGCGGGACCCTCCTTCGCGAACGCGAAGGCTTATTTTATGCCCAGTGATCTGCAATTTACAGCAGATCACTTCTTGCTTCCAAATGCCGGATGATGGTCCGGATTCACCCCGAGGCCCCGGGACCTCAACGAAAACCACCAACATACCCCAAAACACGATACGAACTTGTTCCAATCATAAAAACACCATCCTAAACATCAAAATCACCAATTACACACGGATTCAAGCCTAAATTTCTTAAAACATTCCAAATTACACATTCAATCAAAAACCCGACCAAACGACGTCCGAATGACCTGAAATTTTGCAGGCACATCCAAAATCACCTAACGAAGCTACTGCAACTGTCGGAATTCCATTCCGACCCCCGGATCAAAATCTCACCTACCGTTCGGATTTCGCCAAAATTCAACCTTAGCCAATTCAAGCCTATTTCTACACCGGGTCTCCAAATTAAATTCCGATCGCTCCCCTAAGTCACAATTCACCTCCCGGAACTAACCGAATCATCAGAATCCGATTCCGAGCCCTCTAACCAAATAGTCAACTCCGGGTTGACTTTCCTTATTCAAGTTTCTTTCCCAAAGGCTATATGCCTCATTTTCAATCCAATTCACTCCTAACTCACCCGATAGATTTTAACACTGATATAAAATCATAAAACATGTATTTACAACATAACGGGGTGGTAATTACCATGACGACGGGCCGGGTCGTCACATTCTCCCCCTCTTAAGCAAACGCTCGTCCTCGAGCGGGTCAAGAAACATACCTGAAGTCTCAAACAAGTGAGGATATCTGCTCCGCATCTCCCGCTCGATCTCCCAAGTGGCCTCCTCCATGGGTCGACCTCTCCACTGAACCTTAACTTATGCAATCTCCTTAGACCTCAATTTTCTCAACCGACGTCCCAAAATGGCAATAGGCTCCACATCATAGGATAGATCACCATCAAGCTGAATGGTACTGAAGTCTAATACATGAGACGGATCTCCAATGTACTTCCGGAGCATAGACACATGGAATACTGGATGGACGCTGGATAAGCTGGGCGGCAAGGCCAACTCATATGCCACCTCTCCAACTCTCCTAAGTATCTCAAAAGGACCAATGTACCCGGGACTCAACTTTCCTTTCTTCCCAAACCTCATGACACCCTTCATAGGTGAAATCTTCAACAATACTCTGTCACCAACCATGAAAGACAACTCTCGAACTCTACGGTCCGCATAACTCTTCCGACGAGACTGTGCTGTACGAAGCCTCTCCTGGATCAACTTTGCTCTATCCAGAGCATCCTGGACTAACTCAGTCCCTATCAATCTAACCTCACCAGGCTCAAACCATCCCACGGGGGATCTACACCGCCTGCCATACAATGCCTCATACGGGGCCATCTGAATACTCGACTGATAACTATTGTTGTAGGCAAACTCAGCAAGTGGTAGGAACTCGTCCCACGAACCACCAAAATCAATCACACAAGCTCGCAACATATCCTCCAAGATCTGAATAGTGCGCTCAGACTGCCCGTCTGTCTGGGGGTGAAATGCTGTACTCAACTCAACCCGCGTACCCATCTCTCGCTGAAATGCTCTCCAAAACTGAGAAGTGAACTGAGTACCCCTATCGGATATGATAGACACTGGGACCCCATGCAACCGAACAATCTCTCGAATAAAGATCGATGCCAACCGCTCCGATGAGTAGGTAGTACTAACTGGAATGAAGTGAGCTGACTTGGTCAGTCTATCCACAATCACCCATACGGAATCAAACTTCCTCGCCGTCCGAGGGAGTCCAGTAACAAAGTCCATAGTGATCCTCTCCCATTTCCACTCAGGAATAGCAATGCGCTGAAATACGCCACCGGGCCTCTGATGCTCGTACTTAACCTGCTGACAGTTGAGGCACCGTGCTACATGTCTGACAATGTCCATTTTCATCTTTCTCCACCAATAGTCTTGTTTCAAATCTTGATACATCTTCGCGGCTCCTGGATGGATAGAATACCGCGAGCTATGGGCCTCCTCCAGGAATCAACTCACGAAGGCCATCAACATTGGGCACACATATCCGGCCTTGCATCCTCAATACGCCGTCACTATCAATGGTGACATCCCTAGCATCATCATGCTGAACACTGTCCCTAATGACAGCCAAATGTGGATCATCATACTGGTGCTCACGAATACGATCATATAGAGATGACCGAGATACAACACAAGCCAATACCCGGCTGGGCTCTGAAATATCTAACCTCACTAGCCGATTGGCTAGCACCTGAACATCATAAGCAAATGGCCTCTCCTCAGCTGGAATATATGCCAAGCTCCCCATACTGACCGCCTTCCGGCTCAAAGCATCGGCCACCACATTGGCCTTCCCGGATGATATAATATAGTAATGTCATAATCCTTCAGCAACTCTAGCCATCTCCGCTGTCTCAAATTAAGGTCTTTCTGTTTGAACAAGTGCTGGAGACTACGATGGTCGGTATACACCTCACAAGACACACCGTACAAATAGTGCCTCCAAATCTTCAATGCATGAACAATGGCGGCTAGCTCCAAGTCATGAACAGGATAGTTCTTCTCATGTGGCTTCAACTGCCGAGAAGCATAAGCAATTACCTTTCCTTCCTGCATCAACACACAACCTATCCCCACTCTCGAGGCATCACAATAAACGGTATATGAACCTGAAGCTGATGGCAATACTAACACTGGAGCTGTGGTCAAAGCTGTCTTGAGCTTCTGAAAGCTCTCCTCGCACTCATCCGACCACACGAATGGTGCACCCTTCCGGGTCAATTTAGTCAATGAAGAAGCAATGGATGAAAATCCCTGAACAAACCGGCGATAATACCCCGCCAAGCCAAGAAAACTCCTGATCTCTGTAGCTGAGGACGGTCTAGGCCAACTCCGCACCGCCTCTATCTTTTTCTGATCAAACCTGAATACCCTCACGAGACACCACATGTCCCAAAAATGCTACGGACTCGAGCCAAAACTCGCACTTGGAGAATTTAGCATATAGCTTCTCCTCTCTCAATCTCTGCAACACAATACTCAAATGCTGAGCATGCTCCTCTTGACTACGGGAGTAGACTAGAATGTCATCAATGAACACAATCACAAATGAATCCAAATAAGGCCTGAACACACTGTTCATCAGATGCATAAATGATGCTGGGGCGTTGGTCAGCCCAAAAGACATCACAAGAAACTCATAGTGACCATATCGGGTCCTGAATGCAGTCTTCATAATATCCGAGTCCCCGATCTTCAGCTGATGATAGCCCGAACGAAGATCGATCTTAGAAAACACCCTCGCACCCTGTAACTGATCAAACAAATCATCTATGCGCGGTAGAGGGTACTTGTTCTTCACCGTCACTTTGTTCAATTGCCTATAATCAATACACATCCGCATGGAACCATCTTTCTTTTTAACAAATAATACCGGCGCACCCCACGGAGACACACTAGGGCGGATGAAACCCTTATCCGGAAGTTCTTGAAGTTGCTCTTTCAGTTCTTTCAACTCGGCTGGTGCCATTCGATAAGGAGGAATGGATATGGGCTGAGTGCCCGGCACCAAGTCAATGCCAAAATCAATATCCATATCCGGCGGCATGCCCGGCAGGTCTGAGGGGAATACATCTGGGAAGTCCCTCACAACAGGTACAGAATCAATGCTGGGAGACTCGGCTCCCACATCTCTCACAAAAGCTAAGTATGATAAGCACCCTTTTCAACCATTTTCTGAGCCTTTAAGAACGAAATAACACGGCTAGGGACGAAATCGGTCGAACCCCGCCACTCAATCCGAGAAATACCAGGAATGGCCAACGTAACTGTCTTAGCATGACGGTCCAATATAGCATGGTACGGAGACAACCAGTCCATACCCAATATAACATCAAAGTCCACCATACCCAACAATAACAAATCCGCCTGGGTCTCCAGACCCCCAATAGATATAACACGGGATCTATAGACATGATCCACAACAATCGTATCACCCACGGGGGTGGATACATGAACGGGTAAATCAAGAATACCACGAGCCGCACCCAAATAATGTGCAAAATAAGAGGACACGTAAGAATATGTGGACCCCGGATCAAATAGAACGGAGGCATCTCCGCGACGGACGTAAATGATACCCGTAATCACGACGTCGGAGGCAATCGCATCACGCCCGTCGGGAAGTGCATAGAACCGTGCTCGGCCTCCACCGGATCTCTCCTCGCCCCCAGGGCGACCACGAAAAGACCGACCTCCACCTCTACTAGGCCGAGATGGTGTTGAAGAGGAGGGTCGATCCCTCTGCTGAGTCCTCCCCTACGGAGACGAGGGCAATGTCTCCTCGTGTGGCCAAACTCACCACACTCATAACATGCACACGGTGCCGGAGAAGTAGGTGCTGCACTACGGGCCGGGAGGGCACTAAGTGATGACCGACCCTGCTCTGAAACCCCCGTCGACCACGACCATGCGAACCTCCGCTCTGCTGCGGGCGGCCTGAATGATAAGGTCTAGATGAGCGACCTGTTCCGCTCTGCCGGGAATGCCCTCTAGATGGAGCACCACCGAAATTGCCTGAACCACGAGGCCTCGCGGCCTCCCGCTCCTCTCTCTCTCGGCGACGATCCGCCTCAATGGAGCGTGCCATATCGGCTACCTGCTCAAACGATGATGATAGAACTCGCTCGCGGGTCATAAGAATACGGATAGAGTAGTTGAGGCCATCAATGAACCTCCCGATCCTCTCCCTCTCAGGTGGGGATCATCCATGTGGCATGCCTAGCCAACCGAGTGAATCTAAGCTCATACCGAGTCACAGACATGTCGCCCGAATCAACCACTCGAGCCGGCGACGTAGCTCCTCGCGACGAGGACCGAGGTACATATTTCTCTAGAAAGAGAGTAGAAGACTGCTGCCATGTGAGAGGTGCCGCTCCCGAGGCCTACGCCTCTCAAACTCCTCCCACCAATCAAATGCGGGACCGGTGAACTGAAATGTAGTAAATGAAACTCCGCTGGACTCAAGAATACCAGCCGTACGCAGCATCTTCCGACATTTATCCAAGAAACCACGGGCATCCTCGCCCTCGACGCCACCGAAATGGGGTGGCCGAAGTCACCAAACCTCTCGAGACGACGCTCGCTCGTCCTCGGGCATAACTCCGAACCATATGCTTGCGGAGCCGGAGCTAGTGCGGTCGGAGGAATAACCGGTGCAACCACCGAGCGGGGACCGCCTCCGGCATCCGAAGTCCCCGAACAACCGGGTCGGTGTGCGAGCTGCAGGGTCTGCTGACCACCCCCGACTGAGATGTCGCTACGGTAGCGGTAGCCGAAACTACCCGAGCCAAACCGGAACACACCGATAAAATCTGGGCAAGAGTCTCCCGAAGACCGGGAATAGCAATAGATATAGTCCGGCCCCGAACCGGGACTGCCGGAGCATCAACTACCGGGGGTTGCTCCCGAACCGGTACAACGGGCGGGTCAGGTGGCACCGCCTCGGCCGCCCTACCTCTAACTCTAGTACGACCGCGCCCACGGCCTCTAACGAGTGGCAATGGAGGTCGTCCACCTCGTCCTGATGCTCGCGTTCTCGCCATCTGCGAGAGAATAGATTATAGAAATTTAGTTCTCAGAACAACAAGATCGCACGACACAGTTCAAGAAAAGTGAAGTTTTCCTAAAGGTTCGCAGCCTCCCGAGGATAAGTACAGGCGTCCCCGTACCGATCCACAAGACTCTACTAACCGGCTCAAGACTCATGAGACCTAGTAAACCTAGGCTGTGATACCAACTTGTCACGACCCCAAATCCAGTCGTGATGGCGCCCAGCACATTGCTAAGCCAGCCTGACCAATCAATATTAACAACGGAGCTAGAAGCTCTCTTTATCCCATTTAAGCATTTCAAAAATATGAAAACAATAGCGATACCAATAACGAAAACGGGAAAACCAAGTCCCATAATACATCAACTCCCATAGACCAAGGGTCAAGAGTCATGAGCCTCTACTGAACATGAGTATAAAAGGTTTACAAGAATACCAAGTGCGGAAAGAAATGTCAATACAAAATCAAAAGACAGTAGGAAGGAATATCGGGTCCTGCGGACTCTGCAACTACCTCGAATATCCACAAACGTCGCCTCGCACAGCTACTGGATCACTGCTGAGAGGTACCTGGATCTGCACACAAGGTGCAGGGAGTAAAATGAGTACTGCCAGACTCAGTGGTAATAAACAAGGGTAAGACAGCGCAGATAAGAAATCCGCAATAAAGCACTATGTAAAGCTATAATCAGCTACCTTGTCATAGAATAAATCTTCATTGTACCTGTTCCAACAAATACCAATAAATAGCATAACAGCTAGCAGATGTAGCTAAATGCAATGCAATGCATGATATGAACGCTACGGCGCGTAGCTCGACTCCAATTTTGGGTACCCGTGCTCACTGTGGGGGTTCAGACTCCGGAGGGGCTCCTACAGCCCAAGCACATCTCATAGAGATATTCCTGCGGCGTGCAGTCCGATCCAACATATATCCTGCTGCGGCGCGTAGCCCGATCCACTACTAGTCAGCTAATATGCAGATACAGCCTCGCAGGCTCAAAAAATAGTTTTTGAAAACTCTTTTATCATTTTTCAGTTGGAAAACAGTAATATCAAGTTCCAGAGATTGGAATTAGCATAATAACAAAAATAGCTGCGGACTAGTAGTAAACTAGCATGTCTATGTGATAAGACAATGATAACGATCCTCGCGGGATCCAATAACCGGCTCACGGCCCACATGTATAATCAACCGCCCAAGAAGGGGGTTCCTCGGCTCAAGAGTGGCCATTATCACAATATATATATATATACAACCATCCGAGAAGGAGGTTCGACGACTCTAGAATAACCAATAATATAATATTAACAGGTTGGACTAATATGTAGTCCCCAATTCATGATCGACCCCGCACTCTCAAGAGTGTGCGTGTCTCGCCGCTATACAACGTCACAAAGTGGTATACCGGGGTTTCGAACCCGCTGGTCATCACCCACATCTATTACTCACCTCAATACAGCGCGACGACTATTCCGCAATGCCCTTGCCACGAGAATCAAGCTCCGCACGCGTATAATCTGATCAAATACAGTAGAAATACAACAAATTAGGCCAATGGGACGACACCCAATCAATACAACTCAATTTACATCAAAATTCCCAAAGTTGTCAAAAACCCGAGCCCCGGGCCCACATTCCGAAAATTTACGAAATTCACATTTCTGGAACCCTCGTCTCAATACGAGTCTAAGCATATCAATTTTACCAAAATCGGACTCCATTTGCCTACTCAAATCCTTGTTTTTCTTCAATTTAGGCTTAGGGCTCAAACCCACAATTAATCTTCCATTTACAGGGAATTAACCAAGGATTTCATGTTAAAATGATGTAATTAAGCCACAAAACTTACCTCCAACGAAACCCCGATGATTTCCCAGCAATCTCCCGTCAATTTCTCCTCTTGGAACTCAAAAATGGAGTTTTGGGTTAATGAACCCGTATGTGAAATGTTCTGTAATTAAACTCACTGCCAGAGCAATTTGCTCTACGCGTTCGCGACGCCTATCACGCGTCCGCGAAGCTCTGCCCAAAATACCCTTCGCGAACGCGACCCACCTTCACGCGTCCGCGAAGGTCAACTTCCCAGCTCCGGATTTTTACTCTACGCGAACGCGACGTGAAGCCACGCGTCCGCGATGCCTTACCTTTTCCTCTTGCGCGAACGCGATCCAACCCATCGCGAACGCGATGACCAACTGGCCCCAACCTACGCGAACGCGTCACTGCTCTCGCGAACGCGATGCCTTACTGACCTGGCCTTCGCGAACGCGGGACCCTCCTTCGCGAACGCGAAGGCTTATTTTATGCCCAGTGATCTGCAATTTACAGCAGATCACTTCCTGCTTCCAAATGCCGGATGATGGTCCGGATTCACCCCGAGGCCCCGGGACCTCAACGAAAACCACCAACATACCCCAAAACACGATACGAACTTGTTCCAATCATAAAAACACCATCCTAAACATCAAAATCACCAATTACACACGGATTCAAGCCTAAATTTCTTAAAACATTCCAAATTACACATTCAATCAAAAACCCGACCAAACGACGTCCGAATGACCTGAAATTTTGCAGGCACATCCAAAATCACCTAACGAAGCTACTGCAACTGTCGGAATTCCATTTCGACCCCCGGATCAAAATCTCACCTACCGTTCGGATTTCGCCAAAATTCAACCTTAGCCAATTCAAGCCTATTTCTACACCGGTCTCCAAATTAAATTCCGATCGCTCCCCTAAGTCACAAATCATCTCCCGGAACTAACCAAATCATCAGAATCCGATTCCGAGCCCTCTAACCAAATAGTCAACTCCGGGTTGACTTTCCTTATTCAAGTTTCTTTCCCAAAGGCTATATGCCTCATTTTCAATCCAATTCACTCCTAACTCACCCGATAGATTTTAACACTGATATAAAATCATAAAACATGTATTTACAACATAACGGGGTGGTAATTACCGTGACGACGGGCCGGGTCGTCACAAGTTTAGTGTATGAATATACCAACATAGTATACAACTGTACGTAAAGAATTTAAAAAAGATTTTTTTAATTCAATTATTAAACTTAAATAATATTAGCTGTCACATAACCTAATTAACTCAATTTTATGCGTCATCAATTATACTAAAATTTAGATATGTTATAATAATATACTATATATCATTTTGAAATGGAGAATAAATTAATAAAAATATTCAATGGACACGCACATCCTATTATGAAATGAGAAAGATAGAAGAAAAACTTTTATTTTATATTTGAGAAGACAATAAAAGAGATAATAAAATGTGGCAATGAATGGAATTTCATGTGATCCGGGATTAGAAAGGAAGAATTTTGAACATAGATAGTTCGGATAAATACTTTAGATTGGATAGGTACATTGGTGATACAAATTGGAATGGGCATTAACGGGTAATTAAAATTGCCTGAATAGGCATTTAGGGTAATTTTCCCATAAAATAGATGTATACGAGGAGGCCTTTTTGGACAATAAACTACATAATAAAATAAGAAATTATCCTACAAAAGGAATTTCAAAAGTTGATCCTACCACATTTATAACGATGCACGTCACAGGTAAGGCTGATAGAGAGGAATATTGTCACGATCCTAGTTCACCGACTGTGAACATGTCGTGATGGCACCTAGTCCCCACAACCAGGTAAGCCAAATATTGCAGAAAAATATAATATTTGCGGAAAAATCAATTAAAACCAAACATATGCAAAATAACAACTGAGTATAAGGCCGCCCGGCCTGTACAACTCTAAGGATATGTGGAAGTCTACAACTAAATCCCACAACCCGGAAACTCACAGGAAACGCAAGCTAATAGAATTTCAATAAGTACTCTAATCTCCAGAATAACTACATCAAAAGTATGATAGGATAACATCTCTACAACTAGAATAAAGAAGAAGACTCCTCGGTCTACGGACGCTGCAGATATACCTCGATGTCTCCGTATGTCTCCTCGCCTCAAGGATAACCCCTACCATAACGGCCGGCTTATGAGATACGTACACCAGAGTAGTGACCCGACTCTCGGGACCTCTTGGCCTCCCACTCCCTTTGCTCCATGGCGAACATACACTCAATCCTCCTAGCAATGCTCACTACCTGCTAGTAAGAAACATCCATCTCTAACTCTCAAGCCCCGCTGGACCGGATGGGCGGAATAAGACCCTCGATAAACCTTCGAACTCTCTCCCGAACTGTGGCGACCAAATCCAGCGCATGTCTAGCCAACCTGTTATAACGGATGGCATACTCTGAGACTGTCATAGCACCCTGGCGCAAATGCGCTAAATACCTATTTTACCCTCTAAATTATAAATGCTTATTTTCTTTTATTTTTTTAAACTTTTAATATCATGATTTTCTCTTTTTAATTTATATTATAATGGACTTACATATAGAATAACTAAATATTATTTATAGATTAAAAAAATATTTAAGCATATATAGTGCTGCAATAACAAAATAATGAGCATAGTAAAAGAATAATTCGAATAATTTGTTTATAATAATAATTTTAGTATTAACAACAAACTTAAAAAATTATTTACACAATTTAGAATGAAAGAAAATAAAGTTTGTAAAATATATATTCAGTGCACGTAATATAATTGAACATAATTTTCAAGAATATATAATGTATATTATAAAAACAATTTTATTTAAATAATTATTTTTATTATATATATATATATATATATATATATTCCATGCACGACTTACATAGCATATTTTCCACTATATAGATAGTCCCCCTGCTTTCCGAAGATATAACTTTGTGTCTTCGAAAAGTTGGTAGAAACATAATAATATAATTGAGCATAATTTTCAAGAATATATAATGTATATTATAAAAAGACCTTTATTTAAATAATTACTTTTATATTACGTGCATGGAAATATTTTATAACCTTTATTTTCTTTCATTCTTAATTCTGTAAATAAATTTTGAAGTTTTGTTGTTAATACTAAAATTATTATTACTAACAAATTATTCTAATTAATTTTTGCTATGCTTATTGTTTTGTTATTCAAGCATTATATATGCTTAACTAATTTATTTTTTTAATTTATAAATAATATTATTTATTCTATAGGTAAGTCCATAATATAAATTAAAAAGAAAAAATCTAATATTAAAAAGTTTAAGAAATTAAAAAGAAGATAAATGTTAATAATTTAGAGGGTAAAATAAGTATTTGGCGATCCAAAATTTGAAAAATCTAGTTGAGTGACCTTCTATGTGCAATAGGCATAGTTAAGTGATTTTATTGTTACAAACGAAAGTAAAATGACTTTAGAAGATAATTTGGGATAGTTGAATGACCATTTAAGTAATGGACTAAAAGACAATCTATCTTAAAGGTTTTTGTAGAAAAAAAAAGAGAAAGCATATTTTAAGATGAATGTCCTCAAAATTCAGTGGCAATAGCATGATCAGAAAGATCAGCATTCGATTACTCTGATAGCTAACAAAATTTTAAATTTCCTTACTTTCACGAGCAAGTAATATCAAGGCAATATGATTCAATGATTTTGGTGATAGAAAACAAACATATCAGCTAAAAATCTGATCACTGCTGGTATGAGGTATCAAGAGATTATGAGAGAGTGGATAGCGATTCGTTAAAGACGTCAATAAATGTGAGTTTTGTTGTAAAATAAAAGCAATTTAGTAAAACATGAACAAGATATAGAGATATAGAGAGAAAGAGAGAAGTAAGAAATTTTCTTCTTCAATTGTGTGTAAATTTCCATTGCAATTACATAGCCTTTTATAGGCATAAAAAGTAAAGATGATGGACATAAAATAGGAGATCTAATATTTAATTATTCACAACATGGGCATCCAATGTAGTATCCAATGTAGCATCCAATGTAGCATCCAATGTAGCATCCAATGTAGCATCTAATGAACAAATTATTTATAACACTCCCCCTTGGATGTCCATGTAAGATAATGTGCCTCATTAAGGACTTACAAAAAAAAAATATTGCGATGTACATAGTTATTTATAATATGCATTGCTTGTTGCCTCATTAAAAACCTTACCAGGAAAATCCAGTGGGACAAAACCTTGGTTAAGGAAAAGAGTGCAACATGTAGTTACTCCCCCTGACGAAAAATCACTTAATGTCTCGAAGACGTCGCATTCCAATCTTATATATCAGCTTTTCAAATATTGAGGTTGATAATGCCTTAGTGAACAGATCAACAAAATTATCACTTGAACGAACTTGTTGTCCATCTATATCACCATTCTACTGAAGATCATGAGTGAAAAAGAATTTTGGTGAAATGTATTTTGTTCTATCTCCTTTTATATATCTTCCTTTTATTTGAGCTATACATACAACATTGTCTTCAAAAAATATTGTTGGAATATTCTCTTTCTAAGAAAGATCACATATTTGTTGAATGTGTTGAGTTAGATCTCAACCAAACGCATTCTCGACTTGCTTCGTGAATGGCTATTATCTCTACATGATTTGAAGAAGTAGCAACCATAGTTTGTTTTGCTGAACACCATGATATGGATGTACCTCCACTTGTAAATAAATAGCCTATGTAAGATCGACCTTTGTGTGGATAAGACAAATATCCTGCATCTGTATAACCAATCAGTGATGGCTTGGATTCATTTGAATAAATTAAACCCATATCAATGGTCCCTTGGAAGTATCTGAATATATGTTTAATACCATTATGGTGTCTTTGTGTTCGCGAAGAACTAAATCTTGCCAATAAGCTTACTGAGAAAGCTATTTCTGATCGGGAATTATTGGCAAGATACATTAATGCCCCAATTGCACTAAGATATGGTACTTCGTCACGAAGAAGATCTTCTTCATTTTCATGAGGTCGGGATGGATCTTTCTTTATATCAAGTGATCTCACAATCATCGGGGTACTTAATAGATGTGTTTTATCCATATAGAATCTCTTTAAAATCTTTTCGGTGTATGTTTATTGATGGACAAATATTCCATCTTTCATATACTTAATTTGTAGACCAAGACAAAATTTTGTCTTTCCAAGATCTTTCATTTCAAATTCTTTCTTCAAATAGTCTACTATTTTTGGAAGCTCCCGAGGAGTTCCAATGATATTTAAAATCATCAACATACAATATCATTCTTATATACCCTACTAAACACAAGTCGTCTTTATGTCTATCAACTTGAACTTTTTGCACAAGAACACATTTATACCTCCATTGGCTTTATACTTTCAGGTGGTGGGACTATCCATTCAACTTTACATTTTTCAAGTGAAGTCAATTTTTATTGCGTATTTCATTTGGCCAATCATTCATATGTTCAAATTTCATGACTGATTTGAGCTCAAGATCCTCGTTAATAAAATTGAGCACTACATTATGTTAACATCATCGTCGACGATCATTTTATATCGGTTCAGTTATTACACAATAAAGACATAACTTATTGAGATCTCTTTATCTCATTATTTTCAGGTACCTGAGCCTCTCACATGAGGTCTTACGAAGTGTTATGTCGTGGTGCTCTTCTTGAGCACTTGTCTCGTTATTATTACCATCTTGAACAATCGCCCCTCTCCTTCTTCAAGTAGTTTTATCTTTGGAACCGATTGGTCTATTACGCTTCATGTGTGCCATAGACTATGTCCCTCATGGACTTTATTCTATTTGGAGCATTAGCAGCTGAAATATGACATTTAGCTTTGGGTCAGCAAATGCGCCTGGCAATAATTTATACATTAATTATCACTTGAACTTCAAGTTCATATTTTCTTGTACGAGGATCTATATGGATTCATAATAATTTATTTCACGTATCACTTTCTCAGCTGTTCATTTTCTCCCCCTAATGTTGGGATTACCAACACATTTCCCAACATTCTTTGGGAACTCACCTCTGTGCATTGTTGTGGCATTATTAAATCATATAGCACATCCATATTTCAATATAGAAATTATTTGGTTCCTGACCCTGAACCGATTGTGATAGGGAGAAAATTTTATAACTTGGCTAGATGCGTACAAGTGCTACAGTATATTAAATAATATATCTCATACCAAATTTCATTTTTGAGAGTTTTGTTCTCATAACCAATGATTTAGCTATAATTGGAGGCGTACAATTTCTGCTAAACCAACTTGGATTTAAACTAGTATTATCAAGATAAATCATCACAATTTATATTTTGGAACTGTGCTCTAATAATTTGAGCAAGCAATCTTGCAAAAGCCAACTGCAAGTTAATAATAAATACACATGTGACCATAGAATAGATGCATCTATTAAAATTATCTAATAATAAACGGTCCATATGGTAAGTGACTGGGCCCATATATTTATCACCTTTTATTCGTTCCAGAATCAAGGGATTCAATCCCAACATTAACTGGTATATCATGAGAATAAGCAACACAAGAGAATTCTTAAATAATCTTTTATTCTTCGATATATGCCAATGCAATTCTCAATTATTATTTCGCATCATAAATTGAATCGGAATGGTCAACCGGTCATGGCAACTAATATTTATTTTAAGAAATCTCTAGTTTACTTGTGGCATATGATTCCAGCATCATGCTTATATTTGTGTAGTACAAATAGAAAGAAGTTCGGGTAACCTTTCATATTTACCCGGTATAATTATAGAAATAAGAAGATATTCAATCTTCTTTTCATTTATAGTCTCAATATGCCAAACCACTTTGATTTATACATTTGAAACTCAAAAGGTTTCTTTTGAGACTTACTACCACCAATGCCATGAATAATTTTATTTATTCGGGTAGTAACAAATTCGCTCTTTCGAAGCTCTCAATAATTTTGTACTACAAGATATTTTATCACACCATCCATATGGTGAATGTCACGACCCGGATTTCCCACCATCGGGGTCATGATGGCGCCTACTAAATGGAAGCTAGGCAAGCCAAATATTAATTACATCTCCATTAATTACCAATTTCTTATTAACAACATAAAAATTACAGCGGAATAATCAAAATTAGCGGAAGACTTAGTCAGATATGATAAAGAAAAATCCAAATCTGATACACTACCCAAGACTGGTGTCACAATACTCACGAACTTCTAAGAATAATACACATAATTGTTTGAAAGAAAATACAAGTTGTTTATCTCGATTACATGAGATAACAGAATGAAAAGCATAGATAGGAGAGACAACGGGTCCTGCGGACGCCTGCAAGGCTACCTCGTAGTCTCAGTAGTCGAAAAATCCACAAGTCGCTACTGCCGCTGCTGCTGTCCGTAACCCGTATCTGCGCAAAAAGAGCGCAGAGTGTAGTATCAGCACAACCGACCCCATGTGCTGGTAAGTGCCTGGCCTATCCCAGCGAACTAGTGACAAGGCTAAGGCCAGTCACCCACCTAAACCTGTACAATTGCAATATAGATATATATATACAATACATTTATAAAGAAATACTCTGCTCTGAAATAATATTCAATAACTCAAGATATCCAAAATAATCTTACTTTCATGTCTCAATTTCCTCTTTCATTTCATGTCTCGTGGTAGGCGTACCACCCGCTCCCAACTATCACAATAATCATCTCTTGTGGTAGGCGTACCACCCGCTCCCAATTATCAATAATTATATCTCTTGTGGTAGGCGTACCACCCGCTCCCAATTATCAATAATTATATCTCGTGGTAGGCGTACCACCCGCTCCCAAATATATCAATAGTTATATCTTGTGGTAGGCGTACCACCCGCTCCCAAATATATCAATCGGCTACCGGCAACTATGACCAATGCCAAGATTTCAAGTCACTTTGTGGTCGGCGTACCACACGATCCCAAATATAAAATATATATATGTTACCGGCATTTAGCCAATGATCTCTATATCAACAATATTTATAATTACCGGTTTTAAACCAATATTTTACAATAATTTCAACAAAATTACCTTCATTACCGGTATAACACCAATAACTCTTATTCAAGCAATTTATTCATAACTAAATTCATATTCCTACAAACTAGGATAGAACAAACACTTACCTCGAAAGTTTACGAACGATTCAATCCGTAGCAATGCCTTTTCCTTTTGAATTTGACTCCAATCCAATCGTATCTATACACAATTGATTTAATATCATCAATTCTACTTAACAAACTAGTTCATATTGCTAAATATGGTTTTTTACAACATTCTGCCCCGGAATAGTAAATACCGACCCCGGGCCCACATAATCGAAACTCAAGTTTCGAACCAAAATAAGTTCACCCAATCTTCCATGAGTTCAAATATACAATTTGTTCTTAAGTTCGACTCCAAAACGAGGTCTAAATCGCAAATTCTTTGAAAGCCCTAACTATACCCATTTCTCAAATTTCCAACCAATTTACACATGTTTAAGCCTAAGGATTTGATTGATGTTGATGAAAAATGAAGAAGACAAGTTAAAAATACTTACCCAATGAACTTTGATGAAGAAATGCCTCAAAAATCGCCTAAGAGTTGTGGAGAAGAAAGGATTTTGTGAAAATGGGATAAAATCCCGTAAGTGTTCTGTTTTGGGGTATTAAATCACTGGGCGGAAATTTGTTCTACGCGATCGCGGAAGGCAAATATTCAACACTACGCGATCGTGTGGACAATGCTGCG
The DNA here is from genome assembly GCA_032618575.1 of Nicotiana noctiflora. Lineage (NCBI taxonomy): Eukaryota > Viridiplantae > Streptophyta > Magnoliopsida > Solanales > Solanaceae > Nicotiana > Nicotiana noctiflora. The sequence goes on along the minus strand of JASVEL010000163.1, from coordinate 186,883 downwards.
ATCGCGTAGAAGAATTTCGCTGGGTGGCTCATTTGTACTACGCGATCGCGTGAAAAGGGTCGCGATCGCGTTGAAGGAAAACGGAAAGCTACGCGATCGCGTGCAGACGGCTGCGATCGCGTTGAAGAAAGACGGAAAGCTTCGCGATCGCGTGAAGACAGCCGCGATCGCGTTGAGTAATGTGACAAGGCAGTGCGATCGCGTGAACAAGGCCGCGATCGCGTAGAGTAAAATGTCTGTGTAAAAATTGCAGAAAATCTGCCAGGTTTTCTAAGTCCAAAAACACCCCGAACCACCTCCGAAACACTACCGAGCCCTCGGGCTCCAAACCAAATATGTACACTAACTCAAAAGCATCATACGAACTTGCTCGCGCGATCAAATCGCTAAAATAACATCAAAATCAATGAATTGAGCCTTAAAACTCAAGAATTCTTTAAAATTCCATAATTTCCAAACTTTCCAATTTAAGGCCGAAACACGTCAAACGACGTCCGTTTTCAACCAAACTTTACAGGAAGCGCTTAACCAATATATATGACCTGTACCGGCGTCGGAACCAAAATACGAGCCCGATACCAGTACTTTTAATCAAAATTCAGTTTCATTTTCCTTAAACATTTTCAGAAAATAATTTAACAGAAAAATTCTTTTACCGGGGTTCTAGACCTCGGATTTCAATTCCGGCATACGCCCAAGTTCCATATTTTTCTACGGATTTTCTGAGACCATCAAATCACGGGTCCGGGTCCGTTTACCAAAAAATGTTGACCAAAGTCAACCATATCAATATTAATATCAAAATTCTTCAACTTTTTCACATATTTCACATATTTCAACATAAATTTTTTCCAGCTTTGTGCCCGGACTGTGCACGCAAATCGAGGCAACTATAAATGAGGTTTTCAAGACCTCAAAAGCTCGGAATGATTAATAAAATAAGTGATGACCCTTTGGGTCGTCACAATCTCCACCTCTAAAACAACCGTTCGTCCTCGAACGGACAAAAGAAAGTAGTACCTGAGTCAGGAAACAAGTGTGGGTAGCGGCTCCGCATATCAGACTCGGACTCCCAGGTCGATGCCTCAGGGAGGCTGGCCTCTCCACTGAACACGCACAGAAGGATAACTCTTCGACCTCAACTGTCGCCGGTCTAGAATGGCTACCGGCTCCTCCTCGTAAGATAGATCATTGTCCAATTGGACATTACTGAAGTCTAACACATGTGTGGGATCGCCGTGGTATCTCCGAAGCATAGATACGTGAAAAACCGGATGCACGGCTGATAAGCTAGGCGGCAAAGCTAATCTGTAAGCCACCCCTCCCACTCTGTCTAGAATCTCAAATGGACCAATATACCTAGGGCCGAGCTTGCCCTTCTTCCCAAACCTCATCACGCCCTTCATAGGCGACACCCGGAGCAATACTCGTTCACCAACCATGAAATCTACATCTCGAACCTTACGATCCGCATAAGTCTTCTGCCTAGACCGAGCTGAACGCAATCTCTCCTGAATAGTCTTGACCTTATCTAGGGCCTCCTGAACTAGATCTGTGCCCAACAACCGAGCCTCTCCTGGTTCAAACCATCCAACTGGTGATCGACATCGCCTACCATATAACGTCTCATACGGAGCCATCTGGATGCTAGATTGGTAACTGTTATTGTAGGCGAACTCTGCTAATGGCAGAAACTGGTCCCACGAGCCTCCGAAATCAATAACACAAGCTCGAAGCATGTCCTCTAGAATCTGAATAGTCCTCTCGGACTGGCCATCCGTCTGAGGATGAAATGCTGTACTCAACTGAACCTGGGTGCCTAACTCCTGCTGGACCGCTCTCCATAACCGCGAGGTAAACTGCGTACCCCGATCAGAGATAATAGATACTGGCACTCCATGGAAGACGAACAATCTCCCTAATGTAAACCTCCGCTAACCTCTCCGATGAGTAGGAGACAGATATTGGAATAAAGTGTGCTGACTTGGTCAGCCTATCAACAATGACCCAAATAGCATCAAATTTCCTCCGAGTCAAAGGAAGTCCAGTAACGAAATCCATAGTGATCCGCTCCCATTTCCACTCGGGAATTTCAATCCTCCGGAATACACCACCAGGTCTCTGGTGCTCATATTTCACCTACTGACAATTTAGACACCGAACGACATACGCAACGATATCTTTCTTCATTCTGCGCCACCAATAGTGTTGCCGTAAGTCCTGGTACATCTTCGCGGCGCCTGGGTGAATATAATACCGCGAACTGTGGGCCTCTGCTAGGATCAACTCTCGAATCCCTTCGACATTGGGCACACAAACTTGACCCCGCAATTTCAATACCCCATCATCATCTAGATTTACCTGTGTGGCACCTCCCCGCTGTACTGTATCTCTCAACTCACGCAAATGAGGATCATCAAATTGCCTCTCACGGATACGCTCTAATAAAGAAGAACGAGCGACCGTGCGGGCTAACACTCTGCTAGGCTCAGAAATATCCAATCTCACGAACCGGTTGGCTAATGCCTGGACGTCTAGAGCCAATGGTCTCTGACTGACCGGAATATATGCAAGACTACCCATGCTGGCAGACTTTCTACTCAATGCATCGGCCACCACATTGGCCTTACCTAGGTGATATAAAATAGTAACATCATAGTCTTTTAGCAACTCTAGCCATCTTCTCTGCCTCATATTCAACTCTTTCTGCTTAAACAAATATTGAAGACTCTTATGATCGGTGTACACTTCACATGCTACACCATACAAATAATGCCTCCAGATCTTCAATGCGTGAATAATCGCCGCCAATTCTAGATCATGCACTGGATAGTTCTTCTCATGAATCTTCAATTGCCTCGAAGCATAGGCAATAACCTTGCCATCCTGCATTAACACTGCACCAAGCCCAATACGGGAAGCATCACAATAAACAGTATAAGGTCCCGTACCTGTGGGTAAAACCAATACCGGTGCTGTGGTCAAGGTTGTCTTGAGCTTTTGAAATCTCGCCTCACATTCATGGGACCATTCAAATTGAACACCCTTCTGGGTCAATCTGGTTAATGGGGTTGCAATAGAAGAAAATCCTTCTACGAATCGGCGGTAATAACCCGCTAACCCCAAGAAACTCCGAATATCTGTGGCTGATGTCGGTCTAGGCTAGTTCTTGACTGCCTCAATCTTCTTCGGATCAACCTGAATACCTGCTGCCGTCATAATATGACCCAAGAATGCAACCGAACTTAGCCAAAATTCACACTTTGAAAATTTTGCATGTAGTTGGCTATCTCTCAGAGTCTGCAAGGCCACTCTGAGATGTTGCGCATGCTCCTCCTGACCGCGGGAATATATTAATATGTCATCAATGAAGACTATTACAAACAAGTCTAAATAAGGCCGGAACACCCGATTCATTAATTCCATAAAAGCTCCTGGAGCATTTGTCAACCCAAAAGACATGACCGGAAATTCATAATGTCCATACCGAGTGCGGAACGCGGTCTTAGGGACATCGGATGCCCTAATCTTCAGCTGATGATAGCCGGATCTCAAATCTATCTTTGAAAATACCTTGGCACCCTCAAGTTGGTCAAATAAATCATCAATTCTCGGAAGTGGATATTTATTTTTGATAGTCACCTTGTTTAACCTGTCGATAGTCAATGTACATTCTCATCGAACCATCTTTCTTCTTTACAAATAATACGGGTGCACCCCACGGCGAAACACCGGGCCTAATGAAACCCTTTTCAAGTAAATCCTACAACTGTTCCTTCAATTCTTTTAACTCGGGCGGAGCCATACGGTATGGGGGAATGGAAATGGGCTGAGTGCCCGGAGCCAAGTCAATGCAAAAATCAATGTCCCTATCGGGCGGCATACCTGGCAAGTCTGAAGGAAATACTTCAGGAAATTCGCGAACCACAGGCACCGAGTCAATAGAAGGAACCTCGGCACTAGAATCACGGACATAGGCCAAATAAGCCAAGCATCCCTTTCCAACCATACGCTGAGCTTTAACATAAGAAATAACATTACGGCTAGTATGACCTGAAATTCCTTTCCACTCTATACGAGGCGAATTTGGCAGGGCTAAAGTCATAGTCTTGGCATGGCAATCTAGAATAGCATGATACGGAGATAGCCAGTCCATGCCTAGTATAATATCGAAGTCCACCATATTTAGGAGTAATAAATCAGCACGGGTCTCGAGACCCTCAATTACTATAATACATGACCGATGAACTCGATCAACCACAATAGAGTCGCCTACTGGTGTAGACACATGAACAGGAACACTCAGTGGATCACTGGGCCGAACCAAGTATGGTGCAAAATAGGAAGACACATACGAATATGTAGACCCAGGGTCAAATAATGCTGATGCCTTTCTATCACAAACCAAAATAATACCTGTAATGACGGCATCGGAAGACTCAGCCTCTGGTCTGGCGGGAAGTGCATAACATCGGGGCTGTGCCCCACCACCCTGAGCAGTATCTCTAGGACGATCAGCTGCTGGCTGGTCTCTACCTCTATCGGTCCGAGCTCCACCTCTATGACCTCTACCTCCACCTCTATGTCCTCTACCTCCGCCTCTAGCCGGCTGGGCAGGCTGTGAGGGAACTGGGGCCTGAATCATGGCACGAGAACCCTGCTGGTGAGATCTGTCAGAAGCTCGAGGGCAATACTTTGCAATGTGCCTAAGATCACCGCACGTAAAACAAGCCCTCGGCTGCTGAAAATAGCGAAGTGGTGGTGCCTTGATAGGCTGCTAATCAGAGTAGCGTGATCGAGAATTACGATCACCTGAAGCATCATGAGAAACCTGAAGAGCTGACTGATAAGGCCTAGGAGGATGTCACGACCCAAATCCGGTCGTGATGGCGCCCAACAATCAAGCTAGGCCAGCCAGACCAACAATTTAATTAACACAACGATATCAGTCCCAAATGGACAACTCAGAAGAAATATATGAGTTTAAGAACTCCAATAATAATAATACTGAACAAAATACTGACACTCCCAAAGATCCGGAGTCACAAGTCTAGAGCCTCTAACAAAACCCAATAGGAAATAGAGAGTACGATATAGAAGTACTCAAGTCCGAATACAAAATATACAATAACAACTGGAATGAGAGGAGAAGCTAGGCTCTGCGAACGTAGGCAGCTACCTCAGCAACTCGATGTGACAATGTAAACGCCGGAGATGTCCGTCTACTGCTCCTGTGTACCTGAGTCTGCACACAAAAGGTGCAGGGAGTAGGGGTGAGTACTAAGTACTCAGTGAGTAACAAATATATACATGTAGTTGACAGTAAGAAATCCACAAAATACCACAAAATGAAGCTACACTACAGTCCGAATCTCCTACGAACTAGCAACAATAATTCCATACAGCTACCACAGAGTAATCCAACAAATACAGATGCAATGCAATGCACATAACTGCTACGGCGTGTAGCCCGATCCCATTTAACGTCGACGGCGCTCACTAGGGGTGTGTACAGACTCCGGAGGGGCTCCTACAGCCCAAGCGCAATACTACTGCGGCGTGCAGCCCGATCCTCATATCAACCACTGCGGCGTGCAGCCCGATCCCATACTCAGTCCACAATAAGCAATTAAGTCACAAAATAATTCATTTTCCTTATTTCCAGTTCTCAATTCATAATTCATGAAAAATACTTTAACTTTATTAAGTTTGTAAAAGCCGGTGACTTAGCATTTCAAAAGTGTGATTTCAATTTCCAGGACTGAGATCAGTGATTTAAGCAATTACAGCTATCACATAAATATTGTCCTCTAAGGACGCTACAGATCGGCACAAGGCCCCAAACAAGGCTTACAGCCCACAAATATAGCAAATACAGTGTATTTCCAACACTAACAACATATTATTCATTCCCGGGATGGACCAAGTCTCAATCCCCAATCACAATCAATCCCGCACCTGCCACGGTGTGCGAGCCACGCCCTATTAGCGTCACAATGTGCTAAGCCGGGGTTTCGAACCCTCAAGCTACAATATACACAAACTACTCACCTTTAGCCGGTCGTCGAATCGTCCGCGATGCCTTTTCCTTTGAATTTCGTTGCCTCGTGTGTAGAATCTAGTCAAATAACAGTAATTATATCAATTACGGGTCAAAGAATCATAACCCACTTCAATTCATATGAAATTCTCAACATTATACCAAGTTGGTAAAACCCGACTTTCGGTACGATTCTCGAAAAATTACGAAAGTCACATATTCGGAACCCTCATCTCAATACGAGTCTAAGCATATCAATTTTACCAAAATCGGACTCCATTTGCTCATTCAAAACCTTGATTTTCTAAAGTTCAAACCTAGGGTTAAATCTTCCATGAATCACCCCAATTCTTCCATTTTCATGATATAATTGCATGATATTATCAATACTAATCATAATATGAGTTCATAGTTGATTACCTGATGATTTCCCTTGATTTCTCTCTCAAAATCGCCCAAAGTCGCCCTTAAGCCGAGACCCCCAAATGTTAAAATGTTTCTGAAATTTTCTAACTTCTGATTCACTTAACTTACAGCGATTTCCGCTTCTGCGGAAATATTTCCGCTCCTACGCGTCCGCTTCTGCGGAGATTGGACCGCTTCTGCGGAGAATTCCGCTTCTGCGGCTAGACGTCCGCTTCTGCGGACTCGCCCAGGCGGCTCCCTTTCCGCTTCTGCGAAGGCCGCCTCTGCGGCTCCACGCCCGCTTCCGCGATTCCGCTTCAGCGGCTTCCCACCCGCTTCTGCGGTCGCCGCTTCTGCGGCTCATTTCCCGCTTCCGCGCACCCGCTCCTGCGCCCAAAATTCCGCAGGAGCGGAAACAACAGAGGCAGCACCATTTTCTGCAATTTTCCATATTTTGCTCCCGATTAACCATCCGAAAACACCCCGAGGCCCCCGGGACCCCATTCAAACACACCAACACATCCTAATTCCTTATTCGAACTTGTTCCAATCATAAAAACACCATCCTAAACATCAAAATCATCAATTAACCACGGATTCAAGCCTAAGTTTCTTCAAAACTTTCAAAACTAACATTCAATCCAAAACCCGATCAAACGATGTCCGAATGACCTGAAAATTTGCGGACATATCCAAAATCACATAACGAAGCTACGAAATTGTCGGAATTCCATTCCGACCCCCGGATCAAAATATCGCCTACCATCCGGTTTTCGCCAAAATTCAACATTCGCCAATTCAAGCTTAAAACTACACCGGACCTCCGAATTCAATTCCGATTGTTCTCCTAAGTCATAAATGATCCCCGGAACTAGTCGAATCATCGGAATCCGGTTCCGAGCACTCTAACTCAATAGTCAACTCTTGGTTGACTTTTCATATTCAAGCTTACTTCAAACATGCTATTTGTTGCATTTTCAATCCAAATCACTTCTAACTCACCCGATATACTCCAATACTGTTTTAAAAGCATAATATATGCAAATGCAAGGTAACGGGGTGGTAATTCCCGTAACGACGGGCCGGGTCGTTACATTCTCCCCAACTTAAACAAACGCTCGTCCGCGAGCGGGTTAAGAAACATACCCGGAGCATCAAACAAGTGTGGATATCTGCTCTGCATTTCCTGCTCGGTCTCCCAAGTTGCTTCCTCCACGGGACGACCTCTCCACTGCACTTTTACTGAAGCTATGTCCTTAGATCTCAGTTTACGAACCCGTCGACCCAAAATGGCTACCGGTTCCACATCATAAGTCAAATCCTCATCTAGCTGTATCGTGCTGAAGTCCAACACATGAGACGGGTCTCCGACATACTTCCGGAGCATAGATACATGGAACACCGGGTGAACTCCCGACAAACCGGGTGGCAAAGCAAGCATATAAGCCACCTCCCCAACTTTCCTAAGCACCTCAAAAGGTCCAATGAACCTTGGGCTCAACTTTCCTTTCTTTCCAAACCTCATAACACCTTTCATAGGCGAAACTTTCAGCAACACCTTCTCACCTACTGAATAAGACACATCTCGGACCTTCCGGTCCGCATAACTCTTCTGACGCGACTGAGCTGTGCGAAGTCTCTCCTGAATCACCTTCACCTTATCTAAGGCATCTTGGACTAACTCTGTCCCCAATAACCTAGCCTCGCCGGGCTCGAACCAATCGACTGGAGACCTACACCGTCTCCCATATAAAGCTTCATACGGTGCCATCTGAATGCTGGACCGATAGCTATTATTGTAAGCAAACTCCGCAAGAGGAAAATAATCAGCCCACGAACCACCAAAATCAATGACACAAGCACGCAACATGTCCTCCAATATCTGAATAGTACGCTCAGACTGCCCATCCGTCTGTGGATGAAATGCTGTGCTCAACTCTACCTGTGACCCCAACTCTCGCTGAAATGTCCTCCAGAACTGAGATGTGAACTGGGTACCTCTGTCCGATATAATGGAAATAGGAACTCCATGCAATCTCACTATCTCACGGATGAATATCTCTGCCAACCGCTCTGAGGTATAGGTAGTACACACTGGGATGAAGTGAGCTGACTTGGTCAACCTATCCACCACCACCCAAACTGAATCAAACTTCCTCGCCGTCCGAGGGAGTCCACTAACAAAGTCCATAGTAATTCTTTCCCACTTCCACTCAGGAATATCAATACGCTGGAATACACCACCAGGTCTCTGATGCTCATACTTGACCTGCTGACAGTTTAGACACCGAGCCACATGGCTCACAATATCTTTCTTCATCTTTCTCCACCAGTAATGCTGCTTCAAATCCCGATACATCTTCGCGGCTCCTGGATGAATAGAATACCGCGAGCTATGGGCCTCTTCCAATATCAACTCACGAAGGCCATCAACATTGGGCACACATATTCGGCCCTGCATCCGCAATACACCCTCACTATCAATAGTGACATCTCTAGCATCATCATGCTGAACTCTGTCCTTAAGGACAAGTAAGTGTGGATCATCATACTGACGCTCTCGAATACGATCATATAGAGAAGAATGAGCTACTACATAAGCCATCACCCGACTGGGCTCAGAAATATCCAGCCTTACCATCTGATTAGCTAACGCCTGAACATCAACTGCTAGGGGTCTCTCCCCAACTGGAATATACGCCAAACCGCCCATACTAATAGCCTTCCGGCTCAATGCATCAGCCACTACATTGGCTTTCCCGGGATGATACAAGATAGTAATATCATAATCTTTAAGCAATTCAAGCCATCTCCGCTGCCTCAAATTTAGATCTTTTTGCTTAAACAAATGCTGAAGGCTGCGGTGGTCTGTATATACATCACAAGATACACCATATAGATAATGCCTCCAAATCTTCAAGGCATGAACAATAGCAGCTAACTCCAAATCATGAACAGGGTAGTTCTTCTCGTGGGGCTTTAGCTGACGAGAAGCATATGCAATAACTCTACCCTCCTGCATCAACACACAACCGAGTCCAACTCTGGAAGCATCACAATACACCGTATATGACCCTGAGGCCGATGGTAACACAAGTACTGGAGCCGTGGTCAAAGCCTCCTTGAGCTTCTGAAAGCTCTCTTCACATTCATCAGACCACACAAATGGAGCATTCTTCTGTGTCAGCTTAGTCAACGGTGAAGCAATAGATGAGAAATCCTGAACAAACCGACGATAATAACCTGCCAAACCGAGAAAACTACGAATCTCTGTAGCTGAGGAAGGTCTGGGCCAATTCTGCACTGCCTCAACCTTCTGTGGATCAACCCGAATACCATCACTGGACACTATATGTCCCAGAAAACCCACAGTATCAAGCCGGAACTCACACTTAGAGAATTTTGCATAAAGCTTCTCTTCCCTCAACCTCTGCAATGCCACTCTCAAATGCCTGTGCATGCTCCTCCTGGCTGCGTGAATATACAAGGATATCATCAATAAACACGATCACAAAAGAATCAAGGTATGGCCGAAATACACTATTCATCAAGTGCATGAATGCTGCTGGGGCATTAGTCAACCCGAAAGACATCACCAGGAACTCGTAGTGCCCATATCGCGTCCTGAACGCTGTCTTCATAATATCCGAGTCCCTGATCTTCAACTGATGATAACCCAATCGAAGATCGATCTTAGAAAATACACTAGCTCCCTGGAGCTGATCAAATAGGTCCTCAATACGAGGCAATGGGTATTTATTCTTCACTGTTACCTTGTTCAGCTGCCCGTAATCAATGCACATTCTCATTGTGCCATCTTTCTTCTTCACGAACAACACCGGTGCACCCCAAGGTGACACACTCGGACGAATGAAACCCTTATCTAAGAGTTCCTGAAGCTGTTCTTTCAATTCTTTTAACTCTGCTGGTGCCATGCGATAGGGAGGAATAGAAATAGGCTGAGTGCCCGGCACCAAGTCAATACCAAAATCAATATCTCTATCAGGCGGCATGCCTGGCAGGTCTGCTGGAAATACATCCGGAAACTCCCTCACAATGGGGACCGAATCAAGATTGGGTGTCTCGGCCTCAACATTTCTAATGAAGGCCAAATAAGACAAACAACCCTTGCCAATCATTCGTTGAGCCTTTATATAAGAAATCACCCTGTCGGACACATAATCAGTCAAGCCACGCCACTCGATCCGCGGATTACCTGGAATAGCTAACGTGACTGTCTTGGCATGACAGTCCAGAATCGCATGGTAAGGAGATAGCCAATCCATGCCTAGAATTACATCGAAATCTACCATGCCCGGTAGTAATAAATCAACTCGGGTCTCCGGACCCCCAATAGTAATAATACAGGATCGATATACCTGATCCACAACAACAGTATCTCCCACCGGGGTAGACACATGTACGGGCAAAGCAAGAATACCACGGGTCATACCCAAATGATGTGCAAAGTAAGTAGAAACATAAGAATAGGTGGATCCGGGATCAAATAAGACAGAAGCATCCCTGTGGCAGACTGAGATAATACCTGAAATGACCGCATCTGAGGCACTAGCATCCTTCCTGTCCGGAAGAGCATAGAAACGAGCCTGGCCTCCACCAGTACGATCCTCGCCTCTGGGGCGACCTCTGGATACCGGCCACCAGTCCTAGCCGACTGTGCTGGCGCTGAAGAAACAGGAGTAGAAGACGAAGGCTGATCCCTCCGCTGTGACCTCTTACGAAGCCACTGAGGACACTCTCTCCTGATATGGCCCAAATCACCGCACTCAAAACAACGGCCTGAAGATGGAAGGAGGGGCTGCTGAGGACCCCTCGCTACTGATGAATCCTGTGCTGAGGAAACGGGAGCAGAGCTCTGAGCTGGAAGAGCACTCAGTGCAGGCTGACTCTGCTGACGGCTCTGCTGACCCTGATAACCCTGCTGGCCTTGACGACCACGATCAGATGAAACCCCACTGGACTCTGCACGTCCAGACTGATGAGACTTGAAAGAACGACCCCTGTTATGCTGAGGTTTGCCCCTAGACGGAGCACCACTGTAGCTGCCGGTACCACGAGGCCTCTTAGCCTCTCTCTCCTCCCGCTCTCTGCGGTGATCTGTCTCAATGTGACGGGCAGCATCAACCACCTCCTCAAAGGTAACCGTAGAAACTCTCTCCCGGGTCATCAATATGCGGATGGGATAAATAAGACCATCAATAAATCTCCGGATCCTCTCCCTGTCGGTAGGAACCATCCACATGGCATGACGGGCCAGCTGTGTGAATCTCATCTCATACTGATTAACTGTCATTTCTCCCTGTTTCAACCACTCGAACCGACGTCGCAGCTCCTCTCTCTGGGACTGAGGCACGCACTTCTCCAAAAATACCGTGGAGAACTGCTGCCAAGTGAGGGGCACTGCCCCAGCGGGCCTACGCCTCTCAAAATCCTCCCACCACTGGAAAGCTGCACCTGTGAACTGGAAAGTGGTGAATGAAACACCGCTGGACTCTAGAATACCCGCGGTGCGAAGCATACGCTGACATCTGTCAAGAAAACCCTGGGCATCCTCGCCCTCAGCTCCACTGAATGTCGGAGGCTGTAGCCTCTCAAATCTCTCCAAACGACGCTGCTCATCGTCGGGCATAACTGGAACCACATATGCAGGAGCTGGTGCAACGGGCGCAACTGGCTGAACTGGCTCGGGTGTCTGAGCCACGGGGGTCTGATTTCCTCCCCCTGCCTGTGAAGATGATACTGCAGCAGTAGCAGCAACTACCTGTGCCAATCCTGTGCACACTGATAATATCTGAGCCAAGGTCTCCTGAAGACCCGGTATCACAATAGGCACTGCCGGTGCCTGAACCTGAGCTGCCGGAGCGTTCGCCGCCGGAATCTGGTCCTGAGTCTGGTCAACCGGTGGGTCAGCAGGTGCTGGTGCTGCTGCCCTACCTCTACCACGACCACGGCCTCTGGGTGCCAATGGTGGTCGTCCGCCACGTCCGTTAGCTCGTGTTCTCGCCATCCGCGAGAGAATAGAATATGGAAAGATTTAATTTCATGATAACACAAATCGCACGATATGAATTCAAGAAAATGAGGTTTTTCCTAAAGTCTCTGTAGCCCTTCGAAGATAGATACGGACGTCTACGTACCGATCTGCGAAAGCCTACTAAACCGGCTCATGACTCGCGAGTCCTAATAACCTAGGCTCTGATACCAACTTGTCACGACCCAAATCCGGTCGTGATGGCGCCCAACAATCAAGCTAGGCCAGCCGGACCAACAATTTAATTATCACAACGATATCAGTCCCCAAATGGACAACCCAAGAAGAATATATGAGTTTAAGAACTCCAATAATAATAATACTGAACAAAATACTGACACTCCCAAAGATCCGGAGTCACAAGTCTAGAGCCTCTAACAAAACCCAATAGGAAATAGAGAGTACGATATAGAAGTACTCAAGTCCGAATACAAAATATACAATAACAACTGGAATGAGAGGAGAAGCTAGGCTCTGCGAACGTAGGCAGCTACCTCAGCAACTCGATGTGACAATGTAAACGCTGGAGATGTCCGTCTACTGCTCCTGTGTACCTGAGTCTGCACACAAAAGGTGCAGGGAGTAGGGGTGAGTACTAAGTACTCAGTGAGTAACAAATATATACATGTAGCTGACAGTAAGAAATCCACAAAGTACCACAAAATGATGCTACACTACAGTCCGAATCTCCTACGAACTAGCAACAATAATTCCATACAGCTACCACAGAGTAATCCAACAAATACAGATGCAATGCAATGCACATAACTGCTACGGCGTGTAGCCCGATCCCATTTAACGTCGACGGCGCTCACTGGGGGTGTGTACAGACTCCGGAGGGGCTCCTACAGCCCAAGCGCAATACTGCTGCGGCGTGCAGCCCGATCCTCATATCAACCACTGCGGCGTGCAGCCCGATCCCATACTCAGTCCACAATAAGCAATTAAGTCACAAAACAATTCATTTTCCTTATTTCCAGTTCTCAATTCATAATTCATGAAAAATACTTTAACTTTATTAAGTTTGTAAAAGCCGGTGACTTAGCATTTCAAAAGTGTGATTTCAATTTCCAGGATTGAGATCAGTGATTTAAGCGATTATAGCTATCACATAATAATTGTCCTCTAAGGACGCTACAGATCGGCACAAGGCCCCAAACAAGGCTTACAGCCCACAAATATAGCAAATACAGTGTATTTCCAACACTAACACATATTATTCATTTCCTGGGATGGACCAAGTCTCAATCCCCAATCACAATCAATCCCGCACCTGCCACGGTGTGCGAGCCACGCCCTACTAGCGTCACAATGTGCTAAGCCGGGGTTTCAAACCCTCAGGCTACAATATACACAAACTACTCACCTTTAGCCGGTCGTCGAATCGTCCGCGATGCCTTTTCCTTTGAATTTCGTTGCCTCGTGTGTAGAATCTAGTCAAATAACAGTAATTATATCAATTACGGGTCAAAGAATCATAACCCACTTCAATTCATATGAAATTCTCAACATTATACCAAGTTGGTAAAACCCGACTTTCGGTACGATTCTTGAAAAATTACGAAAGTCACATATTCGGAACCCTCATCTCAATACGAGTCTAAGCATATCAATTTTACCAAAATCGGACTCCATTTGCTCATTCAAAACCTTGATTTTCTAAAGTTCAAACCTAGGGTTAAATCTTCCATGAATCACCCCAATTCTTCCATTTTCATGATATAATTGCATGATATTATCAATACTAATCATAATATGAGTTCATAGTTGATTACCTGATGATTTCCCTTGATTTCTCTCTCAAAATCGCCCAAAGTCGCCCTTAAGCCGAGACCCCCAAATGTTAAAATGTTTCTGAAATTTTCTAACTTCTGATTCACTTAACTTACAGCGATTTCCGCTTCTGCGGAAATATTTCCGCTCCTACGCGTCCTCTTCTGCGGAGATTGGACCGCTTCTGCGGAGAATTCCGCTTCTGCGGCTAGACGTCCGCTTCTGCGGACTCGCCCAGGCGGCTCCCTTTCCGCTTCTGCGAAGGCCGCCTCTGCGGCTCCACGCCCGCTTCCGCGATTCCGCTTCAGCGGCTTCCCACCCGCTTCTGCGGTCGCCGCTTCTGCGGCTCATTTCCCGCTTCCGCGCACCCGCTCCTGCGCCCAAAATTCCGCAGGAGCGGAAACAACAGAGGCAGTGCACAAATTTTCTGCAATTTTCCATATTTTGCTCCCGATTAACCATCCGAAAACATCCCGAGGCCCCCGGGACCCCATTCAAACACACCAACACATCCTAATTCCTTATTCGAACTTGTTCCAATCATAAAAACACCATCCTAAACATCAAAATCATCAATTAACCACGGATTCAAGCCTAAGTTTCTTCAAAACTTTCAAAACTAACATTCAATCCAAAACCCGATCAAACGATGTCCGAATGACCTGAAAATTTGCGGACATATCCAAAATCACATAACGAAGCTACAGAAATTGTCGGAATTCCATTCCGACCCCCGGATCAAAATATCGCCTACCATCCGGTTTTTCGCCAAAATTCAACATTCGCCAATTCAAGCTTAAAACTACACCGGACCTCCGAATTCAATTCCGATTGTTCTCCTAAGTCATAAATGATCCCCGGAACTAGTCGAATCATCGGAATCCGGTTCCGAGCACTCTAACTCAATAGTCAACTCTTGGTTGACTTTTCATATTCAAGCTTACTTCAAACATGCTATTTGTTGCATTTTCAATCCAAATCACTTCTAACTCACCCGATATACTCCAATACTGTTTTAAAAGCATAATATATGCAAATGCAAGGTAACGGGGTGGTAATTCCCGTAACGACGGGCCGGGTCGTTACAGAGGATGGCCTCTATCATAAAAATCTCTATCTCCAGACGAGGTACCACTGAATCTACCCGAATTATGAGATCTCTTATCCGATCCATGTCTCGCTCCCCGTGACAGAGCCATCTCGATCCGGCGGGCTGCATTAGCCGCCTCCTGAAAAGTGATTTCAGTTCTAGCCCCAAAAGCCATCTGTAGTCGAATCGGCTGACTCAAGCCATAAATAAATCTTCTCACCCTCTCCCGATCTGTGGGAATTATAACAATAGCATGACGAGCCAGGTCCACGAACCTAGTCTCGTACTGAGTGACGAACATAGAACCCTGATGAAGACGCTCAAATTGCCTGCGCAGAGCCTCCCGCTGAGTTGCTGTGGAAGGAACTTCTCCAAGAATAATTCTGCAAACTGCTCCCAAGTCAAAGATGACGATCCCGCCGGCCTGGTTAGACAATAATCTCTCCACCAAGTCTTGGCGGAACCAGGATAACCGAAAAGTAGCAAAATCCACACCATTAGTCTCCACGATACCCATAGTACGGAGAACTTCGTGGCAGCTGTATAGGAAATCCTGTGGATCCTCTGAAGGAGTGCCACTGAATGTGGTAGTGAAGAGCTTGGTAAACCTGTCCAATCTCCACAACGCGTCAAGCAGACATAGCTGCACCATCATTAGACGGAGTCGCAATAATAGGCCGAACCGCCTCAGCTGGCTGAATCACAGGATCTTGAGCCTGGGGAATCACTGGCTCTGGAGTGCGCGTAGCAGAGTCCGATTACCTCCTCCAGCTCGAGAAGTGGCCGGTGCTACCGGTAATAAACCTGCTCCGGTGACATGATCCATAAAACCTGCTATACGGACCAAAGCATCCCGAAGATCCGGTGAAAATAAAGCTCCTCCCGGGACCTGAGCTGGGCCTACTTGGAGCTGCTGGGGCCGGAATTTCCTCCTCTATATGAACCCGAGGTTCTGCCACTCGGTTGCTGCTCGGGGCTGAGCTCTGCCCCTACCTTGTCCTCTAGGACGACCTCGACCTCGGCCTCTACCCCTAGCGGGAGCTGCCGCTGCTGGGACCTCGGGCTGCTGGTCAGTAGATGAGGATGCACGTGTCCTTACCATCTGCGGAAGAACAGAGTAGAAGTTCAATTAACATTTAAAAGATCAAGTCGCACGACTAGAAAGAATAAAGAGAATATTTTCCTAACTCTGTAGCCTCTGGAGGATAAATACAGACGTCTCCGTACCGATCCTTCAGACTCTACTAAGGTTGTTCGTGAGTTGTGAGACCTATGCAACCTAGTGCTCTGATACCAACTTGTCACGACCCGGATTTCCCACCATCGGGGTCATGATGGCGCCTACTAAATGGAAGCTAGGCAAGCCAAATATTAATTACATCTCCATTAATTACCAATTTCTTATTAACAACATAAAAATTACAGCGGAATAATCAAAATTAGCGGAAGACTTAGTCAGATATGATAAAGAAAAATCCAAATCTGATACACTACCCAAGACTGGTGTCACAATACTCACGAACTTCTAAGAATAATACACATAATTGTTTGAAAGAAAATACAAGCTGTTTATCTCGATTACATGAGATAACAGAATGAAAAGCATAGATAGGAGAGACAACGGGTCCTGCGGACGCCTGCAAGGCTACCTCGTAGTCTCAGTAGTCGGAAAATCCACAAGTCGCTACTGCCGCTGCTGCTGTCCGTAACCTGTATCTGCGCAAAAAGAGCGCAGAGTGTAGTATCAGCACAACCGACCCCATGTGCTGGTAAGTGCCCGGCCTATCCCGGCGAACTAGGGACAAGTCTATGACCAGACACCCACATAAACCTGTACAGTTGCAATATAGATATATATATACAATACATTTATAAAGAAATACTCTGCTCTGAAATAATATTCAATAACTCAAGATATCCAAAATAATCTTACTTTCATGTCTCAATTTCCTCTTTCATTTCATGTCTCGTGGTAGCCGTACCACCCGCTCCCAACTATCACAGTAATCATCTCTTGTGGTAGGCGTACCACCCGCTCCCAATTATCAATAATTATATCTCTTGTGGTAGGCGTACCACCCGCTCCCAATTATCAATAATTATATCTCGTGGTAGGCGTACCACCCGCTCCCAAATATATCAATAGTTATATCTTGTGGTAGGCGTACCACCCGCTCCCAAATATATCAATCGGCTACCGGCAACTATGGCCAATGCCAAGATTTCAAGTCACTTTGTGGTCGGCGTACCACACGATCCCAAATATAAAATATATATATGTTACCGGCATTTAGCCAATAATCTCTATATCAACAATATTTATAATTACCGGTTTTAAACCAATAATTTACAATAATTTCAACAAAATTACCTTCATTACCGGTATAACACCAATAACTCTTATTCAGCAATTTATTCATAACTAAATTCATATTCCTACAAACTAGGATAGAACAAACACTTACCTCAAAAGTTTGTCGAACGATTCAATCCGTAGCAATGCCTTTTCCTTTTGAATTTGACTCCAATCCAATCGTATCTATACACAATTGATTTAATATCATCAATTCTACTTAACAAACTAGTTCATATTGCTAAATATGGTTTTTTTACAACATTCTGTCCGGAATAGTAAAAACCGACCCCAGGCCCACATAATCGAAACTCAAGTTTCGAACCAAAATAAGTTCACCCAATCTTCCATGAGTTCAAATATACAATTTGTTCTTAAGTTCGACTCCAAAACGAGGTCTAAATCGCAAATTCTTTGAAAGCCCTAACTATACCCATTTCTCAAATTTCCAACCAATTTACACATGTTTAAGCCTAAGGATTTGATTGATGTTGATGAAAAATGAAGAAGACAAGTTAACAATACTTACCCAATGAACTTTGATGAAGAAATGCCTCAAAAATTGCCTAAGAGCTGTGGAGAAGAAAGGATTTTGTGAAAATGGGATAAAATCCCGTAAGTGTTATGTTTTGGGGTATTAAATCACTGGGCGGAAATTTGTTCTACGCGATCGCGTGAATTGGATCGCGATCGCGGAAGGCAAATATTCAACACTACGCGATCGCGTGGACAATGCTGCGATCGCGTAGAAGAATTTCGCTGGGTGGCTCATTTGTACTACGCGATCGCGTGAAAAGGGTCGCGATCGCGTTGAAGGAAAACGGAAAGCTACGCGATCGCGTGCAGACGGCTGCGATCGCGTTGAAGAAGGACAGAAAGCTTCGCGATCGCGTGCAGACAGCTGCGATCGCGTTGAGTAATGTGACAAGGCAGTGCGATCGCGTGTACAAGGCCGCGATCACGTAGAGTAAAATGTCTGTGTAAAAATTGCAGAAAATCTGCAGTTTTCTAAGTCCAAAAACACCCCGAACCACCTCCGAAACACTCCCGAGCCCTCGGGGCTCCAAACCAAATATGTACACTAACTCAAAAGCATCATACGAACTTGCTCGCGCGATCAAATCGCTAAAATAACATCAAAATCAATGAATTGAGCCTTAAAACTCAAGAATTCTTTAAAATTCCATAATTTCCAAACTTTCCAATTTAAGGCCGAAACACGTCAAACGACGTCCGTTTTCAACCAAACTTTACAGGAAGCGCTTAACCAATATATATGACCTGTACCGGGCGTCGGAACCAAAATACGAGCCCGATACCAGTACTTTTTAATAAAAATTCAGTTTCATTTTCCTTAAACATTTTCAGAAAACAATTTACCAGAAAAATTCTTTTACTGGGGTTCTAGACCTCGGATTTCAATTCCGGGCATACGCCCAAGTTCCATATTTTTCTACGGATTTTCTGAAGCAGTCAAATCATGGATCCGGGTCCGTTTACCAAAAATGTTGACCAAAGTCAACCATATCAATATTAATATCAAAATTCTTCAATTTTTCACATATTTCACATATTTCAACATAAATATTTTCCAGCTTTGTGCCCTGTCAAGACCCCAAATCCGGTCGTGATGGCGCCCAGCATACTGCTAGGCCAACCCGGCCAATCAACAATAACCACGGAGCCACAAGCTCACTTTATCCGATTTAAGCATAACGGTGATAGATATTTTAAAAACAGGGAACCAAGTCCCAACATGTGCCAACTCCCATAGACCGAAGGGTCAAGAGTCATGAGCCTCTACAGAGTATACAAAGTGTAAATAGTGAATATAACTGTGCACAAGTGTGGGATGATCAGAACAAAAATACAGACAAACTGGAGAATCAGGTCCTGCGAACGCTGGCAGCTACCTCGACCGTCCAAAAGCACTCCCTAGCCGCAATAGGATCAGCCCTGCTGTGATGTACCTGAATCTGCACACAAGGTGCAGGGAGTCGGGTGTGAGTACTTCCAACTAAGCAGTAATAAAAGTAAATAATGCTGAAGGGAAGAAAACCACAATTGGCACTATCTCATGCTACACAATACAGAACTATCTTTTTATTCCTTTCAAGCATATGTGAGTAGATTATTTAGAAATCTCAATTTTAACTACTTTATTTCATAATAATATACCAATACCTGGATACAATCTCAAGCAATGCAAGTCCGCACTCAAATCAGCCCCTCGGGCTCAGCACTCCTTATCAATTTACACTAGGAGATCTGGTCAATAAGGCAACTAATGCATGTGTGCCGGTAATGTATGAGTGTTGAATGTTATGCCACGTAGTACACGTAAACCAATGTATGTATGCCATGCAATGCATATGACCGCTACGGCGTGTAGCCCGATCCAATTTGGGTACCCGTGCTCACCGTGGGGGTTCAGACTCCGGAGGGGCTCCTACAGCCCAAGCACAATATTAATATCACACCTGCTGCGGCGCGCAGCCCGATCCGTATACCACTGCGGCGTGCAGTCCGATCCATGCATGTGTATGCATATGCTCACATAAAATGTCATGCCCTAACATATGGCCCTCGGCCCCAATCAGTCTAACAAATAATCAAGAAAGCCCTACGGGCAACAATATCATATTAGCTCACAGCTAAAAATGTTATTAAGACCTTGTTCAAGTTTTTTTTTTTCATAACCTTATAAAAATGCTGAATAGCAAAAATACCATTTTAAACCTTAAATTTAGAATAAAATATGCACAGTGTTATCAAAACAATGATACCAATCCCTTAGGATTCAAATAATTGGCACGAAGCCCAAACATCATAATTAGTCCAATTCGTTTCAACAATTAGGTGTTATTATTTATTACGTGGGACGGACCAAGTCACGATCCCCAATGGTGCTCTACCCCACGCCCGTTATCCGACGTGCAAGTCACCTCAACACAGCACTAAGATGTGCAAGTCCGGGGTTTACTAACCCTCGGGACATCATTTACAAGTATTACCCACCTCGAACCGACGAAAGCTCATGCCCGCGACGCCTTAGCTCCTCGAACCGGCATCCACGCACGTCAAAACTAGCACAAATCAGCACAAATATATCAAAATAGGCTAATGGAACATAACCCAATCGAAAGAACTCGAAAAATATCAAAAATCACGAAATTGGCAAAACCCGAGCCCCGGGCCCACATCTCGAAAAATCGCGAAACTCATATTTCCAGAACCCTCGTCTCGCCACGAGTCCGTACATATAAAATTTACTAAAATCGGAGTTCGATTGGCCTTCCAAAACCCAAATTTTCGTTTTCAATATCTAGGCCACCATCCTTCATAATTTCTACCCAAATTCATGAAGATTGATGTTAATTCTACCATAAAATGATGTTTTTGAGTCAAGAAACTTACCTCCGATGAATACCCGATGATATCCCCTCTTGAAGCTCTCCAAAATCATCCAAACGAAATGAAATCAATGAAAGAAATAAACCAATTTCGTGTAAAAAAAGAATCTGCCCGTGCTTCGTCGAGTTGTACCTTGCACCTGTGCTATACAAGTTGTACATCCTATTGCTCCAGCAGTCCTTTTCCGTCGGTCATAACTTTCAGTACAAATATCCAAATTACGAGTTCTTTAGCTTTCTGGAAACTAGACACGAAGATCTACAACTTTCGTGTTTTGCACTTTTGGTAATTACTTATAGATTACAAGATATCAGCTCCCAAAGTAGCCAAAAAGCTGCTGAAAATCTGCTACAACAGCAACTATTTCCAAAACCAAAAATGCCCGTTAGGCATCCGAAATCACCCCGAGGCCCTCGGGACCTCAACCAAAAATATAAACTCAACCTAATACTTCATTCAAACTTGCTCGGATAAAAAAAACGATACCTTAAACATCAAAATCACCAAAATCCTAGAATTCGATTCAAACTTAAACTTAAACTTTCAAAATTCACATTCGATCAAAAACCCGACCAAACGATGTCCGAATCACTTGAAAATTTGCAGACATATCCAAAATCACCTAACGAAGCTACTGCATTTGTCGGAATTCCATTCCGACTCCTGGATCAAAATCTCACCTTTCGATCGGATTCCGCCAAAATTCCAACTTCGCCAAAATAGGCTAACTTCTTCACCGGACCTCCAAAATTACTTCCGATTGCGCTCCTAAGTCTTAAATCACCCACCGAAACTAACCGAATCATCGGAATTCAGTTCCGATCCCTCGAACTCATAAGTCAACGTTGAGTTGACTTTTCCAACTTAAGCTTTCCTTAAAGAGATTAATTATTTCATTTCCTACCAAAATCAATCCGAATTGACTCAAGATTTGCACACAAGTCACACTCGACGTTACGGACTTGCACGAACTTTCGGAATTGCATTCCGACCCCGATATCAAAATTTTCACTTCCGGTCGAATTTTCTCATAAACCTTCAAATTCATATATTTTGCCAAATGACTTCAAAATGACCTCCGGACACCCGAATTCACTTCCGATCGCGTTCCCAACTCCAAAATCACCATATGGATCTATTCGCAGAACTCGGAATCCCAAACGGACATCTATAACTCTAAAATGCCTTCCAACCCAAATTTATGAAATCCTTCTAAAATACTAACTTCCACCATATACGTGAAATGCTCACCGGTTATCAAAAATCAAAATCCGGACATACGTCCAAGTTTAAAATCATCATACGAGCATGTTGGAACTATTAGATCCCAATTCCGAGGTTATTTACTCAAAATTCCAATCGTAGTTCAGTTCTTCAACTTTAAGCTTTCAAAATGAGAATTTCCATTTAGATTTGACTCCAAACTTCTGGAATTTGAATTCTGACCATACACACAAGTCAATATACCTGAGATGAAGCTGTTCATGGCATCAATCTGCTGAATGACGCGCCAGAGCTCTAAACGACCGGTCGGGTCGTTACAATCTCCCCCACTTAAACATACGTTCGTCCTCGAACGTGCTGAGAACTACAATGATGTAGTCTCAAATAACTTGTTTAACACATCATGCACCTTCTCGTGCTACCACTACTTAGTTGAGCACATTAGCTATATAATTCTGTAGATATAATTCTTTATTCGAGCGAATAAGACATTAGGCCAAATTCCAACATCCCGAATTTCCTGCCAAGTTTGTTTCCATCATTTGACCACCATATCAATCTCCACATGTTGTACCCAAACATTAATGCATAACTTTGTTGAATTCACACTTTGCATCACTTTACTCATATGACCACAATAGATTTCGGAGCCAAACCTCGATATTACCTTTCTAACGAGCTGAGCTGAGATCAAATATGCTCGTACTCATTAATGACTCCAACGATCTTGTCGATTATAACACACCGCATTGGTGACACGACACCTCAGCATCGGCCTAAGCCACAATGATCACAACACAGGCTCCAATAAAAAAACGATCCGAACACACTCGAATCATGACAACTAACTCACACAAAAGAGCTTTAGTTCAATTCACCCGTACCATCATAACATAGAACTGAGATCTTGTCTCACATCATAGAATTAGGGTACTTGAATCCTCCTCGAAAGGTCATAACATCATGTGGCCTTGCCACAACTCACGATTCTATCCAAGCACTATTACTCATGGAGCACCTCAAGTCACCATGCTCAAAACGGTCGGCCACGCACATATTTAGGTCTGAACTCAAGCAATCAATCACACCCGCGGTGATACATTTAATATATGCTATCAAATCCTGAATGGATACAACCGATGTGCTATTCCCCGAGCGGTTCCCAATACGGACTATTCCTTAGAAACTAGGAAGTATTGTATACAAAGTAACTTATAGGAAACTATATTTTCCACATCACACTGTTGCGGCGCGCAACCCGTTCCAATAACATACCCGTGGCGGCGTGCCACCCGATCCAGATACCATACCTGTGGCAGCATGCCACCCGATCCACGCATAAATCTCGCAAGAGGAAATGCACATTGAGTCAAGTTGCTCATTACAACAAACATATATATAGCCTCAAGCCCGGCCACATGAAATGCATCCAACAATGTTCCTCAATGCCGGAACCGAATCAATAGTAGAAACCTTTGCACTGATATCCGCCACGAAGGCCCAATTGACAAAGCAATACCTACCAACCATCCACTAGTCCTGGGTACAACTACCGTGCTGGAGCATACTCCGATGCACTCTGCTAAGCAATTTGTGCCATTTCCGACATAGTCTATATCACATTAGTCTAGACGACATGACTTATAACAACCAGTCTGCAATCAGGTATCATAACCCAAATTCATCCTATCAAGCTAAGAGAGAGCCACTAGGGCTTCCAATTTCCAATGATCGCTAAACGATGCCGATACACACGATATACAACCACTGTATAGGCGGATTACGAGAACTTCTAGTATCCATTACCTATATAACACATGATTCACTATGCCTGATCCCACCTTCCACTGTACGAATACTTAACACACATCAATCATCCATTCATACCATAAAAGTCATTCAGAAATTTTTCCTATGCCATCAACAATTCAATCATCACCATCGATCCAACAAGAGAATACCCCCATACCACTAGATATTATCAGTTTACATTACATTGTCCTTTTGACCATATACCCTGCCATATCACTAGAATAGCAGTACCATTTTTCCCTTAATCGCCAGAAAGATCGATTCATAAATCACCTGCAGCTGCCCGCGCTGCTCAATAATTTTTAATGACTTCTCATATATTAGGAACTGATCTCAAAACCTTGAACATGCTATTATCAACTTTCCATAACATATTGCATATACCATACCACACTAAGATAACATGGAAACTTCTATCCCTTTTCTGCGCCGCAAACATAAACGCACTCAACTAGTCAAGGACTTTCATGATTCCATATAGAAGAAAACTCATTACACATTCCCAACTTCGCATACCAACATGAAAATACTCACTTTCAAACCACGGTAGAACACATCACAAACTCTTTCTCCCAATTTATTGCATAAGTTTAACTGTCAGGACTGAGTCCTTCTACCCACATCGAGCTACGCAACTGCGAGCACTCAAGAGCTTGGTTGCACCATAGCTGCAAGACTCATTACTTCGAACACATACCAGGAGTTAATCGTATCCTTATCATACCATTTCAGTTTATTAACAAGTTGTTCCATTTACCCAATTCCTTTCTGATTCATCTTTAATTTAATATTCTCCTTTACCGAAGGATCACAATATCTCAACTCATGTTACCACACGAGACTCGTACATAAGACCACACGGTCTAAGCTCACAAGCCGCTGAATACTCTCTCAATGTTTCCTAGAAGTACCACATTCTACAATACTTTATTTTGAAGAACTTCCTGCGATTTTGAATTCGTTATCATTACTCTCCAATATAGATGCATAGAATCTCATCATTCACATATCATTACACAAGTCTTGATCCCTTCTAACAAAACCATCGTCTTTAGCCACATACACAATCTTAAGACACATTACCGTTACAAGCAAAATCTTGAACACTGCAAAACCATTCTCGGACATCATTCACCCTTATTCAGTTGTAATTCAACTGTCCTATTGAGTAGGACTACTCGTGCCTTGTTATAACTCTGACATCGCAGAACATGATTACTTACAGATACAATCAGCTATCTTTCTTTTCTATACACCGAACATTCCTTACCAATAGTAGTTCAAAACATCCTAGTATTTCTTCACATCTACGAAGCACCATAACCTTGTCACAATTTTCCCAACATACTTAAAGACAGTGCCCACATAGCACACAATCGTGCAATTAGTTATTTAATAGCAACCTCCCCAACTTGGCTCGAAGCCATTCATCAAAGAACTTTTAACCACTCATAGCATTATTACTCAAGTGATGCCGAAATGTTACAATGAGATTAAACTCGAGTCATTTATAAGCTTTGGCGGAGACTCGAATCATCAAAAATCTTTTAATTCTTTTGCACTTCTTGTATTCATTCACACACAACAGCTAAGCCCATCATTAGGTGACAAAAAAATATTTTCTAAGTCTCAAATTTTCCAAAACTTTCGGTAGAGTTTCCTTTGTAATATGGCCTATCCACCTGCCAGAGAATCACCAAAACCATCCTAACAATACATCAAAAATTTGACAAGACATCATAATGCACATAGCATAACACATTTGATCTTTCTGAGCCTGAGCTCATACTACCACACGTAATGCATTTTACCTTTCCACTAAGAGAAAGGAACATATTCACCACGCCCATAGCTAGGGGCTACACAACAAATCACAATAAGAGTCTAACACCTAACAACTCATCCGTCATCAAGCTGCCATTTCCACAATTAGGAACAATACTGGTCATACAATCTTTATAATACCAGTTCGTAAAATCAGCACTGTGGTGCTCAAGTCACAGACAAAGATCTGGCCTCAAGTCCTCCCGAATGGCCCAACATGAACTCGCAGAGATTATATCTCGCCCCTCGACCAGGAATCACAAGCCATCAAGGCAATTATATTATTGAGCGTTCGAGTGCGCGTACGGGCGTATGGAAGGAATTTCCAAGAATTATATCTCAAGCTGAATCAAGTACGCACGATAAGAATTCCAAGAAAGTGAAGTGTTTCCTAAAAGGTTTGCAGCCTCCCGAGGATAAGTACAGGCGTCCCCGTACCGATCCACAAGACTCTACCAACCGGCTCGAGACTCATGAGGCCTAGTAACCTAGGCTTTGATACCAACTTGTCACGACCCCAAAACCGATTGTGATGGCGCCCAGCACATTGCTAGGCCAGCCCGACCAACCATTCATAACATAGAGCTATCAGCTCTCACTTTACCCTTTTAGGCATAAACAACAATAATATAATGAAATGACATCTAGCACATTATGGATAGCTATCCCAAAACCATTATAAACCTCCTGAGCCTCTACAGAGTATACAAAGTGTAAATAGTGAATATAACTGTGCACAAGTGTGGGATGATCAGAACAAAAATACAGACAAACTGGAGAATCAGGTCCTGCGAACGCTGGCAGCTACCTCGACCGTCCAAAAGCACTCCCTAGCCGCAATAGGATCAGCCCTGCTGTGATGTACCTGAATCTGCACACAAGGTGCAGGGAGTCGGGTGTGAGTACTTCCAACTAAGCAGTAATAAAAGTAAATAATGCTGAAGGGAAGAAAACCACGATAGGCACTATCTCATGCTACACAATACAGAACTATCTTTTTATTCCTTTCAAGCATATGTGAGTAGATTATTTAGAAATCTCAATTTTAACTACTTTATTTCATAATAATATACCAATACCTGGATACAATCTCAAGCAGTGCAAGTCCGCACTCAAATCAGCCCCTCGGGCTCAGCACTCCTTATCAATTTACACCAGGAGATCTGGTCAATAAGGCAACTAATGCATGTGTGCCAGTAATGTATGAGTACTGAATGTTATGCCACGTAGTACACGTAAACCAATGTATGTATGCCATGCAACGCATATGACCGCTACGGCGTGTAGCCCGATCCAATTTGGGTACCCGTGCTCACTGTGGGGGTTCAGACTCCGGAGGGGCTCCTACAGCCCAAGCACAATATTAATATCACACCTGCCGCGGCGCGCAGCCCGATCCGTATACCACTGCGGCGTGCAGTCCGATCCGTGCATGTGTATGCATATGCTCACATAAAATGTCATGTCCTAACATATGGCCCTCGGCCCCAATCAGTCTAACAAATAATCAAGAAAGCCCTACGGGCAACAATATCATATTAGCTCACAGCTAAAAATGTTATTAAGACCTTGTTCAAGTTTTTTTTTTCATAACCTTATAAAAATGCTGAATAGCAAAAATACCATTTTAAACCTTAAATTTAGAATAAAATATGCACAGTGTTATCAAAACAATGATACCAATCCCTTAGGATTCAAATAATTGGCACGAAGCCCAAACATCATAATTAGTCCAATTCGTTTCAACAATTAGGTGTTATTATTTATTACGTGGGACGGACCAAGTCACGATCCCCAATGGTGCTCTACCCCACGCCCGTTATCCGACGTGCAAGTCACCTCAACACAGCACTAAGATGTGCAAGTCCGGGGTTTACTAACCCTCGGGACATCATTTACAAGTATTACCCACCTCGAACCGACGAAAGCTCATGCCCGCGACGCCTTAGCTCCTCGAACCGGCATCCACGCACGTCAAAACTAGCACAAATCAGCACAAATATATCAAAATAGGCTAATGGAACATAACCCAATCGAAAGAACTCGAAAAATATCAAAAATCACGAAATTGGCAAAACCCGAGCCCGGGCCCACATCTCGAAAAATCGCGAAACTCATATTTCCAGAACCCTCGTCTCGCCACGAGTCCGTACATATAAAATTTACTAAAATCGGAGTTCGATTGGCCTTCCAAAACCCAAATTTTCGTTTTCAATATCTAGGCCACCATCCTTCATAATTTCTACCCAAATTCATGAAGATTGATGTTAATTCTACCATAAAATGATGTTTTTGAGTCAAGAAACTTACCTCCGATGAATACCCGATGATATCCCCTCTTGAAGCTCTCCAAAATCATCCAAACGAAATGAAATCAATGAAAGAAATAAACCAATTTCGTGTAAAAAAAGAATCTGCCCGTGCTTCGTCGAGTTGTACCTTGCACCTGTGCTATACAAGTTGTACATCCTATTGCTCCAGCAGTCCTTTTCCGTCGGTCATAACTTTCAGTACAAATATCCAAATTACGAGTTCTTTAGCTTTCTGGAAACTAGACACGAAGATCTACAACTTTCGTGTTTTGCACTTTTGGTAATTACTTATAGATTACAAGATATCAGCTCCCAAAGTAGCCAAAAAGCTGCTGAAAATCTGCTACAACAGCAACTATTTCCAAAACCAAAAATGCCCGTTAGGCATCCGAAATCACCCCGAGGCCCTCGGGACCTCAACCAAAAATATAAACTCAACCTAATACTTCATTCAAACTTGCTCGGATAAAAAAAACGATACCTTAAACATCAAAATCACCAAAATCCTAGAATTCGATTCAAACTTAAACTTAAACTTTCAAAATTCACATTCGATCAAAAACCCGACCAAACGATGTCCGAATCACTTGAAAATTTGCAGACATATCCAAAATCACCTAACGAAGCTACTGCATTTGTCGGAATTCCATTCCGACTCCTGGATCAAAATCTCACCTTTCGATCGGATTCCGCCAAAATTCCAACTTCGCCAAAATAGGCTAACTTCTTCACCGGACCTCCAAAATTACTTCCGATTGCGCTCCTAAGTCTTAAATCACCCACCGAAACTAACCGAATCATCGGAATTCAGTTCCGATCCCTCGAACTCATAAGTCAACGTTGAGTTGACTTTTCCAACTTAAGCTTTCCTTAAAGAGATTAATTATTTCATTTCCTACCAAAATCAATCCGAATTGACTCAAGATTTGCACACAAGTCACACTCGACGTTACGGACTTGCACGAACTTTCGGAATTGCATTCCGACCCCGATATCAAAATTTTCACTTCCGGTCGAATTTTCTCATAAACCTTCAAATTCATATATTTTGCCAAATGACTTCAAAATGACCTCCGGACACCCGAATTCACTTCCGATCGCGTTCCCAACTCCAAAATCACCATATGGATCTATTCCCAAGACTCGGAATCCCAAACGGACATCTATAACTCTAAAATGCCTTCCAACCCAAATTTATGAAATCCTTCTAAAATACTAACTTCCACCATATACGCTGAAATGCTCACCGGTTATCAAAAATCAAAATCCGGACATACGTCCAAGTTTAAAATCATCATACGAGCATGTTGGAACTATTAGATCCCAATTCCGAGGTCATTTACTCAAAATTCCAATCGTAGTTCAGTTCTTCAACTTTAAGCTTTCAAAAATGAGAATTTCCATTTAGATTTGACTCCAAACTTCCTGAATTTGACTTCTGACCATACACACAAGTCAATATACCTGAGATGAAGCTGTTCATGGCATCAATCTGTTGAATGACGCGCCAGAGCTCTAAACGACCGGTCGGGTCGTTACATGCCCGGACTGTGCACGCAAATCGATGCAACTATAAATGAGGTTTCTAAGGCCTCAGAAGCTCGAAATGATTAATTAAATAAGTGATGACCCTTTGGGTCGTCACAATGAATGTCTCCTTCATGGAGAAAATCATATCATAATAATTGTCATGGCCAAAATCATCATAAGCAAAATTATTTCTTACTTTTATTTTGCCTTTAATAACCTTTTATAAGACATGACAAAATAAATTTTGGTGTACCACATATATGCGACCAATGACACATTCATGTAATGATCACACAATAATATTTATTCTCTTTATTTCACTCAAACATCCCTTAAAGGTGAGTTGTATGATATTCATCTAATTATGAATTGCATGTCTTTATTACTTTATTACATATTGCCACATTCACCTTTAGGAATGGGTCTGCATTCTCAATGCTTATCACAAGTCACATTCTCTTCAAGAAATGGATCATAATTAGCCAATTTGATGGTAAATATTGCCTATATATTTGAAGGACTTATTTGTGAGAACCCTTGTTGTTCTCCTTTTATAATCATTGTGATGATTATTATTATTTAGAACGCTCACATTTATTGTTCAACCACTTGTCTTCATTTAGACTTATTATGCACTGCTACCACATTCACTTCAAGAATGGAGCTAATCTAGTGGGATAATCTTCATGCTTTTTCATGAAAAATATTTTCTTTTTAGTTATCATTATATCATCAATATGGTACAATGGGATTCAAACCTAATGTATTACATATATAAAGGCATGTTAGACCATAATAAATTGGGAATCAAACCCAACTCTTATCATTATGGAGTATCAGAATTCAAATCCATATCTTACCTCAAGCTTTAAAATAATGCCAATTTATAATATACATAAAATCAATTGGTGCTCTAGTAATATCATATTTGTAAGTTCATATGAACTAACACTATAAAAATAATTATTCTACACAAAATAATTAATTATTGTGGTATTGATTAAAAATTGGACATCGATATCTCAATAACCCAAAGCAAATATCACGTCCGCTAATTTGAATAAAATGAATTAATAATTTGATAAATTATTAAGTGGTGCACAAATCTGATATAAAATTGTTATAAAATGAATTAAGTGGTGCACAAATATGATATAAAAATATCATAATAATTTGATAAAAATCGTAAATTAGATAATACCAAAATATGTCTAAACCATATGTCCAATTAGTGTATGATATTCATTATTAAATTATATACCTTGATTGGCATGACTTAAAATGTATTAAATACATGTAGAAACAATAAACCATTATTGCACTGAGGTCTTTATCAAGCAATTCGAGTAATAATTTGGTTAAGTGATTTGACATGCTACGTAACTAGTATTGTTGCTTTCTTATATATCACAATTCAATTTTTTTTAGAAAGTTAATAAGAAAGTAATAATATTTTGCTAGACAGTTTACATATTCCAATAGGCTAAGCGGTAGCTATAAAACATAATGATATCACTATTGCCAAGTACCAGCTAAACCATATTACTTTGCTTTTACAGTCATTAGTTCATATAATTAGATGAACAATCCAATGAAGGCAGTAAACATTAACAAGGAAAGAATTGATTAGTTTAATAACTATTCCGATCAAATATATGTCTGTTCGTGAAACTAAAAGGCCATAAAAATTAACTAAAGTATAAATTATTTTACAGTTTTTAATGGAACTAAGATCCAAAGTTAGTTAAAGAAAAAAAAATTGTACCGAATTTTCATACCACAAGATGGAGTAGAAATGATAGAATGTGACTTACCTGGAATATTATCATTGTCCGATAAGAGAAGTTGCAAATAAAGACATATATTTCCATATAGAAATGATTGAACATGTTAATTTGATAAGAACTATCATTAATTAAAAAAAAATTGTGTGTAGTACATACCTCTTATACTAA
This sequence comes from Nicotiana noctiflora, assembly GCA_032618575.1. NCBI lineage: Eukaryota > Viridiplantae > Streptophyta > Magnoliopsida > Solanales > Solanaceae > Nicotiana > Nicotiana noctiflora. The sequence continues at coordinate 155,099 of JASVEL010000163.1, read as the reverse complement.
TATTTTATCTTATTAAAATAAAATAGTTACGAATATTATTATTATTATATTAATTATATGTGACAGTAAACTAATATACAATCATTATACTAGGCATACTAAATTGTATTATAAGGTAAAACCATAAGCATACATAATAAAGCATAATTGTAATTTTGTAAATTATGTAGTCTAACACATGCCTCCTATTATTAGTTCACGAAAATTTAACTATACTATAGTCATGAACAAGATGCTCAAGTTTATATTATGACAATAGATCATCCAGGTATACATTACCATAAGTGGAATTTAAACTTGAGGTTAGAGACTTCGTGCTGATAACGTGTTGTAAAATAAAAGCAATTTAGTAAAACATGAACAAGATATAGAGATATAGAGAGAAAGAGAGAAGTAAGAAATTTTCTTCTTCAATTGTGTGTAAATTTCCATTGCAATTACATAGCCTTTTATAGGCATAAAAAGTAAAGATGATGGACATAAAATAGGAGATCTAATATTTAGTTATTCACAACATGGGCATCCAATGTAGTATCCAATGTAGCATCCAATGTAGCATCCAATGAACAAATTATTTATAACAAGTTTTTTATTTTCTATTCACGTCATTCAAAATTGTTTGCTTTTTATTAATTTAAATTGATCATTGTTGTCCTTTCAAAGACGGATGGTAAATTTATTTTAGTATATATATATATATATATATATATATATAAAGACGGATGGCAAATTTATTAACTAGTATATATATATATATATATAAGAAGTGAGAGATAAATTCACTATATTCTCCTCCTTTACGGCGTGAATGAATTTTTTAACATTGGTTAAGTGCCTTAAATCTTTTCTAAGCTATTTTGTGAGGATATATTTGAGTTTAGTTGTTCCTTTTGAGTGATTTTTGTTTAGATATATAGAACAAAATGATTAATGTTGCTTATAGTGCATATTCTATTTAGTTAATTTGTTTTTCATTTTGCTTCTTGCTTCTTACTTATCATGTAAATTATGTTGTTGAAGAGTTTATTCTCACACATAAGTTGTTAAAGTTTGGCTTCAACAAGTTTGTGATTATGAAATGATTAGTTTAATGGGGAAAATCAATTCGTGTGTTGCTTTTGTAGACAATTGGATACTTGTAACGACCCGGCCGGTCGTTTTTGGAATTTACGCTTCGATTTCCTATTAACTGCTTTTTCTAAGTTTATTTCTGCTATTTTGGTATGCTGGAACGTTCGGTGTTAGGATTCGGAGTATTTTGGGACACTTAGTCCCTAAATGAGAGCTTAAGAGTTGAAAAATTATCCGTATTCGGAACAGTGTGAAGACGACTTCGTAATAGAAATCGTGTAGTTCCGTTAGCTCCGTTAGGTAATTTCGGGGTTGAGACCGTATTTGGAATGTATTTTGGAGGCCCGTAGCTTATTTAGGCTTGAAATGCCGAAGTTTGAATTTTTGAAGTTCCGATCTGATAGTGAATTTTTGATGCGAGGGTCGGATGGGAATTTCGAAAGTTGATGTAGCTCCATCATGTTATTTGGGACGTGTGTGTAAAATTTCACGTCATTCGGGCGATGTTTGGGTAAGTTTTTGATCGAAGGCGTGTTTGATTGGAATTTGAAGTTCTTAGGCTTGAATCCTGGCTTAATTCGTATTTTTGGTGTTGTTTTAGGTGGTTTAATGGTTGGTGCAAGTTTAAATGATGTTATGTGATATGTCCGTGGGTTTGATTAAGGTCCCGGAGGCCTCGGGTGAGTTTCGAATGCTCAACGGAGCATTTTGGAGTTTCAAAGTGTTGCAGAAAATCCTTCAGTTGTGCAGGTCCCAATTCCTTCTTCGCGTTTGCGGTATCATCCACGCGTTCGCGTAGCTTTGGCCCTCCTTCTCTTCGCGGCTTCCTCTACGCGTTCGCGTAGAATAATTATAGAGGATGACAAGTTTCTTCATTGCGTTCGCGATTGGCGCCCCGCGATCGCGTAGCTTCACACGTTTCTTCATCGTGTTTGCGTCATGGCAGTCGCGTTCGCATAGACTTATTGGACTCCAAGGGCTGGGCTTGATTTTCATTCAATGCGTTCGCATACCCAATGCCGTGTTCGCATAGTTCACTGAATCTAGGCCTTCGCGTTCACATCAGTACCTTCACGATCGTGAAGGGCATTTTTGGTCCCTTTATATTTCCTTCTTCACGAACGCATGCTCCCTTTCGCGTTCGCGATGCTTTAGACCCATGGACAGTATTTAACATTTCAAAAACGAGTTTTTGCCATTTTTACCAAAACTCAAGGTTGGAGCTCGGATTTGGGAGCAATTTCAAGGGGTTTTCAAAGGCAATCACTGGGTAATGATTCTCTACTCTCCTATAACTAAAACCTATTAATCTAATTGCGAGTTCACCCTTTAATTTTGTGTTTTCGAATGGAAAGTGGGTAAACTTCTTAGACCTAACTATGGGATTTTGAGAGGGCATTTTACCTCCAATTTGGGAGATTTTTATATGGTTAGACTCGTTAGAGTATGAGGGTTCTGAAAACATAAAAAATTATTCGATTCCGAGATGATGCTTGAAGGGGTATTTTGGTCATTTTACTTATTTTCGCGCCCTAGCTTTAAATTGAATAGTGAAATAAGTTGTTTGCAATATTATTTACGATGTGTAATTGAATTGAATAGATTTGAGCCATTTGAAGTCGGATACTCGTGGCAAAGGCGCGGTTTCTAGTGATATTGAGCCGGTTCGAGGTAAATGGCTTGTCTAACCTTGGGTGGGGGACCCTTCCCCTTAGGACATGATCCTTGATTGTTTGAATGATTCGTACGTGAGGTGACGAGCGCGTACTTGAGCTAATTGTTGTAAACCCGTTTCTACTTGGAGTATTTACTTTGAGATTTTCTGTTTACTTGTTCATTTAAACTATAGTTTTTACGTGTGCTAGCTTAGAGAAGCATGCTTAGCTGACTTACTTGCTTAATTATTTAATTGTACTATTTGCACTCTGTGAAACATATTAGATTAGAAATCAGTATTATTTGTAATGGTTTAGCATTTATTCTGAGATTATGAGCTATTGTTGTGGTGTGTTTTAAATTGGGACTACGGGATGGCTTCCCAGGATATCCCCCTTGTACTTGACTTATTCTAAATTAAAGATACGGGATACCAAGAGATCCATGGCATGTGTTTCTATATATATATATTGGGATACCAAGAGATTTTTGGCTCACTTATTGAGGATACCAAGAGATCCTCGGGATACCAAGAGATCCCTGGCGCATATGATGAGGATATCGAGAGATCCTCGGGATACCAAGAGATTTCCGACTGTTATTCCTGGTTGATAGTAGTATTTTCCTTGTATTGTTACTGTTAATATCTATTGCTGTTTTTCTGTATTTATCCGGTTTAGATTGTTGTAGACTTTATTCAGACTGTTTTCGTTCCTATTATTTATTATGCTTACCTCAGTAGGGCCCTGACCTTTCCTCGTCACTACCCAACCGAGGTTAGGCTTGGCACTTACTGAGTACTGTTGTGGTGTACTCATGCCCTTCCTGCGCATATTTTTCATGTGCAGATCACCCATGTACCTACACTCAGGCGCACTATCCTTGAGACGAGGATACATACAAAGACTTCGAGGTATATATGGAGCATCCGCAGACCGAGGAGTCTTCTTCTTTATTCTAGTTGTAGAGTTGTTATCCTATCATACTTTTGATGTAGTTATTCTGGAGATTAGAGTACTTATTGGAATTCTATTAGCCTGTGTTTCCCGTGAGTTTTCGGGTTTTAGGATTTGGTTGTAGACTTTCGCATATCCTTAGAGTTGTACAGGCCGGGCGGCCTTATACTCAGTAGTTAATTTTTCATATGTTCAGTTTTAATTGATTTTTCCGCAAATATTTTATTTTTCTGCAATACTTGGCTTACCTGGTCATGGGGACTAGGTGCCATCACGACATGTCCACGATCGGTGAACTAGGGTCGTGACAAGTTGGTATTAGAGCCCTATGCTCATATGAGTCACGGAACACATGCCGAGTTATTAGAGTCTCGATGATCAGTACGAAGACGTCTGTATTTATCTACGAGAGGCTATGTAATTGTTTAGGAAAAATCTTCATTTCTTTTGAATTTCTTGTACACATCAGACTGATGCACACCATTTTATCTTAACTATTAGCATGACCAATTTTGCTGAACTTAACATTCTATCCCAGCTACAATAAAGATAGGGGACTTCTTTGACTATGTTCTTTAAGGTTTTAAACTGTTATAATTGATAAAGCCGGTAATATATATATATATATATATATATATATATATATATATATATATATATATATATATATATATATATATATTCTCCATGCACCAGTATAAAAGAAGAACCGGTGCACATAAATAATTTGAGTCTTACCGACGATTATTGATGACGACGACAGTCATTCCCATGCTTTCTTTGACAGATTGTGCAGCGAAAATTGAGTAATGAAGCAAATTTCCCCAATGTCTTTCGGTATTTCCTCCAACTATAAGCGTCTTTCAGAAATAGGCATTGCAACTTTGAGAAGTTAACTTCGCCAGCTTCTCAGTGCTACAACTTTAGGTAGCTAACAAGGCCGCGATAATCGACCCCATCACCATTGCCAACTTTTCAGGTATACAATTATATCTTATCCATATTTAACTAAAGAGTATGAACACTTGAGTAGATGACGGAAAGCTGTGTCTCTTATTAAATGCATGTAACGACCCGGCCCGTCGTTACGGGAATTACCACCCCGTTACCTTGCATTTACATATATTATGCTTTTAAAACAAGTATTAGAGTATATCGGGTGAGTTAGAAGTGATTTGGATTGAAAATGAAACAAATAGCATGTTTGAAGAAAGCTTGAATATGAAAAGTCAACCAAGAGTTGACTATTGAGTTAGAGTGCTCGGAACCGGATTCCGATGATTCGACTAGTTCCGGGGGATCAATTATGACTTAGGAGAACAATCGGAATTGAATTCGGAGGTCCGGTGTAGTTTTAAGCTTGAATTGGCGAATGTTGAATTTTGGCGAAAAACCGGATGGTAGGTGATATTTTGATCCGGGGGTCGGAATGGAATTCCGACAATTTCTGTAGCTTCGTTATGTGATTTTGGATATGTCTGCAAATTTTCAGGTCATTCGGACATCGTTTGATCGGGTTTTGGATTGAATGTTAGTTTTGAAAGTTTTGAAGAAACTTAGGCTTGAATCCGTGGATAATTGGTGATTTTGATGTTTAGGATGGTGTTTTTATGATTGGAACAAGTTCGAATAAGGTATTAGGATGTGTTGGTGTGTTTGAATGAGGTCCCGGGGGCCTCGGGGTGTTTTCGGATGGTTAATCGGGAGAAAAACATGGAAATTTCAGGTTTGGAGAGTCCTGTATCTGTTGTTTCCGCTCCTGCGGAATTATGGGCGCAGGAGCGGGTGCGCCGAAGCGGACGAGGAGCGCAGAAGCGCTGGGCACCGCAGAAGCGGAACATTTTCCGCTGAAGCGGAACCGCTTGAGCGTAAAGGGAGCCGCAGAAGGGAGCCGCAGAAGCGGCCATCGCAGAAGCGGAAGGGAAGCCGCTCAGGCGAGTCCGCAGAGGCGGACGCCTAGTCGCAGAAGCGGAAATATCCGCAGGAGCGATCGAATCTCCGCAGAAGCGGACGCGTAGGAGCGGAAATTCTTCCGCAGAAGCGAAAATCGCTGTAAGTTAAGTGTATCAGAAGTGAGAAAAATTTCAGAACATTTCACACATTTGGGTCTCGGCTTTAGAGGCGATTTGGGCGATTTTTAAGAGAAACTCAAGGGAAATCATCGGGTAAGCAACTATGGACTTAAACTATGATTAGTATTGGTATTATTATGCAATTATATCATGAAAATGGAAGAATTTGGGGTGATTCATGGAAGATTTAACCCTAGGCTTGAACTTTAGAAAATCAAAGTTTTGAATGAGCAAATGGAGTCCGAATTTGGTAAAATTGATATGCTTAGACTCGTATCGAGATGAGGGTTCCGAATATGAGACTTTCGTAATTTTTCGAGAATCGTACCGAAAGTCGGGTTTTACCAACTTAGTGTAATTTTGCGAATTTCATATAAATTGAAGTGGGTTATGATTCTTTGACCCGTATTTGACATAATTATTGTTATATGACTAGATTCTACACACGAGGCAACGAAATTCAAAGGAAAAGGCATCGCGGACGATTCTACGACCGGCTAGAGGTGAGTAGTTTGTGTATATTGTAGCCTGAGGGTTCGAAACCCCGGCTTAGCACATTGTGACGCTAATAGGGCGTGGCTCGCACACCGTGGCAGGTGCGGGATTGATTGTGATTGGGGATTGAGACTTGGTCCATCCCGGGAATGAATAATATGATGTTAGTGTTGGAAATACACCGTATTTGCTATATTTGTGGGCTGTAAGCCTTGTTTGGGGCCTTGTGCCGATCTGTAGCGTCCTTAGAGGACAATATTTATGTGATAGCTATAATTGCTTAAATCACTGATCTCAGTCCTGGGAATTGTAATCACACTTTTGAAACGCTAAGTCACCGGCTTTTACAAACTTAATAAAGTTAAAGTATTTTTCATAAATTATGAATTTAGAACTGGAAATAAGGAAGATGAATTGTTTTGTGACTTAATTGCTTATTGTGGACTGAGTATGGGATCGGGCTGCACGCCGCAGTGGTTGATGTGAGGATCGGGCTGCACGCCGCAGCAGTATTGCGCTTGGGCTGTAGGAGCCCCTCCGGAGTCTGTACACACCCCCAGTGAGCGCCGTCGACATTAAATTGGATCGGGCTACACGCCGTAGCGGTTATGTGCATTGCATTGCATCCGTATTTGTTGAATTACTCTGTGGTAGCTGTATTGTATTATTGTTGCTAGTTCGTAGGAGATTCGGACCGTAGTGTAGCTTCATATTGTGGTATTTTGTGGATTTCTTACTGTCAGCTACATATATATATTTGTTACTCACTGAGTACTTAGTACTCACCCCTACTCCCTGCACCTTTTGTGTGCAGACCCAGGTACACAGGAGCAGTAGACGGACATCTCCGGCGTTTACATTGTCACATCGAGTTGCTGAGGTAGCTGCCTACGTTCGCAGAGCCTAGCTTCTCCTCTCATTCCAGTTGTTATTGTATATTTTGTATTCAGACTTGAGTACTTCTATATCGTACTCTCTATTTCTGTTGGGTTTTGTTAGAGGCTCTAGACTTGTGACTCCGGATCTTTGGGAGTGTCAGTACTTTTGTTCATTATTATTATTATTGGAGTTCTTAAACTCATATATTCTTCTTGGGTTGTCCATTTGGGGACTAGTATTGTGTCATAATTAAATTGTTTGTTTGGCTGGCCTAGCTTGATTGTTGGGCGCCATCACGACTGGATTTGGGTCGTGACAAGTTGGTATCAGAGCTCTAGGTTATTAGGACTCGCGAGTCATGAGCCGGTTTAGTAGGCTTTCGCAGATCGGTACGTAGACGTCCGTATCTATCTTCGAAGGGCTACGGAAACTTTAGGAAAAACCTCATTTTCTTGAATTCATATCGTGCGATTTGTGTTATCATGAAATTAAATCTTTCCATATTCTATTCTCTTGCAGATGGCGAGAACACGAGCTAACGGACGTGGCGGACGACCACCATTGGCACCCGGAGGCCGTGGTCGTGGTAGAGGTAGGGCAGCAGTGCCAGTGCCTGCTGACCCACCAGCTGACCAGACTCAAGGTCAGATTCCTACACCAGTGGCCCAAACTCAGGACCAGATTCCAGCGGCAGACGCTTCTTCAGGAGACCTTGGCTCAGATATTATCAGTGTGCACAGGATTGGCACAGGTAGTTGCTGCTACTGCTGCAGTATCATCTTCACAGGCAGGGGGAGAGAATCAGACCCCCGTGGCTCACACACCCGAGCCAGTTCAGCCGGTTGCGCCCGTTGCACCAGCTCCTGCATATGTGGTTCCGGTTATGCCCGACGATGAGCGGCGTCGTTTGGAGAGATTTGAGAGGTTACAGGCCTCCGACATTCGGTGGAGCCGAGGGCGAGGATGCCCGGGGTTTTCTTGACGGATGTCGGCGCATGCTGCGCACCGCGGGTATTCTAGAGTCCGGCGGTGTTTCATTCACCACTTTCCGGTTCACAGGTGCAGCTTTCCGGTGGTGGGAGGATTTTGAGAGGCGTAGGCCCGGTGGGGCAGTGCCCCTCACTTGGCAACAATTCTCCACGGTATTTTTGGAGAAGTACGTGCCTCAGTCTCAGAGAGAGGAGCTGCGACGTCAGCTCGAGTGGTTGAAGCAGGGAGAGATGACGGTTAATCGGTACGAGATGAGATTCACACAGTTGGCCCGTCATGCCATGTGGATGGTTCCTACAGACAGGGAAAGGATTCGGAGATTTATTGATGGTCTTATTTATCCCATCCGCATATTGATGACCAGGGGAGAGAGTTTCTACAGTTACCTTTGAGGAGGTGGTTGATGCCGCCCGTCACATTGAGACAGATCGCCGCAGAGAGCGAGAGGAGAGAGGCTAAGAGGCCTCGTGGTACTGGCAGTTACGGTGGTGCTCCGTCTAGGGGCCAATTTCAGCATAGCGGAGGTCGCTCCTTCGGATCTCATCAGTCTGGACGTACGGAGTCCGGTGGGGTTTCATCCGATCGTGGTCGTCAAGGCCGCCGAGGTTATCGGGGTCGGCGAGGGCCGCCGGCAGAGTCGACCGCACCGAGTGCTCTTCCGGCCTCGTAGCTCTACCTCCGTTTCCTCGACGACGAGATTCATCGGTAGCGAGGGGTCCTCGGCAGCCCCTTCTTCCATCTTCGGGCCGTTGTTTTGAGTGCGGTGATTTGGGCCATATCGGAGAGAGTGTCCTCGGTGGCTTCGTAAGCGGTCACGGCGGAGGGATCGGCCTTCGTCTTCTACTCCGTTTCTTCGGCGCCGACACGGTCGCCTAGGACCGGTGGCCGGGCATCCGAGAGGTCGCCCCGGGGGCGAGGATCGTACTGGTGGAGGTCATGCTCGTTTTTATGCTCTTCCGGACAGGAAGGATGCTAGCGCTTCGGATGCGGTTATTTCAGGTATTATTTGTCTGCCACCGGGATGCTTCTGTCTTATTTGATCCCGGATCCACCTATTCTTATGTCTCTACTTATTTTGCACATCATTTGGGTATGACCCGTGGTATTCTTGCTTTGCCCGTACATGTGTCTACCCCGGTGGGGGATACTGTTGTTGTGGATCAGGTATATCGATCCTGTATTATTACTATTGGGGGTCTGGAGACCCGAGTTGATCTATTACTACCGGGCATGGTAGATTTCGATGTTATCCTAGGCATGGATTGGCTATCTCCTTATCATGCGATTCTGGACTGTCATGCCAAGACAGTCACACTAGCTATTCCAGGTAATCCGAGGATCGAGTGGCGTGGCTTGACTGATTATGTGTCCGACAAGGTGATTTCTTATATAAAGGCTCAGCGAATGATTGGCAAGGGTTGTTTGTCTTATTTGGCCTTCATTAGAAATGTTGAGGCCGAGACACCCGGTCTTGATTCGGTCCCCATTGTGAGGGAGTTTCCGGATGTATTTCCGGCAGACCTACCAGGCATGCCGCCTGACAGAGATATTGATTTTGGTATTGACTTGGTGCCGGCACTCGGCCCATTTCTATTCCTCCTTATCGCATGGCACCAGCGGAGTTAAAAGAATTGAAAGAACAGAGCTTCGGGAACTCTTAGATAAGGGTTTCATTCGTCCAAGTGTGTCACCTTGGGGTGCACCGTGTTGTTCGTAAAGAAGAAAGATGGCACAATGAGAATGTGCATTGATTACAGAGGCAGCCGAACAAGGTAACAGTGAAGAATAAATACCCATTACCTCGTATTGAGGACCTATTTGATCAGGCTACGGGGAGCTAGTGTATTTTCTAAGATTGATCTTCGATCGGGCTATCATCGGTTGAAGATCAGGGACTCGGATATTATGAAGACAGCGTTCAGGGACGCGATATGGGCACTACGAGTTCCTGGTGATGTCTTTCGGGTTGACTAATGCCCCAGCGGCATTCATGCACTTGATGAATAGTGTATTTCGGCCGTACCTTGATTCTTTTGTGATTGTGTTTATTGATGATATCCTGGTATATTCACGCAGCCAGGAGGAGCATGCACAGCATTTGAGAGTGGCATTGCAGAGGTTGAGAGAAGAGAAGCTTTATGCAAAATTCACTAAGTGTGAGTTCTGGCTTGATACTGTGGGTTTTCTGGGACATATAGTGTCCAGTGAGGGTATTCGGGTTGATCCTCAGAAGGTTGAGGCAGTGCAGAATTGGCCCAGACCTTCCTCAACTACAGAGATTCGGAGTTTTCTCGGCTTGGCAAGCTATTATCGTCGGTTTGTTCAGGATTTCTCATCTATTGCTTCACCGTTGACTAAGTTGACACAGAAGAATGCTCCATTTGTGTGGTCTGATGAATGTGAAGAGAGCTTTCAGAAGCTCAAGGAGGCTTTGACCACAGCTCCAGTACTTGTGTTACCATCGGCCTCAGGGTCGTATACGGTGTATTGTGATGCTTCCCGAGTTGGACTCGGTTGTGTGTTGATGCAGGAGGGTAGAGTTATTGCATATGCTTCTCGTCAGCTAAAGCCCCACGAGAAGAACTACCCTGTTCATGATTTGGAGTTAGCTGCTATTGTTCGTGCCTTGAAGATTTGGAGGCATTATCTATATGGTGTATCTTGTGATGTATATACAGACCACCGCAGCCTTCAGCATTTGTTTAAGCAGAAAGATCTAAATTTGAGGCAGCGGAGATGGCTTGAATTGCTTAAAGACTATGATATTACTATCTTGTATCATCCCGGGAAAGCCAATGTAGTGGCTGATGCATTGAGCCGGAAGGCTATTAGTATGGGCGGTTTGGCGTATATTCCAGTTGGGGAGAGACCCCTAGCAGTTGATGTTCAGGCGTTAGCTAATCAGATGGTAAGGCTGGATATTTCTGAGCCCGGTCGGGTGATGGCTTATGTAGTAGCTCGTTCTTCTTTATATGATCGTATTCGAGAGCGCCAGTATGATGATCCACACTTACTTGTCCTTAAGGACAGGAGTTCAGCATGATGATGCTAGAGATGTCACTATTGATAGTGAGGGTGTATTGCGGATGCAGGGCCGAATATGTGTGCCCAATGTTGATGGCCTTCGTGAGTTGATATTGGAAGAGGCCCATAGTTCGCGGTATTCTATTCATCCAGGAGCCGCGAAGATGTATCAGGACTTGAAGCAGCATTACTGGTGGAGAAAGATGAAGAAAGATATTGTGAGCCATGTGGCTCGGTGTCTAAACTGTCAGCAGGTCAAGTATGAGCATCAGAGACCTGGTGGTGTATTCTAGCGTATTGATATTCCGGAGTGGAAGTGGGAAAGAATAACTATGGACTTTGTTAGTGGACTCCCTCGGACAGCGAGGAAGTTTGATTCAGTTTGGGTGGTGGTGGATAGGTTGACCAAGTCAGCTCACTTCATTCCAATGTGTACTACATACTCTTCGGAGCAGTTGGCAGAGATATTCATCCGCGAGTTTGTGAGATTGCATGGAGTTCCCATTTTTAGTATATCAGACAGAGGTACCCAATTCACTTCTCAGTTTTGGAGGACATTTCAGTGAGAGTTGGGTTCACGAGTAGAGCCGAGCAAAGCATTTCATCCACATACGGATGGGCAATCTGAGCGTACTATTCAAATATTGGAGGACATGTTGCGTGCTTGTGTCATTGATTTTGGTGGTTCATGGGCTGATTATTTGCCTTTGGCGGAGTTTGCTTACAATAATAGCTATCGGTCCAGCATTCAGATGGCACCGTATGAAGCTTTATATGGGAGACGATGTAGGTCTCCAATCGGTTGGTTCGAGCCCGGCGAGGCTAGGTTGTTAGGGACAGAGTTAGTCCAAGATGCCTTAGACAAGGTGAAGGTGATTCAGGAGAGACTTCGCACAGCTCAGTCGCGTCAGGAAGAGTTATGCAGACCGAAAGGTCCGAGATGTGTCTTATTCAGTAGGTGAGAAGGTGTTGTTGAAAGTTTCGCCTATGAAGGGTGTTATGAGGTTTGGAAAGAAAGGGAAGTTGAGCCCAAGGTTTATTGGACCTTTTGAGGTGCTTAGGAAAGTTGGGGAGGTGGCTTATATGCTTGCTTTGCCACCCGGTTTGTCGGGAGTTCACCCGGTGTTCCATGTATCTATGCTCCGGAAGTATGTCGGAGACCCGTCTCATGTGTTGGACTTCAGCACGATACAGCTAGATGAGGATTTGACTTATGATGTGGAACCGGTAGCCATTTTGGGTCGACGGGTTCGTAAACTGAGATCTAAGGACATAGCTTCAGTAAAAGTGCAGTGGAGAGGTCGTCCCGTGGAAGAAGCAACTTGGGAGACCGAGCAGGAAATGCCGAGCAGATATCCACACTTGTTTGATGCTCCAGGTATGTTTCTTAACCCGCTCGCGGACGAGCGTTTGTTTAAGTTGGGGAGAATGTAACGAGCCGGCCCGTCGTTACGGGAATTACCACCCTGTTACCTTGCATTTACATATATTATGCTTTTAAAACAGCATTAGAGTATATCGGGTGAGTTAGAAGTGATTTGGATTGAAAATGAAACAAATAGCATGTTTGAAGAAAGCTTGAATATGAAAAGTCAACCAAGAGTTGACTATTGAGTTAGAGTGCTCGGAACCGGATTCGATGATTCGACTAGTTCCGGGGGATCAATTATGACTTAGGAGAACAATCGGAATTGAATTCGGAGGTCCGGTGTAGTTTTAAGCTTGAATTGGCGAATGTTGAATTTTGGCGAAAAACCGGATGGTAGGTGATATTTTGATCCGGGGGTCGGAATGGAATTCTGACAATTTCTGTAGCTTCGTTATGTGATTTTGGATATGTCCGCAAATTTTCAGGTCATTCGGACATCGTTTGATCGAGTTTTGGATTGAATGTTAGTTTTGAAAGTTTTGAAGAAACTTAGGCTTGAATCCGTGGATAATTGGTGATTTTGATGTTTAGGATGGTGTTTTTATGATTGGAACAAGTTCGAATAAGGTATTAGGATGTGTTGGTGTGTTTGAATGAGGTCCCGGGGGCCTCGGGGTGTTTTCGGATGGTTAATCGGGAGAAAAATATGGAAAATTGCAGAACTGGTGCACTGCTTCTGTTGTTTCCGCTCCTGCGGAATTATGGGCGCAGGAGCGGGTGCGCTGAAGCGGACGAGGAGCGCAGAAGCGCTGGGGACCGCAGAAGCGGAACATTTTCCGCTGAAGCGGAACCGCTGGAGCGTAAAGGGAGCCGCAGAAGCGGCCAAGGGCTGTGGGGTGAGGGATCGCAGAAGCGGAAGCGAAGCCGCTTAGGCGAGTCCGCAGAGGCGGACGCCTAGTCGCAGAAGCGGAAATATCCGCAGGAGCGATCGAATCTCCGCAGAAGCGGACGCGTAGGAGCGGAAATTCTTCCGCAGAAGCGAAAATCGCTGTAAGTTAAGTGTATCAGAAGTGAGAAAAATTTCAGAACATTTCACACATTTGGGTCTCGGCTTTAGAGGCGATTTGGGCGATTTTTAAGAGAAACTCAAGGGAAATCATCAGGTAAGCAACTATGGACTTAAACTATGATTAGTATTGGTATTATTATGCAATTATATCATGAAAATGGAAGAATTTGGGGTGATTCATGGAAGATTTAACCCTAGGCTTGAACTTTAGAAAATCAAGGTTTTGAATGAGCAAATGGAGTCCGAATTTGGTAAAATTGATATGCTTAGACTCGTATCGAGATGAGGGTTCCGAATATGAGACTTTCGTAATTTTTCGAGAATCGTACCGAAAGTCGGGTTTTACCAACTTAGTGTAATTTTGCGAATTTCATATAAATTGAAGTGGGTTATGATTCTTTGACCCGTATTTGACATAATTATTGTTATATGACTAGATTCTACACACGAGGCAACGAAATTCAAAGGAAAAGGCATCGCGGACGATTCTACGACCGGCTAGAGGTGAGTAGTTTGTGTATATTGTAGCCTGAGGGTTCGAAACCCCGGCTTAGCACATTGTGACGCTAATAGGGCGTGGCTCGCACACCGTGGCAGGTGCGGGATTGATTGTGATTGGGGATTGAGACTTGGTCCATCCCGGGAATGAATAATATGATGTTAGTGTTGGAAATACACCGTATTTGCTATATTTGTGGGCTGTAAGCCTTGTTTGGGGCCTTGTGCCGATCTGTAGCGTCCTTAGAGGACAATATTTATGTGATAGCTAAAGATTGCTTAAATCACTGATCTCAGTCCTGGGAATTGTAATCACACTTTTGAAACGCTAAGTCACCGGCTTTTACAAACTTAATAAAGTTAAAGTATTTTTCATAAATTATGAATTTAGAACTGGAAATAAGGAAGATGAATTGTTTTGTGACTTAATTGCTTATTGTGGACTGAGTATGGGATCGGGCTGCACGCCGCAGTGGTTGATGTGAGGATCGGGCTGCACGCCGCAGCAGTATTGCGCTTGGGCTGTAGGAGCCCCTCCGGAGTCTGTACACACCCCCAGTGAGCGCCGTCGACGTTAAATTGGATCGGGCTACACGCCGTAGCGGTTATGTGCATTGCATTGCATCCGTATTTGTTGAATTACTCTGTGGTAGCTGTATTGTATTGTTGTTGCTAGTTCGTAGGAGAATCGGACTGTAGTGTAGCTTCATATTGTGGTATTTTGTGGATTTCTTACTGTCAACTACTTATATATATTTGTTACTCACTGAGTACTTAGTACTCACCCCTACTCCCTGCACCTTTTGTGTGCAGACTCAGGTACACAGGAGCAGTAGACGGACATCTCCGGCGTTTACATTGTCACATCGAGTTGCTGAGGTAGCTGCCTACGTTCGCAGAGCCTAGCTTCTCCTCTCATTCCAGTTGTTATTGTATATTTTGTATTCAGACTTGAGTACTTCTATATCGTACTCTCTATTTCTGTTGGGTTTTGTTAGAGGCTCTAGACTTGTGACTCCGGATCTTTGGGAGTGTCAGGTACTTTTGTTCATTATTATTATTATTGGAGTTCTTAAACTCATATATTCTTCTTGGGTTGTCCATTTGGGGACTGGTATTATGTCATAATTAAATTGTTTGTTTGGCTGGCCTAGCTTGATTGTTGGGCGCCATCACGACTGGATTTGGGTCGTGACAATGCATAAGTGAGTTTAAATACAAGTTACAATAATCAATTTTCTTGAGTTACATGTAAACCAAATAACTAAAGAATCCTATCTAAACCAAATAGATAACTCTGAAGAACTTACAATGATATCATCTAATCTAAAAACTACTATAGACATATTTGAAAAACCGATATTTGAAAATTTTAGAAAAAAACTCCCAAAATTTATTGCCAAACTAGAGATTAAACTCTTCAGAATATATATTACTTCCAATAGGTTCAATTAACATGATATTTATTTTCTTCACCTTCCATTGCTTTTTAAGAAAAGTTTTAGATATTTCTATTCTTCTGATAGTATGCTGAATGCATGTCCAGTATAATATCCCTGATTCTCTGGTTAGATAGTGAGATAAAACTTTACATGTGAAGGATCACCTTCTCTCCTTGGTCATGATTTTACCGTTATGTGAATAGCAATTTATTAGAGAACTAAATTTGTATGCTGCTGTATACTAGTAATCACGTATCTTGTTTATATATATTCCATGCACCAGTATAAAAGAAGAACCGGAGCACATAAATAATTGAGTCTTACCGACGATTATTGATGACGACGGCAGTCATTCCCCATGCTATTGACTCCAAGGTACAAATTTCCCCAATGTCTTTCGGTATTTCCTCCAACTATAAGCGTCTTTCAGAAATAGGCACTGCAACTTTGAGAAGTTAACTTCGCCAGCTTCTCAGTGCTCCAACTTTTGGGTAGCTAACAAGGCCGCGACAATCGACCCCATCACCATTGCCAACTTTTTAGGTATACAATTATATCTTATCCATATTTAACTAAAGAGTATGAACACTTGAGTAGATGATGGAAAACTGTGTCTTTTATTGAATGGATAAGTGAGAAGTTTCAGCTTAATGAATAAATCAGACTATTAATGTTTATCTTGTAAATAGATTATATTACAAAAATAACTAGATACACGACCCACGTCAACGATAGGTCCTTAGTCATTATAAGGAACAGAGAAGAGACATCAAAGGCCAGCACATTCTCTTAAACAGCCTTCAACCCCCTACTGCAAGGAGAAGGAACTCATCAGATTGCAACTTATATTTAGTGGGTTGGGGACTTCTTTGACTTTTATTTGTTCTTTTTATTTTAAACTATAAACTGATTAGGGAGTAATAATTTGAGACAGATTCATGAGTCTTACCGATGATTAGAGATGAAGACACTGAGGCAATCATTCCCCATGCTCTCTTGCTCTTCTCGAATTGCTTCGGCGGATTTTTCAGCAGATACACTGCACCTGTGCAACTCTATTGACTTTAAAGTACAGATTTCGCCGAAGTCTTGAGGGATTTCCTCCAATTCGCTGCATTCTTCAAGCAATAGGCGTTGCAGCTTTGGGAAGTTAACACTACCAGCTTCCCACTGCTTCAGATCTGACCAACTGATTAGTAGGAACTTCAGTTGATTGAAAGTCTCTTCATCTTTTAATCTCCATACATGTCCATAAAATCCACGGCATTTAATTTTAAGCACTTCGAGGTTTGGCAACATTACAATATTCTCCATGTCTTCCCATGGTAAATTAGTATAACTTAACGTCAACCTCTTCAGAGATGTAGGCAAAGCATACTTACTTGGGATTCGGGAACGCCCTGACCCGTAGCAGTTGTCACACCTCTTTTTTACGCGCCCGCAAAGACGCAAAGAGTTTTTCCAATTAAAGGACAATCGAGATGGGATTTATTTTAATTACTTCAGAGTCGCCACTTGGGAGATTTTATGGTGTCCCAAGTCACCGGTTAAATCCCGAATCGAGGAAAAGAATGACTCTATTTAACAGTCCGCGAACCAGGAATCCGGATAAGGAATTCTATTAACCCGGGAGAAGGTATTAGGCATTCCCGAATTCCGTGGTTCTAGCACGGTCGCTCAACTGTCTTGTTTGGCTTATCTATCTGTTTTTTTTTATCTATCTGTTTTTTACAATTATGTACTTAGTGCAAGTTAATACCCCTTTACCGCTTTTATTATTGGTTATGATTTACGAAAGAGAAAGTCGCTTAAAAATATGCTTTCGAATCGCGTCACATGAAATGCACCCGGATCCTCAACATATTCTTATTCAACATTTCGGGGTTTGGATTTGGGTCACATGAAATGCACACCCGTATTTAAAAAGGTAAAACTAAAATATGCGCCTGGATCGACTACTTATTTACATTGTTGAGAAAGGCGTGATATTCGTTAAGAAACGACGCATCTCGAAACCTAAGTATTTATATGTACATTTATGACGGCTATGTGATTAATGTAACTATTGGGCGAGGCGTACCTTTGATTCAAATCTAAAGCGAACTACATCTTACTGTATCTTACTTAAGAGTTGATTCCAAATTACTTAAAACTTGCTACGAACCACATCACATGAAATGCGCCTGTGGTTCTTAACATGCTTTGTTTACTCTTGCCCGAAATTGGGGTCGGGTCACATGAAATGCACCCCCGACTCTTTTTAATCTAATTACGTCATTCCGTTGAGTAACAACTCCCTAGCTAATCTTGCTTGTAACATAAGGTCTATCATTTAACAGGTTTGGAGATTACACACATGAGTAGGGAAGATTGAACGGAGATACAACAGACTAATTCGGGTTTACGTGCATATCTAATGATAGTGTATCTTTGGTCTAGCTACATTTCCCATAACAAAACTAGCAATACAAATTTAATTAGACAGAAACAGAATGTAATCAAGCATAGACTTTGAACGACTACATGATTCAACAGACTTCAAACGTAAACTTCAGGCTTCATTCTTTTTGAACCAGGGAATTACAATAACAGAGATGTGTACCTGGAATGTGAAAGAACAAAGAAGAGTGAGCGATGGTAATGCCGCAACAGTAACAGGAACAGTAGCAGCAACAACAACACCCAATAGACCAGTTACAACCAACAACCAACAGTGATCGAACTTTATCAATCACTGAACTAGTGACTAGAGCTCGAACCCAGGCAACAATAGACAACCAAGCAGCAACAAAACAATGTAACAACAGCAACGACCAGTGGCAGCACTCAACCAAACCAAAGCAAACACTACCAGTGGCAAACAATGGACCAGCAGTCACTTAGACCAACAAACAGTGACAAACTGGATTGACAGCCCCAAAACTAGCCAAGCAGCACCACTATAGACACACACAACAACCAACAGCAACACAACAATGAAATAACAGCAACAACTAAACCAGGCAGCAACCAAATGGACCTAACAGCAACCCAAACGATGAACCAACAGCACCAAATCGACCCAGGCAGCAACACACATACAACACAACTAAGAACAAAAGCCCAGCACTACCAATAACACAAGAACAACACCCAACCAGCGACCAAATCTCAGACACTGGATCAAAACCACGAAACAGTCCAGACCAATGAAACAGTAGCTTCTTTTGTACCTTTGTATCTGTTTTTCTCCCTAGTTATGACTATGATTTTGCTCTCCAGGTGTTCTACTTATCACACTCTGTGTTTTTGCTCTCAAGGTACTGTTTTGCCCTACCAGATGCTCTCAAAATCAGTATGTATCTCTCAATGTATGAATGTGCTACTGTTTTTGCTTCCAGGATGCTCTCAAGTCTCTCTCTATATGTCCCCCTCTATCAATGTATATCCAGCTTCTTTTATAGCCTGGAAACCTCTCCATCTTCAAGCCTACTGGCCCCCCCCTTTTAGCACATGGGTACTTTAGTTTTTAAATCATTTCCCCCCATACTTGTTCTGAATTTTCAGCTGACACAGCACTTATCAGACTTAAAACATAACTCTTTTGGCCCTGATATTCACTGACTTCCCACTCTCCAAACAAAACAGTGTGCTCTTCCACTTGCATCCACTAACAAATCCCTTTTCATTATAAAACTATCTTATTAAACTATATCAATACCATGCTGAATCAGGCATGCCTGACTATCACATGGCCTCTACTTAGTTCAAACAATCCAATTCAAAATTATCCAAAACCAAAGGAATGTAGCTAATCGAGCAGTGATTCCTGAGGGACCTGATATTGAGCATTACGGATACACTGTTCTACCCAGCAGACTCATACACTAATCGACGACGTTCGTCTAATCGATTACGACACATATAACTGATAGTAAACAATCGACCTACGAGTTCGCTTCATGGCAGAATCATGGGAATAAAAAATCGAATTCACTATTCGACGACCTTAACTAGATTAAACACAGAATGTAATCATAACCATAATAACGAATTGAATCAACAACAATAACATGAACTGACCAAATAAAAGGGTCTGTTGAGATGGACAGAAAATTCCGAGAAATTCGCAAAAATAAACAAACTGAGTAAAACATGCAAAGATACAAGAATTAAGTATATGGAATGGAAGAAAGGAAACGAATACCTCAGAAATCAAAAAATGACCCAGGTTCGAACTTGGCTCGTCTGCTTTGAGGTCGAATAGACCTTAATCGAAGTGTTCTCACACGAGAACACATCGAATAAAGTCCATTAGACCCCGAAATTCCAGTTAATTTGGCCTAATTCGTCATTTTCAATTTTAGGGTTCTTGCGGGTGGGATTTGGGGCTTTTGCATTTTTGGTTAGATTCGAAGCAAACCAACGTCGTTGGGAGTGTGGGGGAGGTGTGAGGAGGCCGTGGTGTGAATTTGGGGTGATTTGGCATAGGTTCGAGTTTGACTCGAATCTTCAAATGAAGATTCGAGGAGCTCCGGCATGATTCGAGGTTAATGGAGGTTGGGATCGTGATGGGGGAGGTGAGGGGAAGGGTTTGGCATTGGTTTGGTGGCGATTGGCCTACCGGAACCGCCGTGAGGCGATTTCCGGCAGGCGGAGGAGGGCGGCGTTGGGTCTGGGCCTGTCTCTGAGAGAGACGATAGAGGAGGGGTCTGGCTAAGGGGGGGCGGGGTATGGAAATGAGCTTATATATGTTTTGAGTAGTTAAATCCTGATCGTTGGATCAAACTTGATCAACGATCAGGATCTTCTCACTTAAACCAAACGGCGTCGTTTGGTCAAGTCTTAGGCTGAATGCATATTAGAATTAAAGGATTAATCTGGGCCGTTGGATAATAAAATCCAACGGTCCAGATCAAGTGTTACACAGGCTGTAGCTGGGCGGGTGTTTGGGCTGGGTTGGAAGAAATCCGCTTGGGCCTGGCTTCCATACTGAATTTGGCCCAGATCGGATATTATGTGTATTATATGCATATGTGTATGTATATATATATATATGTATATATACATACATATATATATATATACACACATATGTATATATACCAACTTATAACACCGCTGTTTTTACTACAATTAACGCACACAATTACATATCACCCAAAAATGTGAATCACATGACTTCGACATCAAACACTGAAAATGCAAAGCCTAGCATATATTTTTTGTATTTTTAATTTAAATAAATAAATGTGCACACAAAAGATAAAAATAACACAAAATCACACAAATCATGCCCAACACGAAACTATTTTTATTTTTGAATTTTCTGGGAGTACTTCTCGAGTAAGGCAAAAATCACGTGCTCACAGCTGCCCCTCTTTGCGCGGAAACATGAAGAGTTTTCGTGCAAAGATAAGTGAGCGGATACGAGCGATTTTTGCCCGTTCGAGCACTCCGTATGAAGCATTTTTGGAAAAGCTTTGACCGAACCTTGCTTCAAAGGTCTCCTACATATCCCTGGCTAAAAGGGAATCAGGTCAATGTAGTTCGGGAAGTTCTGGTAGCTGGGACTACCATGACTGTTGCGATCTCGCTGCTACTGCTGTTACTGCTGTTACTGTTGTTGCCACCGCTTAGCTGATCTCCTTGTTACACCGTACTAAGCAACAAAAACAAGAAGCTAGACTAAGTTACAGTACTACAAGTTCTTATCTATCCTTTTTAACTTGATCTTGTCGCGCTCCTTGCCATCCTGTCTGACTTGGCGTTCCTTCTGATGCTTCTTCTCTTCTGACAATTGTTATTTCGGCCTATCTTGATTGCCGAACCCCGACCATTGGTCCTTTCCTTGTGATCTTCGAACTATTCTCCTTTGAAATCTGAATCTATCTTTCTGATCCTTGTTGCCTTCCTTCTGCTTACAAACTTGGATTCATGCTGGGGATCTCTGTTATACTCTACTGCTTTCCCCACCCAACTTCGAAAGTAAATTGCCACTCCATTCTTCAGGCGGGCTCCTGACTTCAATATCTTTTGAAAATAAATCGCCATTCCTCTCTTCAGGCGGGCTCCCGACTTCAATCATCAACTCCGAAAATTAAACGCCATTCCTCTCTTCAGGCGGGCTCCCGACTTCAACAACATCTTTTTGAAAATAAATCGCCATTCCTCTCTTCGGGCGGGCTCCCGACTTCAACAACATCTTTTGAAAATAAATCGCCATTCCTCTCTTCGGGCGGGCTCCTGACTTCAATCATCAACTCGGAAAATTAAACGCCATTCCTCTCTTCAGGCGGGCTCCCGACTTCAATCATCAACTCTGAAAATTAAACGCCATTCCTCTCTTCAGGCGGGCTCCCGACTTCAACATCTTTTGAAAATAAATCGCCATTCCTCTCTTCGGGCGGGCTCCCGACTTCAACAACATCTTTTGAAAATAAATCGCCATTCCTCTCTTCAAACGGGCTCCCGACTTCAATCATCAACTCGGAAAATTAAACGCCATTCCTCTCTTCGAACGGGCTCTCGACTTCAATCATCAACTCGAAAATTAAACGCCATTCCTCTCTTCGAGCGGGCTCCCGACTTCAACATCTTCTTTTGAAAATAAATCGCCATTCCTCTCTTCAGGCGGGCTCCCGACTTCAACAACATCTTTTGAAAATAAATCGCCATTCCTCTCTTCAGGCGGGCTCCTGACTTCAACAACATCTTTTGAAAAATAAATCGCCATTCCTCTCTTCAGGCGGGCTCCTGACTTCAACAACATCTTTTGAACATAAATCGCCATTCCTCTCTTCAGGCGGGCTCCTGACTTCAACGACATCTTTTGAAAAAGTAAATCGCCATTCCTCTCTTCAGGCGGGCTCCTGACTTCAACAACATCTTTTGAACATATAAATCGCCATTCCTCTCTTCAGGCAGGCTCCTGACTTCAACATCTTCTTTTGAAAATAAACGCCATTCCTCTCTTCAGGCGGGCTCCTGACTTCAACAACATCTTACTAACTCCATCCCATCCATGTCGCCTTCCTTTGCTTCCTGCACCACTTTCTTCTTCCTGCATTGCTTCTTGGGCCATCCTTTCTTCCGAATTACCTTGTTTTGGAATTGCTTTCCTCCCGGTTGTGTTATTTTTCTCTTGACTGCTGGGGATGTCTTTGGAACTAATTACTTACCTGCTGGGGTAATGCTGCCGGGGAAAATCTTCTTTATTTCCTCCTTTTCTACTTCCTTCAGAACCTTTATTCTCTCTCGAGATCGCTGGGGATTGAAGTGTCATCAGCTGGGGATTACCCTGTCGGGGGATCCCCTTTCCTTCTTCCTCTTTCCAAACCTTCTTCGGGGCTCGCGCTTCGCTCCCTTGAAAAACTTGTAGGATATAATGCTGCCGGTGAAGTCTCGAAATCAATGTTTCATTTTCCGAGGACTGCTGGGGGTGATACCGGCCTCTTGCCTTTCTGAACGCAAGCTTCCTCGTCTTGTCCTGTCTGTTGGGGGTATAATTTCATCTATCACAGCTTGGTGTTTTCTTTCTTTCAAATCTGCTGGGATAACCGGGTTCAAAGATCATTTCCTCGCGTTATCTAGCTTCTTTCCCTAACCAAGTATTTGGTTTCGAGAAAATTTTCGCAACAGGAGAAAATTTTCTGCCCCAGTTTGAGAATCTTCTTCGTGGCATGCTTTGCTGCCAACAACCCCTCTTTTCCCCTGTTTCAAATCAAAGAAAAATTGGTTAGTTTTAAAATGTGGTGGCTGGTCGTGGTGCTCCTGCTGGGGATGGTTCTCCTCCTCTTTCCCTGCTCTGTGTTTCATTATCAGAACTTGCTGGGGATGTTATTATTTGATGATATTCATGCTGGGGATAGTTTTCTCCTTTTATCCCTTCCCCGTTCTGTGTTTCTCAACTTGCTGGGGGTTATTTTGTTGAAGATGAGATTTCCTTTCTTCCTTTACCACTCTGTGTTGTCCGACCACCTCGGAACTTGTTGAAGATAACACTGCCGGTGGATTTTCATTTCCTCAAAATTGGTGTTTCACTCTTCTTGAAGGTTGTTGAGGATGACACTAGTTCGAAGACCATTTCCCTTAAGACTTTCCTTCTTCCCCAAGTGGGTATTGACTTCCGGAAAATTTTCAAACTGAAAAGAAAATTTTCTGCCCCAGTTTAATAATCTTCTTCGCACCCTACTTCTCTGCCGTCAATGGCATTTCCTTGCTTTGCATAATAATTGGAAAGTTGGTGGCAAGTTTTGAAGTCATTTCTCACTTGTTCTGACTAGACAGACCTTGATGGGGAATTTTTGATAAAAATGAGAAAGATAAAAAGAAACAAAATAGAAGACAAAGGAAAAAGAAAATGACTCTCTAGCAAGAAATATCTACAAAATTTATCAAACGCGAATACCAACTCCACTGGTCATGACATGCACATATGGTCTATCCTTCGTCTTTCACGATTTCGGTCTCGTGATTTCCATCCGATTATCACCTTTATTCGACCTGTAGTGCCCGAAGGGTTTTCACTTTCAAGCCTCTCTCATTTTGATTTTCTCTCAGCTTTCGTCGCCTTATGGTGCCTGTGAAGGTTTTCACCGGTAAGACTCTCTCATTTGTATCACTTTTAGCTGGGGATTGGGGTGTCACTGCTAAGACTCTCTCGTGTTTCCTTTCCGCTGGGAATCAGAGTCTTTTCTGCTGAGAATCAGAGTGTTAAATTCTGATAGGACTCTCTCACTCGCCTGACGTGGCATCTTTTGAAGACTGATCGGAAGGTCTTTCTTTGGACCGTAGTGTGGGATTTGGATAGGGCTAGAAAGAAAGGGTATTGAAGGCTCAAAACAAAATCAATTTTGGGTTCAAAATTTACAACCCTCGGACCTAAATTTATTTACAATAAACACAATTTTTCTTTGCCCCAGTTTTATACTTGGGGATTTTTATTTCTTTATTTACACTATGACCGAGCTGTGAAGCGCCTACGTATCCTCTTTAAGGAATCAGGTCAAACGTAGTTCCCAATTCCTCTTTTTCAAGTTTCTTTTTTTTTTTTTTTTTTTTTTTTTTTTTCACACATTTTTCTTTTTCTTTTCTTTATCTCTTTTTGTCGTTTTCTTTTCTTTACTTTTCTTTATCCCTTTCTTCTTTTGCCTTTCAAACTTGTGTTTCTAGTCTTTGCAACTAATTCCGAAGGAGGGATGAAAGAATTTAAAATAAGGCTCAAAGGGTTGACGATGGATAAAGTGTTTAGATAGCAGAACAAAATGCCTTCGTCATTCCAATCTTCAAAACATGCCAAGTGTAAACAACACAATTAACATTTGTCATATCTTTAAAGCACAGTTGGACAACACTCTCATTTTCATTTTTGTGAATGACCCCACGTCGATTTGGCCAGCTTGCCTTTAACTGTTTCCTTTTTAGTTGCCCCGGTTTCACATGACTCGGGATCCAAATAATCTCAAATTGTTTTTATTTCCTTTAAATGACCCGATCATCTTCCAATTGCTTCATGATTAACTTTTAGAATTAAGCCACAATTATGTGTGCGCATGTCATGTCACTAGATTCGACGTTTGAGCACAAGACAAATCTAAAGGGTAA
The DNA here is from genome assembly GCA_032618575.1 of Nicotiana noctiflora. NCBI lineage: Eukaryota > Viridiplantae > Streptophyta > Magnoliopsida > Solanales > Solanaceae > Nicotiana > Nicotiana noctiflora. Next base: position 129,993 of record JASVEL010000163.1, on the reverse strand, counting down.
ACAGAACTAAACAGATAAAATGACCGGAAGTAACAAAAGACCGAAAGCTTCATTAAACTAATGACGAAATGGTTCAATGATAAAACAAGCAAAACAAACTAGAGTACAGCCCTGAAACAAAATTGGGCAGGACCAAAGCAAACTGCTAGGACAAAAAGGGTTTGACCACAAGAAAACCCTGAAAATAACTCGGACAACAAAAATGACCACAAAAACGAACCACCAAAGCTCCATCTAGCTGACCGAAAGATGGAGTATCTTCCCAATTTCCAAGCACAACATTTTAGCCACTAAGTTCTGCATCAATATTGCCAAGGCTGCCAACCGTTTCAACATTTTTAGCTCCAGTCGGTACACCCCCCATGTCATCATCATCGACCATAATCAACCACCCTTTTTGAATCATTCTTTCTATTTCCTTTTTCAAGGTACGGCAACTCTCAATATCGTGCCCTCTGACATTGGAATGGTATGCACATCGTGCAGTAGGATCGAAGCTTCTCGCACGTGGATCGGGAGTGTATTCGGGGAGCGGCGTAATCAGGCCGACATGTTTTAACTTTTCAAACAGACTTGCATAGGACTCTCCGATAGGGGTAAGAGCCTTTTCTCGCTTCAGCAACCTCTCCTCCCTAAACGCCTTATTTGGCTTGAAACCTGACCCAGGGGGTTTCCGGTATGTTCGTGGGGGTTGGTAGGCTTTTTGTGGAGCTGGGTACCTGGAAGGTGAAGTACGATTTTGGTTGTCCCGGGGAGAGTAGTGGTGTTGGGGACGGGAGTAGCGTTGTGAAAACATAGTTGGGGGACGAGTAATTGAGTTACTCGAATGGCTGGAGAAGTTGTGATAGGCGGGTATATATGGAGAGTGCGGGAGATCATCCGGCATCGGGTTCATGGTACGGGTAAGGACAGAGTCCAGGAAGCTAGGTGGTGGCGGAGGTGGTGCTTTTCCATCCATCCACGCCCGATACATATCAGCCACGTGTTGTCTCAATATCTTGACCTCCTCTACTAACCCGTGGTTCCGTTCAACCGGCTGTTGTCGGGTACCTGTACCAACCCACTCAGTCTTGAGATTATCTGCCATTGTCCTCTGACTTCGTCTTACGGGGAAGAGTTATTTCAGCACCACAACCAACCACCTTTCTGGAAATGGACACAACAAAACAAAGCCAGCATGTCAGCATTAAGGTATCCCGCTTATCGATCATTCTTTTTTTTTTTTTTTTTTTTTTTTTTTTTTTTTTTTGGATATGGTCGAATCCTATGTGGATTGCCTACGTATCATGACCCCGCATGAATCGGACCGAGCGTAGTTCTTGCAAATTAATGCAAGAAATAAAGAGATGTTTATTTGATTTTTTGATTTTTTTTTTTGATTTCTTTTTTTTTTCTTTGAAGGAAAATTATAGAAGCCGACTCCAACTACAAACTTGTGTAGGAGATTTCTACAAGAAAAAGAATATATTTTTTTTGGTGTCAGTTATGACTATTTCTACAAAATTGGCCACATAATGGCTTATTTGACAAAATGACTATTTTTTGCAAAATTTATTTAAGAAAGATAAACTTGAAATTTTTTTTTTTTTTTTTTTTTTCATCTTGTGGCTCATGGGGCATCGTTCGGCATCACCATAAACCAACACAAGACTATTTTTCATAAATTGGCCATGTAATGGCTTATTTAGACAAAGTGGCTCTTTTTGCAAAATTTTATTTAAGAAGATATAAATTCAAAATTTAATCCTGGGGCCTATGGGGCATCATTCAGCACCGACACAGGCCAATACAAGACTAAAGAAGTTCAAATGCCAAAAGTGGCTATTTATGCAAGGACCGGCCATGTAATGGCTTATTGGATTATTTTTGTAAAGTTGAGTGATGACTCAAAACTTGATTTTTTTTTTTGCGGATACAACCTTTCGACATTTCCGCGAGGGAATATTTTCAGGCTGTGTCCAAAATTATTTACAAATGACTCAAAGTGGCTATTCTTGCAAAAAGCCTTCCGGTGTCTTTTTGAGGGACATTCGGCTTATTTTAAGCAAAGATAGCATCACCCGACTTATTTATAACAAAAATCAAAAATTTGACGTTTTTTGGTTATTTTTGCAAAAGGGGTATGAACCCGGACTTGATTTTGCGGCTATGGCCTTGCAACATTTCCACAAGGAATATTTCAAGGCTGCGGCTGCAAATTATTAAAAATGATTCAAAGTGGCTATTTTTGCAAAAAACAACCTTCCGGCGTCCTTTCGGAACATTCGGTTATTTGCAAAAACGGCATCACTTTGATTTTATTGATAAAATGAAACACACATTTTTTTTTGATTTTTTAAAGGGGTGGTTGGACCCGATGAGGGTTGCCTACGTATCCCACCTAACGGCGAGAATCAAACCTGCGTAGTTCGGTCAAACAAACTACATCTTTAAAGGAAACAAACTATTTATTATATATATTTTTTTCACATTTTTTTTTTTTTTAAGTTTAAAACAAATTTTTTCTTTTTTTTTTTTTAGTAAAAAAAAACTATTTTGAAATCACATATTTTTTTATTTTACAACTAACGTTTTTTTTTCTTTTTAAGTAAGTAAAAAAAACAAACTATTTTGAGACTATTTTTTCATTTTTCTCAATGTAAAAAAAACGGTTAGCCTGCAAGTCTGAAACAAATTTATACATAAAACAAGCAGGATGCAGCAGGATGGTCTTTTCATTTCAGGTCACCTGTCCTAGACGGACCCAACCCCTGTGTTGAGTCCCCTAAGCCAAATGCGACATGATGCAGATAAACGTTCCTACTAGGGATCTGGCATGAAGCTTTGTTATTCTAGGTTTAAAAACCTGGGTTTATTGTTCTAGACCTGGCTTACCCGAGCGGACGACTCGAGCCGAGGAGGAGGCAGCAACCCGGGAATACAGAAGCTTCACCGGTTTTGCAACTTATCCAAACCTCGTTCTAAAATGGGAATCAGACACTATACAGAAAAGAAGTCACACGAAGTGCACCCTTCTTCATGATTTAGAAGACTCGGAGAGGAGATTGGTTCCGGCACAATTTATATGTACAGTTCACAAAATATCAAAGCAGTAAAAACAACATTTTGCACATTGATGCCAACATGTAAAAGAATCGGATAATAAAATATGCCAAATACAACAGTTATTCCGAGCTCGAATTCTAAACCAATCCCCAGCAGAGTCGCCAGAGCTGTCACACCTCTTTTTTACGCGCCCGCAAAGACGCAAAGAGTTTTTCCAATTAAAGGACAATCGAGATGGGATTTATTTTAATTACTTCAGAGTCGCCACTTGGGAGATTTTATGGTGTCCCAAGTCACCGGTTAAATCCCGAATCGAGGAAAAGAATGACTCTATTTAACAGTCCGCGAACCAGAAATCCGGATAAGGAATTCTATTAACCCGGAGAAGGTATTAGGCATTCCCGAATTCCGTGGTTCTAGCACGGTCGCTCAACTGTCGTGTTTGGCTTATCTATCTGCTTTTTTTATCTATCTGTTTTTTACAATTATGTACTTAGTGCAAGTTAATACCCCTTTACCGCTTTTATTATTGGTTATGATTTACGAAAGAGAAAGTCGCTTAAAAATATGCTTTCGAATCGCGTCACATGAAATGCACCCGGATCCTCAACATATTCTTATTCAACATTTCGGGGTTTGGATTTGGGTCACATGAAATGCACACCCGTATTTAAAAAGGTAAAACTAAAATATGCGCCTGGATCGACTACTTATTTACATTGTTGAGAAAGGCGTGATATTCGTTAAGAAACGACGCATCTCGAAACCTAAGTATTTATATGTACATTTATGACGGCTATGTGATTAATGTAACTATTGGGCGAGGCGTACCTTTGATTCAAATCTAAAGCGAACTACATCTCACTGTATCTTACTTAAGAGTTGATTCCAAATTACTTAAAACTTGCTACGAACCACATCACATGAAATGCGCTTGTGGTTCTTAACATGCTTTGTTTACTCTTGCCCGAAATTGGGGTCGGGTCACATGAAATGCACCCCCGACTCTTTTTAATCTAATTACGTCATTCCGTTGAGTAACAACTCCCTAGCTAATCTTGCTTGTAACATAAGGTCTATCATTTAACAGGTTTGGAGATTACACACATGAGTAGGGAAGATTGAACGGAGATACAACAGACTAATTCGGGTTTACGTGCATATCTAATGATAGTGTATCTTTGGTCTAGCTACATTTCCCATAACAAAACTAGCAATACAAATTTAATTAGACAGAAACAGAATGTAATCAAGCATAGACTTTGAACGACTACATGATTCAACAGACTTCAAACGTAAACTTCAGGCTTCATTCTTTTTGAACCAGGGAATTACAATAACAGAGATGTGTACCTGGAATATGAAAGAACAAAGAAGAGTGAGCGATGGTAATGCCGCAACAGGAACAGGAACAGTAGCAGCAACAACAACACCCAATAGACCAGTTACAACCAACAACCAACAATGATCGAACTTTATCAATCACTGAACTAGTGACTAGAGCTCGAACCCAGGCAACAATAGACAACCAAGCAGCAACAAAACAATGTAACAACAGCAACGACCAGTGGCAGCACTCAACCAAACCAAAGCAAACACTACCAGTGGCAAACAATGGACCAGCAGTCACTTAGACCAACAAACAGTGACAAACTGGATTGACAGCCCCAAAACTAGCCAAGCAGCACCACTATAGACACACACAACAACCAGCAGCAACACAACAATGAAATAACAGCAACAACTAAACCAGGCAGCAACCAAATGGACCAAACAGCAACCCAAACGATGGACCAACAGCACCAAATCGACCCAGGCAGCAACACACATACAACACAGCTAAGAACAAAAGCCCAGCACTACCAATAACAACAAGAACAACACCCAACCAGCGACCAAATCTCAGACACTGGATCAAAACCACGAAACAGTCCAGACCAATGAAACAGTAGCTTCTTTTGTACCTTTGTATCTGTTTTTCTCCCTAGTTATGACTATGATTTTGCTCTCCAGGTGTTCTACTTATCACACTCTGTGTTTTTGCTCTCAAGGTACTGTTTTGCCCTACCAGATGCTCTCAAAATCAGTATGTATCTCTCAATGTATGAATGTGCTACTGTTTTTGCTTCCAGGATGCTCTCAAGTCTCTCTCTATATGTCCCCCTCTATCAATGTATATCCAGCTTCTTTTATAGCCTGGAAACCTCTCCATCTTCAAGCCTACTGCCCCCCCCTTTTAGCACATGGGTACTTTAGTTTTTAAATCATTTCCCCCCATACTTGTTCTGAATTTTCAGCTGACACAGCACTTATCAGACTTAAAACATAACTCTTTTGGCCCTGATATTCACTGACTTCCCACTCTCCAAACAAAACAGTGTGCTCTTCCACTTGCATCCACTAACAAATCCCTTTTCATTATAAAACTATCTTATTAAACTATATCAATACCATGCTGAATCAGGCATGCCTGACTATCACATGGCCTCTACTTAGTTCAAACAATCCAATTCAAAATTATCCAAAACCAAAGGAATGTAGCTAATCGAGCAGTGATTCCTGATGGACCCGATATCGAGCATTACGGATACATTGTTCTACCCAGCAGACTCATACACTAATCGACGACGTTCGTCTAATCGATTACGACACATATAACTGATAGTAAACAATCGACCTACGAGTTCGCTTCATGGCAGAATCATGGGAATAAAAAATCGAATTCACTATTCGACGACCTTAACTAGATTAAACACAGAATGTAATCATAACCATAATAACGAATTGAATCAACAACAATAACATGAACTGACCAAATAAAAGGGTCTGTTGAGATGGACAGAAAATTCCGAGAAATTCGCAAAAATAAACAAACTGAGTAAAACATGCAAAGATACAAGAATTAAGTATATGGAATGGAAGAAAGGAAACGAATACCTCAGAAATCAAAAAATGACCCAGGTTCGAACTTGGCTCGTCTGCTTTGAGGTCGAATAGACCTTAATCGAAGTGTTCTCACACGAGAACACATCGAATAAAGTCCATTAGACCCCGAAATTCCGGTTAATTTGGCCTAATTCGTCATTTTCAATTTTAGGGTTCTTGCGGGTGGGATTTGGGGCTTTTGCATTTTTGGTTAGATTCGAGGCAAACCAATGTCATTGGGGGTGTGGGGGAGGTGTGAGGAGACTGTGGTGTGAATTTGGGGTGATTTGGCATAGGTTCGAGTTTGACTCGAATCTTCAAATGAAGATTCGAGGAGCTCCGGCATGATTCGAGGTTAACGGAGGCTGGGTTCGTGATGGGGGAGGTGAGGGGAAGGTTTTGGCGTTGGTTTGGGTTTGATTGGCCTACCGGAACCGCCGTGAGGCGATTTCCGGCAGGCGGCGCACGGCGGCGTTACGCCGGGGATTTGAGAGCTCCTGAGGGAGAAGAAGGGAGAGGGGGGGTCTGGCTTTTGGGGGGCGGGGTATGGAAAGGAGTTTATATATGTTTTGAGTAGTTAAATCCTGATCGTTGGATCAAACTTGATCAACGATCAGGATCTCTTCACTTAAACCAAACGGCGTCGTTTGGTCAAGTCATAGGCTGAATGCATATTAGAATTAAAGGATTAATCTGGGCCGTTGGATAATAAAATCCAACGGTCCAGATCAAGTGTTACACAGGCTGTAGCTGGGCGGGTGTTTGGGCTGGGTTGGAAGAAATCCGCTTGGGCCTGGCTTCCATACTGAATTTGGCCCAGATCGGATATTATGTGTATTATATGCATATGTGTATGTATATATATATATATATGTATATATACATACATATATATATATATACACACATATGTATATATACCAACTTATAACACCGCTGTTTTTACTACAATTAACGCACACAATTACATATCACCCAAAAATGTGAATCACATGACTTCGACATCAAACACTGAAAATGCAAAGCCTAGCATATATTTTTTGTATTTTTAATTTAAATAAATAAATGTGCACACAAAAGATAAAAATAACACAAAATCACACAAATCATGCCCAACACGAAACTATTTTTATTTTTGAATTTTCTGGGAGTACTTCTTACTTGGGATTCGGGAATGCCCTGACCCGAAGCAGTTAAACTTCAACATTTCAAGTTTTTTTAAACAGGAAAGGCTACTTAGGCGCTCTCCCATCATTTCCATCGAATAATAATTTCCCATAATTTTCAGCTTCTTAAGATTTGGAATAGCAGAAAATAATTCACAAGTACAGCTGGACCAAGCTAGGTACGAAAGTCCCTCCAGATATTGTAGCTTATTTGATGGAATAGGAAAAGAAAAGAAGTTATTGACATGAAAATGTCTTAAATTTTTCATCAGCCAAATTCCCGCAGGTAGAGTTTGAGGTGATAAACTTGCAACATTGTGATGAAGAATGAATGTCTGCAGATTATAAAGCTCTGACACTGACCAGTGAATATCAACATCACAAGTTAATTGAAGGTATCTGAGTTGTACTAATTTTGTTATCTCTAGTGGGAAAGTTGGAAACTCAACACTAGGGATAGCCAATACTCTTAGCAGTTTGAAGCGCATCAAAAGAGGAACTTGTATAGAAGGAGTTTCTAATCCATGGAAGAAGTGCACAGTTCGGGTGAGAACACTGGATGATGACTGCCAGGGATCATCCTGATATATGTACGAATGGAAGCTGTAGCGACAAACATGAAGCTTTTTTGCCCAAGACGTGGTGGCTTCTTGACTTCTCTTAACCTGTAGGAACTTCTCCTTCTTCGCTTCTCTTAAAATCAAGTCACGAATCATATCATGGACACCACATGTTTTCACCTCACCATCAAATCTCTGCTTTCTAACCATTATCAGATTCCTACTAAGAAGATCCTCCAAACAATCTTTTCCCACAAATTCTTCCAATAGAAAACCCTCAGAAACCCATAAGTTGATCAATGTTTCAATGTTAACCTCACTATCTTCTGGGAAAACTCCCATATAAAGGAAACATGGTTTAAGATGATTAGGTAAGTAATTGTAACTCAGAGCAAGCACTCCTAGACACATATCTGATTCATGAGCAACAACTTTACTTACACTTTTGGCAACACGTTCCCAACTTTCTGGTGTTCTACCAATTTTAGAGAGATGCCCTGCAACCACTAGAATAGCTAAAGGTAGTCCTTGGCATTTTTGTGCTACTTTCATTCCGATTTTCTCCAGCTCAGGAGGGCAAAACTGTTGTTGTACCCCGAACACCGTCTCATGAAGTAACTTCCAACTTTGATCTAAATTCAAGAGGCTTATCTCATGAGGAATGCTGTCAGGGTCAGCATGAATAGCCAGATCTCTAAGCCTACTAGTCAAAATAATTCGACTCCCATTGTTGTCGTCTGGAAAAGTTCTCGTCATAAGATCCCAGACATCATTACTCCAAATATCATCCATTACAATAAGATACCGCCGACCCTTTAACTTTTTGTATATAATATCCATCAATTGATCATCCGACACTTCTTTGATATCATTTGTAGGACTAGAAAGAACGCCTAACAACAAGTCTCTAATTTGGTATTCTTGAGATACTGTGACCCAAACATGGATGTCAAAGCGATGCTTGATTTCTGGATCATCAAATGCCTTTTTGGCAAGGGTGGTTTTTCCTATCCCCCCCATTCCTAAAATGGGGATAATCTCTAGAGTAGACACTGGCCCTTTTAGTCTTTTGATGATTCTTATGAGGTCATCTTCACGACCAACGACGATATTTTCTGGATTGAGTTTTGCAACATATGTAGATGAATGACCAGGAAAGGAAGCACCTGTTTGCAAATCCTCACCATAGCCTTGAACTTCACTTTGTGTCATGTTCCTCTTCAGAGCATCTATTTTTTCTACAAGCGGAGACAAGGTTTCGCGTAATGCCTTTCTTTCCATTGTTTCATTAATATTTTGTTCAATCACATCTTCTATTTCATTCACTACACTTTTAATCTCTCTCTCCGACTCTTCATCCTTTTCAGTGTGTTAGAATTCTCTTCTTAAGAAAGTCTTTGAAATATTCAAGAGTAGCAAGGAGAGAGTCCACTATTATTCTTGTTTCATCAGTTATCCATGGTGGATTTAGTTGCAAGAGTTGCTTCAGAGTTTGTATGAGAGAAATCACAGCAATATAAGCCATCGATCTCTATGTAATTGGTATTCTAAACCAAAGAAAATATCAGTTTCTAAGAGCTTACCTACATTTAGCTGGAAAGAAACAGTTGAACTGTTTTGCAGATTCCAAACAAACAAACAAACGCTGCTGCAGGTTGTTCTTGTATTTGAGAAATCAGACCAGATCTACATAGGAGGGTCGTGGGTTCTAATTTTTTTATGTGTGAAGTGTGAAACCATGCTCAAGCGGGTAGTTTGGCATAGTGGTCAATGAGCCTTTAATCCAAAGGTTAGGTTGTCAATTCCACCTTTTTCCCTTGCAATTTTTAATCAAACATGCTTCTTTTTCTTTATTGTTTCCTTTTTCTTTCTTGGTTCTGCCTAAAGTAATTCTTAAAAAAAGCAAATTTTCACTAATAACGCAAAATCACGTATACATAAAAAAAGATTTACATAGTAAGATGGATGAAGATTTTTTTTAATAATTAATAACTTGCTATATATAACATAAGATATTTAAAACGATAAGTAATGATACTATTATTGATAGTTTTCAAAGTGTACAAACTCGTCGAGAAAAAATGATACTAATTATATTAATTATATTTGCTCGTCAACTTGGTAATGGTAAAAATAAAATAAAATATTGCGAGGTCATATATTTATAAAGATATTAGTACACCCGTACTATTAAAATTTTGGATACGCCTCTGGGAAGGTGAATTACAAACATTCTTGAAACACGAAAAGGCCCCTAGTGACTGTTTGAACGTGTTCTCTTTTTTTTTTTTTTTTTGTATCCACTTTATAATCCAGATTCACGCCAAGAAATCCTACTCTGTTTTCTTTTCCTATTAAAGAAGTTTAAATGTTGGTTTTAGTCCTAAGGATTTTTATCAATGATGTACATGTAGTAATAGGTGATCACCAGCCTCATATCTAGGTCACTAATTTCACTTATTATAAATAATTATTTGTAATTTCTTTTTACGTGATATGGTAGTACAAAAATTCTTATTCTTTTACACATTATCCATGTAACAAGAACTAAACTCTAAATAAGAAAAAACGCATTGTTCTTGATTGAAGAACTACTATACATATTTAATTTGTTGGGCACATGCCCATTTTATCTAGCCAAAGGTCCAATGGTCTACTTATATGGTTTCCATTCCTATTTGAATTGAATTCGATTCTTATTCCTATTTAGAGTTGATTTTGGATTTAAGAGAAAGTATCACTCTTATCTATAAATAGAACAACCTTGGAGAGTTGTACATATGAAATTTGATAAAATATTAAATTTTGACTTAAAAATGTATTTGAGTTGACTTCGTTCAATATTTTGAGCAAACGGACCTGGATCCATATTTTGAAGGTCTCAGTGGGTCCGTATTATCATTTGGGACTTGGGCGTATGCCAAAATTGAGTTCGGAGGTCCTAACTCGAGTTATCGTATTTTGGTGAAAAATAGAAGTTTGAAGGCTTATGAATCTAAAGGTTTGACAAGTGTTTGACTTTATTGATATCGGGTCCGTATTTTGGTTCTAGAACCCGGTACTGGACCATTACTATATTTATGACTTATCTGTAAAATTTGGTAAAAAATAGAGTTAGTTTGACGTGATTCGGACGTCCGTTGTTAAAATAGCAATTCTAAAGTTTTCTTGACAATTTCATTTGATTTGGTCTGATTCATAGTTCTAGGTGTTATTTTGGTGATTTGACTGCGCGAGTAAGTTTGTATGATATTTTTGGACTTGCGTGCATGTTTGGTTCGGAGCTCTAAGGGTTCAGATGAGTTTTAGATAGGCTACAGAGTGAGTTTGGATTGAGGAAAAATGCTGACGTGTTTCAGTTCTGGTATAGGTCTCTGACCTCGCAATTGCGAGGTCAGTGTTCACAATTGCGAGGAACCCAGGTTCCTGTCTTGGTCGCAATTGCGAAGATGGCTGACTTAGCAAGGGATCGCAATTGCGATCAAACGGTCGCATTTGCGGGGACCAGAGTTCTCATTTGCAAATATTTCATCGCAAATGGGATGATGGCAGAGGTGCAAAGACTTTGCAATTGCGAGGGCTTTTTCGCATTGCGAACCCCAGGTTGCAATTGCGATATCTACAACTGGTCAAAAGCTTAGCTAGACGGAATTTCTCTCATTCTTTTAAATTTTCAGACTTAGAAACCCTAGAGGTGATTTTCCCAAGAGCTCTTCTTCTCCGAGTCATTGGTAAGTGATTCTAACCTACTTTCTATCACTTTTCCATTATATTTCATAAGATTTCAACGTAAAATTTAGGATTTTATAGTGGAAATTGGGGGGTTTGGATAGAATTAGGGATTATTGTAAAATCAGAATTTAGACCTCAAATTAAGGTCAAATTTTGAAACAAATTACATAACCGATGAACGGGTAATCGGGTTTTGCTCAGGCTATCGGGTTTGGACCAAGCGGTTCCGGAGTTGACTTTTGTTGATTTTTTCAATAATGACCTAAATTGAACCTTTTTCATTCGTGGGTAGTTCCCATGGCTTATTTTGAATCATTTGGTTGATAATTTGCTAGATTTTGTTGGTTCGGAGGCTTGTTTGAAAAGGCAAAGATGTGGTTGCGCTTTGAGTTGATCTTTGGAGCGAGGTAAGTGTCTTGGTTAACCTTGACTTGAGGGAATATGGCTTGTTTGCCTATTTTTTACTTGTTTAAATGTTGGGTACATCGTATAATTCAGGTGAGGAGTACTTATGCGTTGTTGTTGGGCTAAAGCATGCCGGTGGGCTTGGTTCTTGTAATTCATTGCTTTCTTTTATCATGATATCCATGCTTAGACTAGTTAATTATTAATTTGATCATTCTTTCTGCGTTTATGGGCTATCTATGATAATTGAGTATTATTTTTGAAGTTGGGATTGGTATTGTGGAACCATTGTTGACGTAAGGCTTTTTATTGTTTATTCTCTCTCTGGTGTTATATGTTCGTTGTTATATGGTAAGGGAAAGGGTTAATGCACGAAAGGTAGTGTCGTCCCATATTTGAGAGTTAATTCACGAAGGGTGATGTCATGTCATAATTGAGAGTTAATGCACGAAGGGTGATGTCGTGTCGTATTTGAGAGTTAATGCACGAAAGGTGATGTCGTGCCGTATTTGAGTGTTAATGCACGAAGAGTGATGTTGTGCCATATTTGAGAGTTAATGCACGAAGGGTGATGCCCCGTCGTATCAATTGATTCATGATGAAATTGAGAGTAAAAACACGAAGGATGATGCCGTGCCGTTATTACTGTTTCATGGTGAGGTTAAGAGTAAAAGCACTAAGGGTGATGCCATGCAGTTTCATTGATTATGTTTATTAGTTTTACTGGTTGAAGGCATAATAATTGGTTTTTTGTTATCATTCCCTGCTGTAGTTATCATATCCTGTACCCCTTTTCGCATGTCCCCTCTTAATAGTACATGTTTAGCCTTTATTTCTTATGTTGTACGTATATTGTTATCTGTACGGGTTTATTTATGTGGGTGTCCTATCATAGCCTCGTCACTACCTTGTTGATGTTAGGCTCGACACTTACGGAATACATTGAGTCGGTTGTCCTCATACTACACTATGCTCTTCTTGTTAAGATTTTGGTACTGGTCCCAGCTGCCCATGAGGCGTATCAGCTCGGATTTGCTCTTGAAGACTCGAGGTAGATTTGCTGGCGTCTGCAAACCTTGAATGACGAGGTCTCTTATCAAACCCCTAACCACTCCCCTGAGCTAAAACCATCTCAACCTGCCTGGCCACACTGGCCGCATCCTAGAAAGAAATATCGCTACCTGTCTCCTTAGCCATCTGCAGTCTAATAGGCTAAGTGAGTCCCTCAATAAACCTCCTCACCCTCTCCCTCTCGGTGGGGAGTATCAAAAGAGAATTATGAGAAAAATCAATAAACCTCATCTCGTACTGGTGACAGTCATAGAACCTTGCTGGAGACACTCGAATTGCTTGCGGTACTCCTCTCACTGAGTGACGGGAAGAAACTTCTCGAGAAATAGCTGTGAGAACTAGTCCTAAGTGAGAGATACTGATCCAGCTGGTCTGGCCAAACAATAATCTCTCCACCATTTCTTGGTGGAACTTGACAGACGTAAAGCAGCAAAATCAACCCTATTGGTCTCCACTATCCTCATGTTCTGAAGAACCTCATGACAACTATCTAATTGATCCTGGGGATCCTCTGAAGATGTACCACCATAAGTAGTAGTGAACAACTTGGTGAAGTTGTCTAATCTCCACAAAGCATCGACATACATAGCTGCTCCATCACTGGTCTGAGCTACTATACCCGGCTGAACTGCTCTAACGGGCTGAGCTGCTGGAGTCTGAAAATGGGGAGCCATATGCTCCGGAGTGCGGGTAGTGGCAGTCTGTGCTCCTCCCCAGCGTGAGAGACAACTGGTGCTACAGGAAATAGGCCTGCCTGGGAGACAGTCTCCATAAGGCCCACTAGACGGAACAGAGCATCGTGGAGTACCGGGGTAGCGATGAACCCCTCTAGGACCTCAACTAGGCCCACCGGAACTGTCTGGGCCAGAACCTCATAATCAAACTCTACCTGAGGCTCCGTCGCTCGTGCTACTGCTTTGGGATGAGCTCTAACCCTGTCTCGGCCTCTAGCAGGGCCTCGGCCTCGTCCTCTGCCACTCGTAGAAGCTGCCGCTGTGGGCTCGGGGTGCTGATCAGCGGATGAATAAGCACGTGTTCTCGCTATGTGTGAAAGAACATAGTAGCTGTTCAATTAGTATTGAGAAACCAAACCGCACGATATAGATGAATAGAAGTATACTGTTCCTAACTCTGTAGCCTTTAGGGGATAAGCACAGACGTCTCCATACCGATCCTTAAGACTCTACTAAAATTGTCCATGAATTGTGAGACCTAAGCAACCTAGAGATCTGATAAATTATCACGACCTAGGTTTTCCACCTCGGGAGTCGTGATGGAACCAACTAGAGAAAGCTAGACTAGACAACTATTCCGATTAATTTACTCTTTTCATTTTTAATCTCTTAAAAGTTTCAAGTTAGCATATAATAAGCAGCGTAAATAATAATGCAGAAGGACGAAATTTAACAATTTAGCTAATACCAATATGAATTCATAGATATAAACTACCCAGAACTGGTGTCACAATCTCACAGACTATCTAAGAATACTACAAATAGGGTCTGAACAAGAAAGTACACGCCTGTCTCTGAAATAGAAAAGAATAGAAAGAAACTAGATAGAAAAGGGACGCCAAGGCCTGCGGACGCCAAGGCCTGCGGATGCCTGCAAGACTACCTCGAGTCTCTGATGGACTAAAGGCAGCAACCCCTATCTAAGATCCATATGCTCCAGTACCGAGATTTGCACAAAAGAGTGAGAGTGTAGTATCAGTATAACCTACTCCATGTACTGAGTAAGTGTCGAGCCTAACCTCGGCGAAGTAGTGACTAGGCTAGGACACAACAAACAACATAACCTGCATTTAAACAGTATCTAGCAGAATAACAGTAATAGAAGTAATTCGAAAGGAATGAGGATAGGGTAACATGCTATGGGGGAAATACCAACATAAAGAAATATAGTAATAACGGAACAAAACAATTAAGGCTCCTGGACCGACAATAACGAGAAATCATAACAAACAGGCAATAAGTGCAAGGCATTACCCTTCGTGCTTTTCTCTCAATCCTCACCAATGCAATCAAATAATGAAAATGTGCACGACATCACCCTTCGTGCTTTATCTCTCTTCCTCACCATGTAAATATTAGAATTATGCACGGCATCACCCTTCGTGCTTTATCTTTTTTCCTCACCATATGTGTCAATATCAATGTAAATGTACACGGCATAACCCTTCATGCTTTATCACTCTTTCCTTACCATGTGCATAAGTATGAATGTGCACGACACACCCTTCGTGCTTTATCTCTCTTTCCTCTCCGAAACAATAGCAACAACAACATCCTCGTAAGGGAATCAACAACAGAATAAATACGTCCCGGCAAAGAAAATCAACAATAAAAATTAAATACAATCCGGCAAGGGAATCAACAATAAGAATTAAATACGTCCCGGCAAGGGAATCACCAATAAGAATTAAATACGTCTCGACAAGGGAATTAACAATAAAAATTAAATACGTCCCGACAAGGGGATCAGCTCTAACCCAACTTGTACCAACAATTAACTTCACAAATGAACCTCAACTAGAGCCAATGCTCAATAATAAACAAATACCAAGAATATAATCATAAGTCTTGCTCAACATGGGTAATCAACAATTTAGGCATTTGTAGTACTTATTAAAAAATACAACGATCACAATTTAAGACTCGCGGGCATGCTTGACACCAACGTATAGATACTCGTCACCACACCTATACATTGTACACTACGCTAGCACATAGCAAATAAGGCACAATACCTATTCGCTCAAGCTAAGGTTAGACCAAACACTTACCTCGAACTTTCATGGCCAACTCAAGCTTCAAACACCGCTTTTCCTTTAGAATTCACCTCCAATTTACTTGTATCTAACTCAAGTTAATTTAACAACATCAATAAATGCTAAAGAATTCAACCCCAATGCTAAACTATAGGTTTTCTATCATTTTTCCCAAAAAGTTAAAAATTGATCCGCGGGCCGCTTGGTCAAAACTCAAGGTTCGAATTAAAACCCTATCACCCATTCACCCACGACCCCGAATATGCAATTAGTTTCAAAATCCAATCCCAAAAAGGGTCTAAATTCCAATTATTCAAAAAGCCCTAACTCTACAAAAGTAATGAAAAACGTTGGGTAATTAAAATAGTAGAGTTTAGAATTGATTACCAACACTTTGGGGATGAATTTGTGTGGAGAAAATCGCCTCTAGGTCTTGATAGTTCGAAAATATGAAGAAAAAAAATGGGTCTGCCCATTTTAAAAATCTGTTTTAAAAAAGTTGGGCAGGGTTCAGCCGTGTTCGCGATAGGTCAGGCGCAAGTGGCCTTCGCGTTCGTGGACCTTTAGCTCCTCAGGCCTTCGCGTTCACGGTCAAACGGCCGCGTTCGCATAGAACAAATCGAGCTCCCCTCCCCTAAGCCCACTAACTCTATGCATTTGCGTGGGCAAGAATGCGTTCGCGAAGAGCAACCCACCAGAGCTTTGCGTTCACGTCCTGAGCTTCGCGTTCGTGAAGAACAAAATGACCCCTGTGGAAATTTGCCTTATGCGTTCGCGAGGGAAGCCACGCGAACGCGAAGAATAAATTCACTGAGCACCTGCAACAGTTATGGCAACAGAAATTTTAAGTCTCAAACATCCCGAACCCCATCCGAAACTCACCCAGCCCTCGGGACTCCAAACCAAATACGCATACCAACTTAAAATATTATACGGACTTTCTCGGGTGATTAAATCGCCAAAATGACATCTTGAACTACGTGTTTAGTATCAAAATCAACGATAATCTCAATAACTCTTAAATTTTAAATTGCACAATCGAGGGTCCGATTCATGTCATATGAATTCCGTTTTTCACCAAATTTTATAGCCACAACTTAAATACCATATAAGACTAGTACCAGGCTCCAGAACCAAAATACGGGCATGATTCCATCAGGTTTAAACACATTTAAATTTCCAAAAACTCTTATAATTTCAGCTAAACAATTTTCTTCAAAAATTTATTTCTCGGGCTTGGGACCTCAAAATTCAATTCCTGGCATACGCTCAAGTCCCATATTTTTCTACGGACCCTCCGGGACCATGAAATCACGGATCCGGGTCCTTTTATCCAAAATATTGACCGAAGTCAATTAAAATTCAATTTTAACGCAAAATTTTTTATCAAATTTTCACATAAAAGCATTCCGGATATACACCCGGATCGTGCACGTAAATCTAGATAAGATAAAAGGAAGTTTTTAAGACCTCAAAATACAGAATTGACTTGTAAATCAAGTGATGACCTTTTGGGTCATCACAGTTTGTAATTCATACTCCTTATTAATATCGAATTTCTTATTGAATTAAGAAAAGTGGAAAACCATGCATAATTCCCACAACGAGTCCTTATTAATATTCCGGCTTCGTATCCCATTAGGAAATGATCGGTGACGTGCATTTCATATGTATTGGATTTCTTGTTTAATTAAACAAAAAGATGTATTAGCAAGTGAAAATTAGTTAAATTGTAACTCTATATTAAATAAATTAAAATAATCATTTAAAAAAATTAAAACAAGGAAGATATATGAAAGTAATGGTTTAAAGTGTAAATTGTAAGGAGCTTTAGCGGGGAAGAGGTCTCTGAAACCGTTAACAAATGCTATACTTTAACTATTTATTTTTATATTAACAGACTAAACAAACTCTAAAATATTTAATGTTCAAAATATTTAGAAGGGAGAGTACTGGCTTACAACATTCTAATCTGTCATGATCTAATGAGACATTATAACAGGAGGAGCTCACCAAGGTGTTTGATGAAGATTGACTTGGGGAAAACATATGATACGGTTAGCTAGGACTTCATTGAGGAAGCTCTGATTGGGTAATGTTATCCTATTTCATTTATCTAGTTGATCATGGTGTGCATCACATCAACAAAATTTTCAGTGAAAGTAAATTGATTGAGGTATGGACAGAGGCGGATCTAGGATTTGAAGTTATTGGATTCGATACTCTAGTTCTTTTAAGTTACTGAGTTCTAAATTAAGAATTTTGTACATAATCACTCAATTTTTTAAAGACAAATACAAGGTTTGGACCAAAGTTACTGGATTTGGCCGAACCCGTAACGTGTATGTTGGCTCCGCCCCTAGGTATGGACACTTTGAAGGAAAAAGAGGGCTAAGACAGGAGGACCAAATCTCACCACTGCTCTTTGTACTTGTTATGAAATATCTCACCAGAACTTTGAAAAGGATGAGTGAGCTCCCAGATTTCAAATTTCATCTAATGTGCAAGTAGGGGTGTACAAGCCAAACCGAACCGACAAATCAAGTCAAACCGAAGAAAAAAACTAACTTGTGGTTTGGTGTTGGAAAATAAAAATCAATCACTCTTGGTTTGGTTTGGCATTTACAAAAAATAAGTCAAACCGAATCTAAACCAAACCGACATTATATATAAATAAATTTTAAAAATTTTATACATAAAAAATAATCATTAACATCTAATTTGTAAGTATTTTCTAGACTATTTTATAGTTTTCAATGTCTTCAGATATTATTTATTTGTTAACTTATAAATTCACTATCCACTAAGTAGATTCTATCTACATACCTAAATATCAAGGCCAAACTTAAACTCAACAAGACAAAAAAATAATAAAATAGATTATTCCATATCTTCCCTATGTTCCAATTCCAAAATCAAAGAACCCCAAATATTGGAAGCCCTTCCCCCACATCACACGAGCTTCGTGCTTATCATTTTGCTCACATAGTAATCTTTTTTTTTTAGCATTCCCAAGAAGTAATTGAGTAAACCATTGACAGTAGTTCCACGGGCATCGAAAAGGAAGAGTAAACCTCACCGTTTTTTAACGTCTGAACCATGATATGAAATAAGTCGATAAAGCATAAATCCAATTTCAAAAATTCGAAAGCGGTAAATGCTTGGTGATTATTTTAGTACTGTTGAGGATTATCAAGTATATAGTGCTTTGCTTTGTCACATGTTTGTTGTCATTTTCTATTATGGAAGATCTTGGAATTATGATTTATATGAATAATTGTATTCCTCATATATTATTAAGAAAAATAGTAATAATCATGCGAATAATTGGTGATTATTTGATCTCTTTTTCAAGAATAATATAACTAAAAAGGAAAATCAAAAATAAACCGAGAAAACCAAAAAAATCGACAAAAACCGAAACCCAAAAAACGGAATTTGTATTGGTTTGATTTGATTATGAATTCAATAAACCGATATAATTAATTTGATTTTGATTTAATAAAAAACCGAACCATACCGCTTCATGTACATAAGCTAACACATTTAATATTTGCAGATGATCTAATGACCTTTTGCAAAGGAGATATACGATCAATCTTTGCTCCACTTCAGTAGTGTGACATGTTTAGAGGCAAATGCAGACAAAACAAACATCTTCCTAGCAAGAATAGGAGATGATAGGAAAGAGGAGATATTGACATACACAGGATTCTCAATAGGAACTCTACCAAATAATAATAATAATAATAATAATAATAATAATAATAATAATATGATACAACAACAACAACCCAGTATAATCCCACTTAGTTGGAAGTGGGGGTTGCTTACCATCAGAGCAACCCCTCTTGTCACAAAAAATATGATAATGATAATGATATTCACAAAAAAGCATAAGTAGAGTAATAAATCAAATTAAAACAACAATTTCAATGTGATGATTTTTCAAAACTGCGAACAAAGTCAAACTAACAAAAGAAATCAAACAAAATTAATAACTCTTTTTTCTTTTTGCAAAAAAATACAAAAATAAAGAAAATTCTTCTAGCGAACAATCCATGTTATTTTTGCTTTCGCAAAGAGATATTAGTCGAATGGTTTATGTCCTAGTTATTCCAAATATACCTAAATTACCATTTCCTGAAGGATTATATATTAAATCTTACCACAAAAAGAATATCTAACTAAGATATGATAAGAAAATCATATCTTTTGTTATTATTATTACTTTTAAAAATAATCCATCATTTTTTGACTTTTTAATTTAATTATCCTCATTTTAAAATAACTTTTAACTTCTGTCCTCAAAATAAAATTTTAAAATGATAGGTCGAGTAAAAGCATATTTCCAAAGATAAATGGATCAGAAAAAATGTTAATTTCCAATCTCCTTCACAGGATTCAGAAGGGACAGAACATAACATACCCAATGTATTGCAGTGTCAATCAGAATACTGTGATCACAATATCTGTTTTCCTGGCATAGGGAATAAATACAATCTCATTACAGAACAGAAAGGGAAAGGGAGATGTTTCATCACACAAAGCATAATCCTTCAGATCACATGGATTTGGATTTCTACATCTTCAAACTGCAGACACTATTTGTGTGTAAGACTTTAATATTTGCTAAGCCCCTACCTTTCTAATTCGTTATCCAAAAATCTTGGAATATTGTGTTTAGCATCTCACGGTCCACGATATCCGACCACCTAGATATTGATGTGTGTGGTAGACTGAAACATGCAATCTGTACAATAAACATGAATGAAAAGAATTACAGACAAAACTATTTTCATCAAGATCTACAAGAAGAATATTAAAGCATAATCAGTTGTTCCAGCATTTCCATGGCGAAGACATCATGGTGTGCCTCAAGGTACAGTTTGAGAGAGTAATGCTTAATGTTTCACTGTTCTAAATACCCCCATCTATCTGCCTGCCCGCACCATCTGTGTATACTGTTCAATGCAGGAGGATCATAACTAAAACAACAACAATAAACCTAGTATAATCCCACAAGTGGGGTCCGGGGAGGGTAGTGTGTATGCAGACCTTACCTCTATAGACCCTCCGCTCAAGGAAAGATGAAAATAAAGCAGTAGCACAAGCATTAACAACAAGAAAACAAAGCGAAAGGGACAACACGTAGTGCTAGAAATCTAACAATAATGTAGAACCGAACAAACGATAATACTACTGATATGTAAAAGAAACACCCTCCCTACTGGCCTTCTACCTTTTTTTCTCGACTACCAGGATGATCATAACTGAGACCAGAAAAACATACTAATCTGCTCAACATCTGCATAAATACGCCTAGCACTAAATATGCCACCATGTCTTCATTGTTTTTGTTCCCTTAATGTTGGTTTTGTGGAGGCATTATTCTTCTATTGGCTTGTTGATTGGGAGTAGGCTAGGCCCTAAAAATTCATTTAGTAACATTATACAAAAGCAAACAGCAAAGCTTTACCTTCAACTCAATTGGAATACATAGAGTCGTAGCATAGAACTTCATTTGTCAGGATGTGCTCTTTTAGCCCTACGACGTGTGTGGCTTTTATGATGGTGTCTATGAGAATGCTTCTTTGGCTTCTTACTGCAGAAATGCATCGGACAATCACCAAAAGTTCAATCACAGCAAAGTATCAACTAATTGGAAAATGTTAAAAGCTACTTCAAATTAAAATGCAGGTTTTCATGGTTAGCCAAAGTCAAAGTCATGAAAACTAACCGCATAAAATCTGACATCAAATTTAGAAGAAAGATCACAGGTAAGGCCAGCAAAGCTGCTGCCTGGAATAAATAGAAAAATGAAAATAAAACTTAAAATGTTAAGCCATAACATCAAAAGAACAAAACATAATCCACCCTCACTCAATATATTTCTGTTGAAAACGAAATTATTAACATATAGTACTGCATACCAGATACCAAGCCAACTCCTTTGTAGCATATGGCCTGGTGATGTCGTGATTCTTCAACAAGTGATGTATGTTTTCTTGAGCCTTCATAACCAAAAGCAATAATGATTAAGCCGATCTCGATCATCCTAAGTCTAAAAATAACTATTTTCCAGCATCCCCAAAAAACACAATCAACAAAAAATAAATGAAATACTGAAGGTGGATTTTACCAACACATTATGGGAAAATGTTATTATTTGAATTGAAAAAACAAAAAGCATGCCCTTGAATGTTCCTTTCCTTAACTGAAACTTGCTAGCCAGCTTAATATAAATATTAGCCAAGCTCCCATCATTCCCTTCTTTCCATTTCCATTCTACTAATATTTGTTCGCCAGCCACAATTTTGTTTGGGACTGAGGCATAGTTGTTAATATTCTATTGATTTTTGTTAACCAATTAAGTTCACATGTGACGAACAATGGTGTAATATATGCTCTAAATCAGAGACTCATATGAAGAAAAAGCAGATAAACACAAGAAATAACCTTACATCTAAAGCCCGAATTGGTGGAAAAAGATAACAAGGTGTTTAGCTGATTGCATATTCATCAGAATACTAGTTATGATTCTGGTATCTTCCAGACACGGCCCAATGCAAAAGTCCTTCATTATAACCAACTTATCTCTATGAGACATTATTGTCAAAGCTTTATGGGGAAGATCACAGGTCTCTTCACCCCACCCCCCATGACCTAGTTTCTTTGACAAATAGAACCGCAGCATGGAGTTAGAGAACACGGGTGGATGTGTGGGGTATATGATATGGATATGTATATGTCCTTACCAACAAATGTGATGTCTACTAAGCAGGAATATACCAGTTTCTCTAACTGAGACCAAAACTAGAAATCATGTTAAACAAGAAAATGATGCCTCTAATATAGGTTCCATATTGAACTATACAACATAAAAGGTTCAACATTCTTGCCAAACTAGGTTTGACTTATATCGACCGTCTCACATTACGACAAACATTGGTTTTCATGCTAATATATTTTCTGTTACAACTTACAACCATTATTCTACAAATTATTTCACTGTGTTTGACCCAATCCCCAACATTTTTATTCTCTCCCTCTTTCCATCTTGACAATTAATTTGTCCAACAACTTCATCCTCTCACCTTCCTCCAAACAACATGAACTCCACAAGGAAAAATCATGTTTTTCCTGTTCACAGTGTTGAGGTAATAATTACTGTAAGTTTGCATTAGTTATCACTAATCAGAAGTTTGAGCAGGAACCATTCTAGATCTTAAGTGATTAGGAAAGCAAATCAAGGGGGGCAAATCACAGCAAAGCAGCACCAACAGGATACTACAACAACAACAATCCAACAACAATCCAGTATAATCCCACTTAGTGGGGTCTGGGGAGGGTAGTGTGTACGCAGACCTTAGCCCTACCCTGGGGTAGAGAGGCTGTTTCCAAATAGACCCCCGCGGTATCCTTCCCTCCAAGAACTTCCCACCTTGCTCTTGGGGAGACTCGAACTCACAACCTCTCAGTTGGAAGTGAGGGTTGCTTACCATCAGAGCAACCCCTCTTGTAGGGAAAACGGAGGAGTGAGAGACATCATGCCTGGCGGTGATATGAGTTGACGGTTTTCTTGACCTTCCTATAATGGCGATGCACTTTCTTCCCATAAGGTTGCAAGACAATCCTTGCGTTTTCAAAATGAGGTTTCATCACCAGTGAAACTTGGTCAACATAAGGGCCTGTGAACTTCCTAGCTTCCTGCCAAATTTGTAGGTTGATATGAATAAATCAGGCAGAGCATAATCCTTTTTTCTTGACAATGAGGCAGACCATAATCTTTGAAGTAAGATGGTAAAGACAAAACAAATATACCTCAACATAGGGCTGGATGACTTCCTGTGCTTTCACAATATGAGGTTCCATAAACATCTTGGATGTATGATAAAGGTCAATTGTCTTAGTCTTAAGCTTCTGTAAATGAGGTCCGGCATCACGAGCAAATTCCACTGAACGCTCTTTCATAGCTGGGATCCATTTCTTCAAATGAAACAGCAGAGTATCAGGGAATATAGAGAAGAAAAGCATAGTATACATGTTATTTCAATATTGGAAACAGACAACCAACAATACAGATTATCATCTCCCAAACCTATGTAAATATGTCATTAAGCATAGAAGATAGATGCAAAGAGCTAAGCAAATAGAGGCAAGACATCAAGAAGGCGGAGTCAAGGTGAATGCAGCCACGAAATAGATAACAGAACTAACTAGTGGACTATCAAAGCAGAAATGCTTCCTTTGGTGAAAAAGAGGAACTCAAAGGGAACACTCACTGTTCTAAATGAGTGAATATGAGGCTCCACCAACTTTACCACTTCAGATTTGGTTTCCAGGGCCTAAAGAAATCATTGTTAAAAAGATTGACATCTATAATGCGGAAGAAGTTATATATCAAGAATACATAAAGAACAACAAGTAATTGACCTAAATGAACTAATTAATTAGAAGCAGAACAAGACCTTTTCTATGGTCCGATCCAAAGCTGGTCTTCCTTGCTCATTCCAGTAAGTCGTAACAATTGACTGCACAATCAGGATAAGTCAAGGAAAAAGGATAAAAAGAGAGACTCCCTTATACTAGGCAAAAAATAAGTAATCACCTGAAAGTGTACAAGATGAACAGCAAGCCAAGGAGGAAGCCATCCTTCTTTAACCTGGTCGCACAACAATAGTACACCAAATCAAATTCCAAATAGTAGGGGATATGTGATACAGTGAATAATTCATTGTTTTTCCACTTTGTCATCACACTGTAGTTTTATTAAGTTCCCATCAACTTTTGCTTGTTGTAAAAAATCAAATCCCATCCTAATTGACCCATAGGAAAGAGTATCACCAGAAAAGAAAAGGAAAAAAGAAAAAGAAAAAGAAAGAGGAAATACAGAGAAAGAAAAGAAGTAAGAGTAAAGAAGCGGAAAGAACTAAAATATGATACACAAGGTAGATTTTGATAATTAATGTCGTCACCCAAATTTTAAGTGGAAGGTTGTACCGACCAGGGAATTAGGAACTTCCGAAAGAAAATGGAACAAGAAAAGAGAGAATACGAACATCATTGCAGAAGAAAGACATCATTAGGGATCATATAAGTTTCACTTCAAGATAAGAAATCGATGAAGATATTGATAACAATAACAGCCAAAAACAAACAAGTACTAGTCAAAAAAAGAAATGGATAATTTCCAAAGTACTGGTTCTACCTCCTCAAGCTTCTTCGAAACAGAAGAAGCCTCCAATTTGGCCTTCATCATTTCTTCCTGAAGTTACCTTAGTATTAGTACCCCTCAGCTAATAAATATTTCGTATACTCTAAGAAAGTAAGTAATGAGAACCTCTGCCACTTGAAGAGCGCGTTTGGTTTTACGGATTCTAGCATTTTGCTCCTCATTTATCCTTTGTAGCTAAAACCAGATATGAACAAAATAAAAAGTGATATCAATTCCTCGGGAAGTGACTGCATAAAAGGATGATATTTGAAAAGCTCTCCAAAAACTACTTAATCAACATGAGCATCAACCAAACAAAGAAACTAGAATGATGAAATCCCCTTGATCCTTAATATGCATTCAAGAAAACAGTACATACCCTTTCAAGTTTAAGATTAAGTTCCTGTATTTTCTCCTCTGCTACATTTGTACTGGTCTCCAGAGTATCTTTCTTCTTGTTTTGTGCTTCTATATCCCTTCTAAGAACATCTATCTGCACCATCAGCAGAATATTAAGGAATGCATATTAGTACAAAGAAACCAGCCTAACCATAACTAACCTGGCGCTCAAGTTCAGTGGCACGCACATTAGCCTTAGCAACCAGCTCGTTTGCATTCAAAGATCCTTTTTCCTAGCAAAGATGTGTATATATCAAGTTAATGACGACGCTGCACATCATTATTTGAATTGCAAAATCAAAATCTAGAGCACAGAAAAATTCCTGCTAGTTATCACTGTCTGAAATCTTTATCCTAGTCAGATACTAAAAATGACCGCTCTCATTTCAAAAGTTCTGCCGCCAAACCTGAAGTAACTGAAGTTCACTTTGCAAAGAAGCCAATTTGGCTAATTTCAAGTCGATTGTCTTCTCAAGCTCCTTGATTCTCTCATCCTTCCTTCTAAGTTCATCAGTGCTCTCGTCAATGCGGGACTCTTTCATCAAAGAAAAGGAAAGAAAATGGAGCTGTTAATTATAAGGAAACTATCTGATAAGGGGAAAAAACAGTAAGACAGGAATTTTACTTTTCCACATTACCCAGAATACTCAGTGTTACACCTACATTAGGTCAATATTTTCCAGGAGTTTTTTGGTTTGTTTAAAGATTTCATCGAAAGAACAAGTATGAGATTTAAAGAACCTCTACTTTCAGAGAACTCCTAATTTGAAGTGAAATGGTCAAATAGAATGAAATTGATTTAGAGGATTCATATAGCAAATCCCAACTAGTTTGGAATTGAGGTATAGTTGATTGATTGAAATAACCCAATAACCTTCCAACTAGCAAAACATCTATCTACAAAAGACAGACCGTAAACTTAGTGACAACAAGAGGCAAACCAAAAGTCTAAACCACATTTCTACTCAGGGAAATGTTCCAAACAGTGACAAATAATTCTTCACTTCAGTCTTTCAAAGAGAAAATGAAATGCTAAGATCATAATACTTAATTCCTAATTTTCCTCTCTTAGCCTTTAATCAAAAACTCAAGAATTTCACTCAAATTTAATCCATAGAAAGGGCGGAGCTATAGGGAGGCAAGGAGGTTCAATCGAATCCCATTCTTTCAAAATTTGTACTGTCCACATAGGGAAAAATCATGTTTTCGGTCATATATAAACTGTTGAATTCGTTGACAAAGGATAAATATGCTACATTTATAAGTAAATTGATAGTCAAACTTTCATAAGTACAATTTTCAAGAATACAACTTGATAGAACCAATTTCACGAGTAGTAAAATAAAAAAGAGACACAGTTCAATTGTTGAGTAAATGAAATATAACAGCATATATACACAAATTGAGTATAGAAAAAACCTAGAAGCGAAATCTTGGAGTTGAGTTGGTCAAGTTGGAGTCTGATAGATGAATCTGAATCTGAAGCTTTTGTAATAACGACGTCGCTTTCTTCAACAATAATGGGTTCTGGATCAGCAGCAACTTCATTTGATGAAATTGTTAAGAAAATTTGGAGAAATAGGAAGGAGAAAATTAGCAGTTTCACGAACGCCATTTTTAGCAAAGTGAGACTTCTCTCTGACTTTTTTGAGAGAAAATGCTGAGACAGTTTCTGTACTCTTGGGTTTTTGATCTTCACGTTGGATTCGCCAAAGTTTACTATTTTACCCCTGCCTTCAACTTTTGCCACCTAAAATAATTTCAGAAATTTTGATTTAGAGGAAATTGCACTATTAGCCTTCAAATACTGAAATTGTCAATTTTGGTCCTCATGATATTCAGTTAAGCACATTTAACCTTTAATTAATTAAAATTTAGAGTTTTAATCTCTCTATTTGTGAATATTTCACAAAATTCACTGAATTATATACCATTGCATCATTTGATGATACATGTGTCATGTTAAGTTTGTATTATTACTGAGGATATAGTTCTAATAATGGAACTAAAACAACACATTTTGGTGATTGAAGGTCAAATATGCTAAGCCATATATTACAAGGATCAAAATTAAAATTTTACAATAATTGAAGGATTATTATTGCTATTTTGCCTTTGTCTGGTATCGAATGATTTTATTACATACTAGTTTTATTTGTTTCTTTTGGGGAAAATTAAGATTTACTACTTGTTTTTTTCTTTATTTGAAAAGTAGTTCTTTACATATATATATACGGTGGTGTTAATGCCTTTATTTATGTCGTTGACGTGATTACTCCTGCATATATTAATCCTAAAAATTCTGCATGTACGTGTATCGTTCATATCGGACAGCAGTGTTATTCAACCCTTACGCACACTTCAACAACTAAAGTGTGTGAACAAATACATTTTTATTGAAAAAATACATTAGTTAGCTATCTGAATTATGGACAAAATCATTATTATACGCTTTTCGATGATGAAAATAATTTTACACAATCAAGCTTTCAGAAATGTATTTAATACACACTATTTTGACCAAGTAAATTGCAAGCAAAAGGAGTGCGTGAAGAGTGAAAAAATGAGAATCTACAGTTTTATTTGAAGGGTGTAGATTTGAATAAATTGATCCAATAGTCTAAAAATATTTTTTTTTCTTTTTATCCTTTCCCATCTTTACCATTATACAAAAAAAAAAAAAAAATAGAAAATGCTTTCCCGGTAATACCTTCGTCCCAACCCCTCTCCCGGAAAACTAGATCAATTGGAAGGCTTTAGCAAGATATTGACTACTACGCTTGGTCTTTCATATTTTCACCTATACTTCCAACGCCATGGATTTTCGATGAAACCATCTTCTATTTTATCTTTTGTTAGTAGGAAATGAAGTTGAAACTTAAGCAGGTAAAAAGTTTGGGTTATAAGTAAGTTATTCAATATTTTATCCAATTGATATAAAAAAATTGGAGTGTAATGGTAGAGGAGGTTCTATCCCCTTTATCTATCTACTCATAACAAACATTCTACGGTATATTCGAACGTCTGCAAATAGGCTAAAAATAAACTCGTTGGCTTATATACAAGCTATTGAATCATTGAATCCCACTTTATTTGCCTAGTGATGATATTTATGTCCCGATTGGTATTTTTTACAAACTCCATATTCAGCTCCAAAATAGTGCTTGCAGTGGTGGCTACATTTGTAAGAATATTGGCAAGGCCCATGCCACTTGTGATTTTTCTTCCAACAGTATTTTCCTTCTGCAATTTGCATTTCTGCACAAATATATAGGAAAATTTGAGATCAAGATTCTATTTCTTATAACACTATTTTCGTTATAGCGTGTGATTGGTTTTTCTGGAAAACAAGTAGTAATTTTATTTATTTTTCGGTGTTTGGTACGCAAATTAAGGAAAATGATTTCTCAAGACTCAAGAGTATTTATACATAATTTAGATATAATAAATATGAAGCCATAAACTTTCAAACCAACAACTTTTCGGACCCACAAATTTCATAAACTTTCAAATCACTAAACTTTTAAATCCGCTGAATTTCGAACCCCTAAACTTTATAATTTCTAAACCCATAATCTTCCAAACACATAAACCTTCAAACTCATAATTTTGGAACTTGTAAAATTTTGAGCCTTTATACCGATAAATAGTAAAATTAAAACTAAAAAATATATTTAATTTTTTTTGTGTGCGGTGGGGGGGGGGGGGTGGGTTGCGGAAAAATAAAAACACAAAAATTTAAAATTGCAAAAAAATTAAAAAATTAAGGTAATTTGTTTTGTGGGGGTGGGGGGCTAGAGGAGTAGTAGGGTGGCTCGTAACGGATAAACTGAAATTTAAAAAAAAAATAATTGGAGAGGGGTGGGTGGGTTGGTGAGGGTGGGGAAGGTTGAGAAGGAACTTTAGAAAATGTTTTCCCTTCTTTTGATAAGGAAAACATTTTCATCCAAACGAAGGAAAATGAATTGATAAAGAAAATATTTTCCAAAACATTTAAGCTAATCAAACATGAAAAAATTGAAAAATATTTTTCTTCATACCAAACACACCTTTAGTCCATTTAAATTTAAAGATAGTTGTTGACTCACCGGTCGATGGTCGCGACCAGGAGAAGACAGAAGATGAGGGCAACGAAGGCTGTGTATTTTGCCATATATTGAGTAGCTTGTTTTTTCTTTTGGATTTCTTGATGAGGAACTAACAGTAGAAATGGTGATATTTATAGCATATGAAACTCAATATTGTCAACTTAATTCATTTTTTGATTTGTTCAAATTAAGGATTAAGTAATTATCAAGTACATAAGCAAGTTAAAAAAAAAGTGCCTCCATGCTATTATTTATAATGAATCAGACTATGAGAAATCTAATTAGGAACTTGAATGGATCAAGTATCGAAGACAGTGAAGAGAAATTCGTATATGAAACCCTAATGTGACCCCGAAATAAAAACTAAAATGTTTACCCTTTAAATCATTTATACGGTAATTACAAGTAATTAAATCCCTACGATAAGTAATACATAGTAACTTGATTAAAATGGTAATCAATTTGATATAATCGGTTATACTACACTGGCATAGTGTGGATATCTTTTATATGTTAGTATATACAGCTTAAATGATACTCTCCCCGTTCCATAATATTTGATTTTTTCAGATACCAAAAAGGAATTGACTTCTTTTTTCTAAATTTTGCCTTGCAGTAAAGAGCTTAGGAGTATTTGATATATTTCCAATGAACAAATTATGACTAATATGATCAATTTCATTGTTAATTAATGCTAAAAATGAATTTCTTAATATGTATGAAACAAACAAAAATAATTTAAAGTGGACCGGAGGGAATAGTATTTTTTCATTTGTTCAATGTTGGAAGTTTAATTACCTACAATGATTTGGAATAAACGTACCTTATTATGTATAAAGACATAACCAAGAACCATTCTTGAGGATCTTTGATTAATACAGTGCTCCTAATATATTTAGGAGTTTGAACTGATCAAGCTAAAGATTTTGCTTTTAATTTTAGGATTGATGTGTCGACCAAGTACAAGTAGAATGGGAAAATGGAAATAGTAAACTTCAAATTGTAGAAAACAATACTACTATCTTCCCTCAAGTTTCATGAATTTGGTACAATTAAGAATGTATCAACTATCAAGATATAAGAATATTAGGCCTACTCTTTTTTTAAATCATACGCTGGCACCTTTTGTTGCTTGAAAAAACACGCTGAGAGGGTGTGTCCCCTTCTGGATTTTGAAATGAATATCAAACTCAAATTTCATAAGAAACGTATAATATATAGGAAATATATAATTTTTTATAGGAAATATATAATTTGATGAGAATGTTGATAATGAAATCTCAAATTCTCTCTAAGAGTCTTTCAGAGTAGATTACTCTATATACATAATAAACAAGGCTATTTTTTAACTTCAAAATAAATTTGAACAATTCGAAGCATATGATTTTTATTTATTTATTTAGTGGTAAATAAATGAGATCGCTAGATGTTGGAAATTTGAAAAACAATTACCTTAATCTTTAATTTTCCTAGAAGCATAATAATCAATCCAAAATTGATTATTTTAGATTTATATTTTGAATTAAAAGTGTTTAGAAAAATAATATAACTAGAAGATAACAATTTAATGAATGAAACTCTCTTCCTCACCATGTAATAAGGATAATATGAATTCGAGTAATAAATAATGCGGGGGATAATTTAACGTCAAATATGAATCCATGATACACAATTTCAACTATTAAAAACATTCAACAATTATGAAATAGGTAATAATTCCAAAATGACTAATCAAAGAAGCAATAACCTAACCTAAGCATGGATATCATAATTAGCAAAGCAACAAAATACAAAGAAATAAGTTCAACAAGCATGATTTAGCCTAATAACAACGTATAAGTACTCGTCACCTCATATATATGTTGTCCCTACATATGAAACACATCGCAAATAGATTAAAGATCCTAATCCCTCAAGTAACGGTTAACCGCGGCACTCACCTCACCCCATAATCAAATCATAGCTCAACTGAGGCTTTTCCTCTAGATTTAGCCTTCAAAGCAATCAAATCTAACCAAATATAGTTCAAATAATTCAAAATAAGATTTAGAAACTACCCATGAGTGAAAAAGATTCAATCTTTAATATTTTTGAAAAACTCAACAAATGTCAACCCCGGGCTTGCTTGGTCAAAACCCGAGATTAAAATCAAAATTCATTTACACATTCACCCCCGAGTCCAATTTTGTGATTTGTTTCAAAATACAACCCCGATTTGAGGTCTAATCTCAATTTTATAGAAATCGCCAATTTTACTCAAATCTCTAATTTCTACCATGGAAATTAAATATTTGAAATCTCATAAAATGTAATGGGTAACAGAAAAGAATTGGATTAAAGTCACTTATCAATTAATTTGGGAAGAAAACTATCTTGAAAAATCGCTCTCTAAGGTGTTTAGAGTTGAGAAATTGTGAGAAATGACTTAAGTCCCGTTATTCCCCTCGTTTACCTAGCTGCGGATGTCGTAATTGCGATGCCTTGTTCGCAATTGTGAACATCGCAAATGCGAGACAAGGGTCAGAAATGCGATACATGTTCAAGGCAATAGAAGTCACAAATGTGATATTTGGTTAGCAAATGCAAACTCCCAACCTTCGCAAATGCGGACCATTTCTTCACATATACGAAGATGGCACAAGAACTATTGAGTCGCAAATGCGACTCTAAGACCGCAATTGCGATCGCTGACAGTTCACATATGCGAACATAATCCTTTCAAATGTGAAACCACCCAATCCAGCCTATGCTCGCAAATGCAAAAGCTTGTTCGCAATATCGAGGCTTAATTGCAAGCCAGTCCTCGCAAATGCGAGATCTGCAGTAAAGAACTAGCACCAGAAGTGCACCAATTATCGAACCTTAACCGGATTCATCCGAAACATGCCCTAACTCACTTGAGCCCCTCCATCTCCAAACCAAACATGCACAAAAGTATAACAATATCATACAAAATCTCTCACGCGATCAAAATACCAAAATATCACCTAGAACCACGAATCGCACATCAAAATATATGAAATTTTCAAATAAACTTAAAAACTTTTAAATTTACAACCAGACATCCGAGTCACGTCAATTCAACTCCATTTTGCACAAAATTTTACAGACAAGTCATAAATAGAGAAAGGAACCTATGCCAAGTTCCGAAACTAAAATTTGAACCCGATTGTAACAAAGTCAATCCATAGACAAACTTATGAATTCTTTAAACCTTCAAATTATTAGTTTTCAACAAATCTTGTTAAATCAAGTTACGGACTTCCTAATTTAATCTCGAGCATACACCTATGTCACAAATTACGATACTGACCCAACAAGACCATTAAAATGGTGATCCGGGTCCGTTTATACAAAAACACTGACCGTAGTCAACCAAAATTTAAGGTTAAAATTCCTAATTTATTCAAATTTTCACATAAAATTTTTCAAAAAGAGATACGGACAGTGCACGCAAATTGAGGAATACTAAACGGAGTTATTCAATGTCTCGAACCATAGAAATAAAAGTTAAAACTCAAAATGACATATCAGGCGATCACAATTGCATCTCTATTATGCTACCATTTTTGTATTATTTCATTGTTGGTTGTAAAGAATTTATTTTTCCGTTGTTAGCTTTACATTTATGTTTTTTTTTGTTACCTTCATGTATATCTTGTACAGATTTCTATGTCTAGTAGATATGTCTTGACAATGCCTTGTCACTACTCTACCATGCTTAGGCTTGATTCTTACTGGTACCGTTGCCATGTAATGATGCTACACTTCTACATATTCTTGTTTAGATCTAGGTATTTTTTATCGTGATATTGAGATTTGAGTCTGCACGAGGAGATTTCAAGGTATACCTGCTTGATGCTTGCAGGCCTCACGCTCACCATCTTACTTATTTATGCTAATATTAAATTGTAAATCAAAACAGTATAATATTTAGAAATTCTAATGTATTTTAGTAGAGCTTATGACTCCGTACCACCAATTGTGAAAAATGTATAACTATTGGCCGTTTGTAGCTATGTATGTCATTTAATAGTTTATGTCTAATGATTAAATTGTTCAATTCTATTATTAACTCAGCATGTGTTAGGCTTACCTAGTCATAGGGACTAGGTGCCATCAGGACATCCTAAGGTGGGAATTTGGGGTCGTAAAAATAATGAAAGTAGAAATCAGTAAATGACAACAAGAATCAACATATGAATTAAACAATAAATTAATAAGAACACTGTTAAAGTACTAGCAAGAACATATAAAGGAAAAAATGACAATCAACTAATCAAGTCATTTTAACATATGTCTCACATCAAATTACTGTGAGATACCTCATCTTATAATTACAAGTCACGAGTTCAAACCACAATCATATGCTTATGGCACCTTGAGCACACATTTTTAATCACCATCGCACAGATAACTCACATGCCAATATCTCAATTCGTATGGCATGGTCATAGGCCCAATATCACAATTAAAGAAGATAAAACAAGAATACATGGACATGATTAATAAATATCAAGTTTCATACTCCTGAACTAGCATAAGTGGTATGCTACGGTGTATGCTTGTGCGAGTGTACTATTATAGCCCTAGTCCACAAGTAATATCAAAGAAAACGAGTAGCTCATCGAGGCAACATTACAAGTCACGTAAAGGGTATAAAGTACAAAAGGAAATTCACAAAATCACACAAATAACATCAACATAAAGCCCCTAGGACATCACACATTATCCCTGACATTACCGCTCTTATCTCTCCGATAGCCACGTGTATCACTCTGCCCTAAAAATAGCCTTAGCCACCCCTATCACTCACCTTTATCACACCACTATGACAATATCATTAGACACCTGTATCACTCTGATAGCCACCCATATCACTCTGTATAATAGCCACCTTTATCACTCCGTTTGGACAATAACACAATAGCCACTCGTATCACTCCGCACAATCAACAACAGTGAGATGCCATCTTTATGTTGCGCATAACAACAACCAATCCACACCATAATTCACATATGCTAACATCACAATGACATGTCATATCAACTCGTGCCACAAGTGGCCATTGTAATGATCCGACCGGCCGTTTCGAGCATTTACACTTTTCTCAATTGTTTGAGGGCATGAGTAGCTCCATATGATGTATTATAACTTATGTGAATCATCGGTTTTAAGTTTTAGGTTATTAGGATATTTATATTTGGAAGTTTGACCTGGGAGTTGACTTTAAGATATCGAGACCAAAATCTGATTCTGTAAACTGGAATAGCTCCATTATGTCATTTATGACTTGAATGCAAAATTTGGAATAAATTGTAAGTGATTTGATATGTTTCGATATCGTTTATAGAAGTTTGAAGTTTCAAGTTCATTAAGATTGAATTGGTATGTGATGCATGTTTTCGTTGTGTTTGATATGATTTGGCGGCTCTACTAAGTTTATATGGTGTTTTAGGACTTGATGGTACCTTTGGTATAGGTCCCGGAGGCTTCAGGTGAGTTTTGAGTGAGTCAGGACATTATCGGCACTTTAATATTGTTCGTGTTCTTTAAATGTGCGGACCAAAGCAGAAATATGCGGACCATAGAGGATGGGTGCAGTTCAGGGGCTTCTGTAGATCCGCTGGTCTAACTTCGACAGCCTATATATTTTGATCTACAAAGAATTTTGACATAATTCAAAAACAAAAGTTGTAGCCCTTCATGTCTTGTTTCTTTAAATATGATGAAGTCATCATTTGGACATCCGTAGAAAAAGTTATGGCCAACATAATAAATCTTGGGAGTGCATCCACAAAAAGGTGCAGCCATACCATTTTTATGTGACCAGCATGAGTTGGGACATGCGGCCGCACTTGGAATCGTGCTGGCCGCACAATGGGAGTTCAAATGATGCACTATATGAATGAGGTTTAGGGAATTATTTCTCATTTTGGACCTAGAGAACTCATATTTTGTTAATATACATGAATATATCAATGATTTCATCATCCGATTAGTACTTTGAGGTGGAAATTTGGAGAAAAGTATAGAAATTTCATAAAATTAAATTTTTTAGATTTGAACACCGATTTAGAGTCAAATTTGAATAAAACTAGTATGGTTGGACTCATAATTGAATGGTTGTCAAATTTAGTGAGTTTTGTCAGGTTCTAAAGTGCGGGCCCCAGGGTGTAATTTTTGGCTACATTTGGAATTTAACTTAGGGTTCGATACTTAGCATTTGTAATTGATTCCTTGGGCTTTATCTGATGTATTGGAGTTGTTTTTTGCTAGTTTCGAGCCGTTTGGAGCTTGCTACACATGTGATGACATTCTTGGAGCATCACTTAGCTTGCTCGGTGTCAGACTTGGCTTTATGTTAAGCTTTATGTTGATATTTTTGGAACCCGTAGTGGTCGTTTCTTGTTGTCATCTCATTGAGTTCAATGATATTTCATACTTAGTCATATTTATGCATTCATATCATATCTCAGTCTCAGTTGTTACTTATTGATATAACATATCATTGTTCTAGATCAAATTTTATGACATTGTGAGCCCATTGATAAGACTAGAGATATTGATGACTTAGTGGGACCGAGAGCCTCATTACGAGTGATCGTTTTAGGATCGGGCTGCACGCCACAATAGGTTTTATTAGTTATTGAGTAAGGACGAGGGCCTCACTAATTTATGCTATGATTGGCCTGTTATAGAGCTAGGGTCGTAGGAGCCCCTCCGGAGCCTTCACAGCCATCATGGGTGCGGTTGATTATATTCAAGGATGGATCTTCTCCATGAGGATGGATAGGCATGTTTCTTTCGTACTGGAGACTAATGGTTAGTGATATATATATATATATATATATATATATATATATTATGGAGGGATGGATTTCCACGGACATAGATTTGTCCGAAGTACTTGATACTTGGAGATGGATCTTAATAATGAGGCTAGATTTGGCCTGTTTTCTCGACACTTGGTCACTTATAGTCAGTGTTGTGTATGTTTTGGGATGGATTTCCTTGGACCGTATTGTCCATATACAATACCGAGTGGTTGAGTAAGATAAGTGGAATGTGTGATACAGTGAGGTTGATTACTCTGAGAGTGAGTACATGATTCATCTATGAGATTCATGGCACTGGCATGCATATATGACATTCATGCATAGAGACGTATTTTCCTTATGTTGTACTGTATCACGTCATTCATGACATTTTACACAATTTTATACGTGGTCATAGAGAGGTATCTCACACTTACTATCTAAAAAAAAATCATCTTATTCATTGCGAAAAGGATTTTAATAAAAGAAATACAAGTTTTCAACTATATCATATTTCACGACATTTTCAGTAAAGAATTTAGGTTTTTTACTTATATTCTTTAAAAGCGAAACATTTTTGGAAAACTGTGAGAAAGCTGAGATCTCATCATTGAGTTACTTCATTATTTATATGCTTTATGTTGTAATGAATTGTTGTTGTCTTCCGATGTTGGACCCGACCATGTTCCAGCTCGTCACTGCTTTCAATTTAAGTTTATATTTGTTACTTATTGAGTACATGGGTCGGTTGTACTCATACTAAACTTCCTGCACCTTGCGTGCAAACTTTGGATATCGATATTGTTGCGTTTGATGAGAGCTGAATTAGAAGAAGTTCATGCATTTCGGTTGTGGCTGGCTCTTGTTCAAGGTAGTCACAGATCTATAGAACTCTGCTTATATACTTTTCAAGTAGTGATGTATTTATTTCATATCAGCTTTGTAAACTCTATTCTTAGAAGCTCATGATTTGTACTACCACTTCTTGGGAATTGTATAAGATTTAGATAAATTGTGTGTTTAATTGTTTATATAATATTAATGGAATTGATAGTTATTAGTTGGCTTACTAGGTTGGGTTAGGTGCCATCACGACTAATGCATTTTGGGTCATGACAGATTGGTATCAGAGTTCTAGGTTTATAGGTTCTGCAAGTCATGAGAAAGTGTCTAGTAGAGTCTTCTAGATCGGTATGATGATTTCCATACCAATCTTCGAGAGAGTATTGGGCATTTTAGATATACTTCCCATCTTTTTTTTCTTATCGTGCGGCATTGGTTCAGCTTGAAGCATAATCCTTTGAATTTCTTTCACGTATTTGTATACACACATGAGCACTCGGTATCAGCTGTGCATTGACGACTTGTGATTTCTTGGATGAGGTGCAAGATGCAGTTTCTGTGTGCTTATGAGGGGCCAGTATGAAGGACTGGAGGTTGGCTTTTGATTGTAGTATAGAGATATTGATTGTGTGAGCTCGTGCTTTTTGACTTATATGTCCAGTAGTATCCCTATTAGTAGAATTCGTAGCTAGATGGCTACGTGATAAGTATGATATGACTGCGAGATATGGTCATATGATTTGAATGTGATGAGTGGGGTCTGCTTGAGGTGTAGAATGAATTATTTGGTGCTTGATTTTCATCTTGATTTGACATATTGTCTCGAGGTATGGGTGTGTTGAAGGATCTTTTCATGTTGTTTAGTTGAGGAGTGAAAAAAACTTTTCATGTTGTTTATGAGTTCAGACTCAGAAAGATTAAGTGATTGCGTAATATTTATGACTATGGAATGGCATAGAGAGAGGTCGGTTTGAGGTAAAATAAGTGGGTTATCTTCTGTGGGGTGTCTTGAGGTTTTTGTGATCCTTATGTTGTTTGTTAGGGGTTCTCTTTTACAGTGAAATATCAATTGCAATTTGAGTTTGGATCACTTATGAGATTGGGCTTAACTGTTACAAAGGTAAATGTGAGATTTGTAGATGATTTGAAGTCCTCTAGGGTTTGTGTTGCATGAGATTATGAAGGGTTTAGTTGAATCTCACTATGGTAGCAATATAGTATTGGCATTGTGAGTTTTCTTGTGTTTTGATATATGGCCTTGAGTTAAGTGGAAGAGTCTGCTATTGATAATTTGATTGCACGGTCATATGTTATATTGGTTTCAGTTTGAGGTATACTGGTGAATCGATTATTACTTGTAGAGGTTGAGATCGAGGATGACTCGAGTAAGGGAAAATCAGAGTTGTAATAGGCTTTATGAGTATTGTGAAAAGGATTTTTAAAAAAGAAATACAATTTTTCACCTATCTCATATTTCACAATATTTTTGGTAAAGAATTTTAGTTTTTCATTGATATTCTTGAAAAGCGAAACTATTTTTGGAAAAACTGGGAGAAAGTTGAGTATCTCATCTTTGAGTTACTTCCTTATTTATATGCTCTATGTTGTTATGAATTATTGTAGGCTTTCGGTGTTGGACCCGACCATGTTCCAGCTCATCACTGGTTTTAACCTAAGTTTAGTTTTTATTGAGTACATGAGGTTGGTTGTACTCATACTAGTCTTCCTGCAAATTGCGTACAAATGTTCGATGCTGATGTTGCTGTATTCGATGAGAGTTGAATTGGAAGAAGTTCCTGCATTCCAGTTGTGGATACCTTTTGTTCATGGTAGTCTTAGATTTTTAGAACTTTGGTTATGTACTTTTCAACGAGAAGATGTATTTATTGTATATCAGCTTTGCAAACTCTATTCTTAGAAGCTCATAAATTGTATTACCAGTTTTTGAAAATCATATAAGATTCAGATAACTCCTATGTTTAATTGTTTATATAATATTGATGGAATTGGATAGTTATTAGTTGCCTTACCTAGCAGATTGGGTTAGGTGCCATCACGACTGGTGGATTTTGGGTCGTGACAGCCATAGGCCACAACCTTTCTAAAGCAACGATACAAATATCACCATATCATATATCCCACGGATCAAACACAATATGTATAGAATCTCAATAACATTAAAATAAACAGGAAAGTAACTCAATAGTGATCAACACTCACTTTAAACACAACTTTAATTAAAATAGATTATTTACTTTCAATAAGTTCAACTGCAATTAATTTCTTAAGAAGAAACTCAATAATAAAGGTATTTCCATGAAATTGCAAACTTCAAAATGCTAGTACGTGAAATAAGCTAACAACGAAACAAATGTCATGAACTAGCAATTACGTCTAAATGCATGAGAATAACCTGAGAAGGAAAGTATATCAAGCAACAAAATTTTTAATTAAGAATAACTCAATAATAAAGGAGGGCACATTACCATAAAAGAGGTAACAACTCTAAATAAACCATTTAATAGTAAACTTGCTAGTAAAGGATATGGCATGTAACAACAACTTTAAATAAAAACATCTGAGAGTAGACATGACAAATAAAAGATATAATATGTGGTAAAAATTTCAAATAAATACATGAAACAAGTCTAAGAGACTAAACCAGTCAATTTTTACATATAAGCCAGAGTATATACCTGTCACTTCGCGTATGCGGCTTTCAGATAACACAAGTAGCACAAACAGCTCAAATCCTAAGGGGTAGTTCCCCCACACAATGTTAGACAAGCGTTATCTCAAAGAAGCTAAATCAATACTCTAAAATGACCCTCTCATGTGAAACAATATCCGGACATCATGAATCTAGCAAAAATAACTCAAAAATATCAAATAATGTCGAAGAAAATAATTTTAAATGATAAAGGTCGAGTCGTTATATATTTACTCAAAGTCAACCAAAAAGTCAAACCCGGCCCTACACCTCAAAACTTGATAAAAATTATAAAATCCAACAACTCGTTCTATTACTAGTCCCATCATACTGATTTTGTTCAAATCCGTTTCCGAATCGATGTTTAAAAACTCAATGATTTACCTTAAAAAAGTTTACACAAAAACCCTCAGTTTTTTCTCTTCAAATCCTTAATTTAGGTGTAATAATCCATGGGAAAAAAAGAATATATAATCAAAACAGATACAAAATTACTTACCTCAATATTTGGATGTTTATCTCCTCCAAAATCGCCTCACTTGTGCTACAAGAGCTCAATATGTAAAGAAAATACATTCAAAATCCTGAAATTTGATATTTTAATGCACTGCCAAGGGTCATTCTTCGTGATCGCGGTTCAAAAAATTTCAGCTCAGTTTTTACTCTTTGCAATCGCAGCCATGTTCACGCGATCGCGGTGATCAAATTCAATAAGTTTTCCGGCCTCTAGTATAATGGTTATAACATTTCGTACATAACTCCAAATAACAAATGGTTTAATTTTATGAAAACTAACACAAAGAGCTACAACTTTCATATTTGGATCATTTTCAAATTTTTTATAAATTGCAAGATATAAGCTTCCAAAATCAGTCGTGTGACAACATAAATCACTTCTACGCGATCGCAAAAAGGCTTTTGCGATCACGATTCACAGTACCCAAACATCAATTTGCTCTTCACGACATGACCCAAAGTTTGCGCAATCGTGATGCACACCTTTGTGGCAAAAAATCAGCAACTAAAAATGGCCTAGAAATAGTCTGAAACCATCCCGAAACTCACCCCAGCCCCTTGGGACACCGTCCGAACATACTAACAAGTCACAAAGCATAATACGGACTTACTCTAGACCTCAAATCATTACTAATAACATAAAAACCGAGAATCATCGATAAATATCTTAAGTTCATAAATAACAATCTTCGAACCAAGTGTCCGATTGAAGCCTAAGCAATCCAGAATGAATTCAATTTTTGCATACAAGTTCCAAAATGATATATCGAACCTATTCCAACACTTGGAACAACAATCTGATCCGATAACATCAAAGTCCACTCCTAATCAAACTTACGAACATTCCAAACCTTTAAATTATTAACTTTCACCAAAATTCATCAATTCAGCCTACGGATATCTAAATCCAAATTCGGACATATGCCTAAGTCCAAGATCACTGTACGAAACTATTGGAATCATCAAATTATTCCGGAGTCATCTACACAATAATCAATCTCCGGTCAACTCTTACCGCTTAAATTTCTAAAACAAGATTCATTCATCCAAATCAGTCTCAAATCATCCGAAAACCTAATTGGACCCCCACACACAAGTCACAATACATAATATGGACCTACTCGAGATCTTAA
Organism: Nicotiana noctiflora; assembly: GCA_032618575.1. Lineage (NCBI taxonomy): Eukaryota > Viridiplantae > Streptophyta > Magnoliopsida > Solanales > Solanaceae > Nicotiana > Nicotiana noctiflora. The sequence continues at coordinate 88,594 of JASVEL010000163.1, read as the reverse complement.
GCGACCGAATAAGATGCTAATTTTCAAGACCGATCGGGTAGTTACAAACATAATCGGTCTAACAAAATGAACGATCGGATCGTTACATATCATCGGCGCCAAAGTTTGCTTAGATTCCCGGCCTCTAATTTGTATTGATTCCTCACGTGTAGCAGTCCTTTTCTTAGAAACTTTGAGTCAGATAATCTTTCATATGTTTTGCAAATATCCTCAACAAAAGGCTCAACTATAAGCGAAGTATGAACCAAAATAGTTAATCGTGTCACCATGCATCTTTTCAAATAGCTTGATTTGATAGGTTCATGTTTTTGTTAGAAAAAGTGCAAAAAAAAAATAAAAAAAAATAGACATTTTGAACTATGTCTCTTGAATTGTTTAATTATGTTATCTAAAAAGTTAAAAACGGTTAGAGAGAACACATTATTTCTATCTAGCTAAAATCTATTTGTAATTACAACACATTTTATTTTATTCTAATTTAGTTTCGCCATGTATAGCAAGCCTATCCATTGGATGCATAAGAATTAATTCAAGGTTCTTCGATTTCAAGAGATTATATTATATTACTTTGTACATTTGTTTCACTATGTCAATCAATTCACTTATTAAATGCATTCCATGCCAAATGTTATAAGTTCAGGCAAGAACGCGTTGTTATTGTTTAACAAAAAAAAAAATTCAGTTAAATTCGTAAATATGAGAAAATCGGGCTTCTGATAATCGTAAAGGAAGTAAATAAAAAGGAATTATTGAATAGATAAATATGAAAGCCTGTAGATTAGAAAAATATATTCCAGTTGTCCTATGTTTACATGTTTCCTTCCCTTTTATAGGTCCCTCTGAAGGTCTATTTTACCTTCAGACCATGATGAACTCATTATGAATATTTAATGGCATTTAATGCCATATTTAATGCTACGTTACACATTAATACAATTATTCTTTAACGGCAGCTCCGGTACTTGCTCCTCTGACGTGTACCTTCATTCTTTTATGTGTCTTGGTTCATTGTCTTTTCATATTTCCTTCATTATTGTATCTTAAATAGGTACGGTTCCTTGAGTCTCTTAACTCGTACCTCTTTTCTCCTTTGCTGCTACGTATCTCTTTTCTCCTTTGCTGCTACGTACCTCTTTTACCCGCATCTGCGTGACTCTTTGTTTTTGGTCTTCTTTAATAGCCCCACGTGTCATGCCACGTAATTTACTTAATATATTAAAATTTTCCCAATACAGTTATGGGGAAGCTAATCAATGAGGTCCTACAAAACCAATATTTTCTAAGCTTTTGCACATAGAGTCCTTCACTTTCTATTGCTTTTAATTTTAACTACTTTTACATGTTTAAACGGTTTAATTTAAATTTTCAGCCTATATATATTTGGCATGCACTGAATGATTTGGCTCGAGGAGGATCAAAAGAGTGATTTTCAGTTCCCTGAAGTTAGAAAGCTGGTTAGACTGCAATCTAAGCCTATGGAAAGAAAAGTCAGGAAAAGCGATTCATATGATCATAAAGAAAGGCTTGCCTATACGTCTTTCTTTTTTCAAACAATAACATATTAATAACTCAAATAATATAGAAACATACAATAAAACGAAATTTAGCAGCAAATTTGTTGAGGCAAAGCTCGACCCAAAAAAGTCATGCTAGAGCCTCTACATAATTTATTACATTGTTAGGACACACACAGCTTCTTGATGTATGCAGTGTTTAGTACTCTGCCTTCACAAAAAGATAGCTTCTTATTTATAATATATATGAAATTCCTCATGATTAATGGCAAGGGGAGTAGCAGTAGCAAGCATATTTTGGCCAGTGGTGATGTTTGTGTCCCCATTGATATTTCTTGCAAATACCGTAGTCAGCTCCAAACCAATGTTTGCAATGCTGGCTACATTTGTAAGAATAGTGGCAAGGTCCATGCCACTTGTGACTTTTCTTCCAACAGTAGTTTCCTTCTGCCATTTGCATTTCTGCAAGAATAGAAAAAGAGGAAATCAATCCTGTTCTATTTTATATGACACTTTTTTTTTCATTTTAGAAAATTATCTAACTTTAGACTCTTATTTTTTCCTTAATAACATAATTTCGTTGTCACCCAAATGCCAAAACGTATTTAAAATCACAAGTTTCAAAAGTTTGTCTTTTTTTTTTTATAAACTTTACGACTTTGTGTCCAGTCATACATATTTATTTAGACTTACCTGTGGCAGCGACAAGGAGAAGGCATAAGAGGAGGGCAACGAAGGCTGAGTATTTTGCCATGTCTAGCTTTTTTATTTTCTTGTAGATTTCTTGGTGAGGAAACAGGCAACATAGATGGTCGTATTTATAGCATATGAATCTCAATATTGTCAACTAAATTTTTTTTTTGACCTGTTCAGATTAAAGATTAAGTAATTGTCGAGTACATAAGCAAGTACAAAAGAAAAACAAAATTGAACATCCAAGCTATTTATGATAATGAAACAGACTGAGAAAGCTACTTTAGGAACTTGAATGGATCAAGTATCAAGATAGTGACTAGACGATTGGTGGACGAGTTCAAGATTAAAAAATTTGTGTACAAAACCCTAAATAAAAACTAAAATGTTTACACAAATCAAATTATTTATAAGGTAATTGCAATTAATTAATTTCCTATGATAAGTAGTACTATATAGTAACCTGATAAAGATAGCAACTAACATGTTTTAATACGTTATAGTAATTTTTATCTGTTCAATATTGGAAGTTTAATTACCTAAAATGATTTTGAATAAATGTAGGTTATTATGTATACAGATGTAATCAAGAACCATTCCTTAGGATCTTTGATTAATATAATGGTCCTAATATATTTAGGACTTTGAACTGTTCAAACTCAAGATTACTTTCTTCTTATTTTAAAATTGGTGTCGCGACCAAGTACAAATGGAAATGGGAAAATAAAAAAATCGAAATACAAATTGTAGAAAATTTAGTCATTTATGATTTAAGCATATACCAACATATATATATATATATATATATATATATATATATATATATATATATATATATATATAACAATGTTTCGGATAGAATGTATTTCTATGTTTCAGATCATTGGCTATAAAATTTTAAATTCACGCGTGTAAGGTAGCTTGCTATAAAAGAAAACATCAGATCATTGGCAATAAAATTCATGGCTAGGTCAAAATTTCTCATTCCTTCAAATTTTGATAAAATCATTGCCTCAAAACGAAAAGCCATTGAACATTTCTATGAAGAAGAACATTTTGATAAAATCATTTTGTAAAGTGTATACGGTCGAAATTGGGTATGACCATTTTCCCGTATAAATTAATGTAAAGAAACATTTCTTTTTTACCAGTTTTACTGTATGTGATTCAAAAGGGTTATATCTTTCATACTACATATATTTCTATCATAATACTAGGAAAATATCACCAAAAATAATATATAGACTTGACAATCTATTTTCAGTTCATATATTAAGTCAATCAGGGGTATATCTTCGTTAAGCATTTATTCTTAATTTGCAAAATTCTTGCTTTATGCAGAGATGCAGATGGCAGAAGGAAACTGTTCGAAGAAAAATCACAAACGGAATATACTTGTTATTGCTACTCTCCTTGCCTTTAGTCACGATAAGGAACTTCAGGGTCTCGAGACTTGTCTCTAACTAAAGAAATAAGAAGCTATCTATTTATGTATGCCTAGTAAATACTGCACCAGGAAGTAGTTACTATGATTGTGTTTGTTTGACAATGTAACAAGTTTGATTGTAGGGTCTAGCTAGCCTGATATCCCTCTCCCCCCTTCAGGCTTTTGTTGAATAATTATTTTGCTTTTGTTTAATGTGAACTAAGGACAGTTCTGACTAATACAATATTCGTTTTGTGTCAATCATGTACTGAGTAATTGAATCAGCTCTTTAAGCGTTTAAAAGACCTAAAATTAACGTGTAGAGTACTTTGGAGTATGAACTGGATTGTGTAAGGTTACTGACGAAGATCGGATATTAGCTCAATTGAGAAGGGAGAAGAGAAATGAACAGAAAGTACTAGAACAAAGGCTCCATTGAAGAGCAAAAATGAGCTGAAAATTATTTCCTCTATTCTAATCTAATACATGACATTTGTCTAATATATACACTACGACATACAACTGTAATCAATCTTACCACTATTGCTAATTCACTAACAACCAATCCCATAATTAGTTATAACTAACTTCCTAAAAAATTTCCTAACTAACCTACTGACTCTCACGTGATAGTCACGTGCTCATGTTGTTGCTTCTTTCTTCAATACCCCTCCTTAAGCTAGGTGGTGCAAGTAGATTGATCACTCCTAGCTCGCTCATCAGGTACTCATGTTGTGAGCTCCCTTGTGCCTTTGTGAACAGGTATTCTTCTTGATCTTTGGACATCACATACTTGGTTTTGACTATTCCTTGTTGAATCCTTTCTCCGATGAAATGTAAGTCTATCTCTATGTGTTTTGTACGCATACGAAATACGGTGTTTACAGCAATTTTAATTGCTGCTTTGCTCTCATAGTGAAGCTCCACTGGCAATTCAACTTTTGCATCCAACTCTTTACAAAGTCTTCTTAGCCATAAGATTTCTGTAACTCCTAATGCCATGCTACTGTATTCTATCTGTGCTGAGCTTCTCGAGATTGTGCATTGTTTCTTGTATTTCCATGACACTAATCAGTCTCCCAATTTCATCACATATCCTATTATTGACCTTCTAGAAACTAGCCAAATCAACATCACAAAAGGCTGTGAGCTTTGTGAACTGTTTAGAGCTCATTTGCAACCCTAGTCCTGGAGCACCTTTGATATATCTAACGACCCTTTTGGACAATGCATGAACTCCATAGCATATTCCTGGGCAAGTCATGGTGAGGTACAGTAATTTTCCATCTAACCTCTGATATGGTCCTAAGTCTGCTAGCTTCTCATCTTCTTTCCAGTTCGTATGCTGATTGTACTCCACATTGGTGAATCTCTGGATGCATTCCATTGGTGTGGTCACTAGTTTTGACTCTGCTAATCCAAGTTCAACAATTAGTTTCGTCGCAAAATTCTTTTAATTCATCAGTTCCTTCTTTGGACATTAGTGTCTCAATCCCAAGGAAGAACTTCAATTCCCCCAATTCTTTGATTTTGAAATTACCCTGCAAAATGGATTTTCCCTCAAAAATCAGTCATTGATCATTCCTAGTTGTGAGAATATCATTTACATACATTAAGATGATCACTAGTTTTGTCCTTTGCTTCTTTGGGAACAAAGAGTAATCAAAGTGGCTCTACACAAAACCTGAGCTGAGTAGTACCTCAGTTATTTCTAGGATCTATTGTCTTGAAGATTGCTTTAGACCATACAGGGATTGATGCAACATGCAGACTTTTTCCCCCGACCTCTTCAGTTAGGTCTCCTTGCAGAAATGCATTATAAACATCAATTTGATGCAGATCCGGTTGTTTGCTGCTGCCAAAGCTAGAACCACTCTTATTGTCACCGTCTTATCCACATGAGAGAATGTTTCCTAGTAATCTAGACCTATTTGATTGTATCCTCTAGCTACCAGTGGTGCCTTATATCTTTCAATCTCCTCATTGGCCTTGTACTTTATCTTGAATACCCACTTATACGTAATAGAAGTCTTTCATGTTGGTAAGTCTAAAGGTCCATATCCCATTTTCCTTAAGTGCATTCAGTTCTTGAGTTATTGCATCAATCTATTTGGGGTCTGATGCAACTTCCTTCTAATTCATAGGCTCCTTAATGCTGGTAATCTCAGACAATTAGGATTGGTATTTAGCTGATACCCTTGTATGACTTAGATAGCTTTGCATTGGATACTTGCAAAGCTGATTGTTAGCTGATGTTGTTCATGATCCATTGCACACATAATCTTGCATCCACACAGGCTCTTTCGCTGTCTTGGCTGATTTTATACAATAGCAAGGGTCTCTTGTTCTGAATGAGGCAGTTGTTGAGACTGTGTGTCTTCAAGGGGCAAGGAATGTGGTGATGAAGGTTGTGCATCAACAACAAGATTATCTGTAGCACATGGTGTTGCTGAGAGGGGTATGCCACCATCTAGTAATCCTGCTGTCTCTGAGGTGTCTGCACTGTGAAGTATCAGTGCATTATATAACTGGAGAATCCAACACACTATTAGGGAAGAGCTATAGCATTCCTTCCTTAAGTAATTGAAATAGAAAGATATATTTCATAAACTTGACATCCCTACTAACAAAGAAAGAGTTAGTTATAATGTTGTATAGCTTGTAACCTTTGTGGGATGAAGAGTATCCCATCAACACAGCTCCAATTGATCTAGCTGCAAACTTGTGTCCTTAATTATCCTACTGTCTTAGCAAAAAATAAACACCCTATGATTCTCATATGTTGCAGAGATGGAGTTCTTCCATACATCAACTCAAATGATGACTTTCCCAATAACACTGATAGGGGCAGTCCGTTATCACATAAATAACTGCTTGTACACATTCCCCCAAAACTTGAGAGGTAAAAAACCTTGAAATCTGATGGCTCTAGCCACTTCCAATATCTATCTTTGCTATCTTTTCACCACCCCATTTTGCTGTGGAGTGTGGATACAAGAACTTTGGTGAATCAGTCCAAAAGACTAAAATTAACCATTGCATTCATAATTAAAAAAGCAGATCCATTATCATTTCTCAAAACTTTCACAGTCACATCAAATTGAATCTTTAATAAGGCTAGGAATTGTCTCAACCATACAACCACATTACTCTTAAGTCTCAGCAAGTAAATCGATGTCATTGTACTACAGTCATCTACTATAGTAAGGAAAAATCTATGTCCATTATGAGTTTGTAATCTATATGGACCCCAGACATCTGAATCAACTGAAAGGGTTCACTTAATCTATTTATACTCTTAGGAAAAGCCAATCTGCCTTGTCTAGTTAAAGGACAGATCATGCATTTCTTTATTCTATCAATACTAGCTTTGAACTTCATGTTTGGAATCCGTTATACCACTTTATATGGAGCATGTCCAAGTCTTCCATGCCATACTTTGAAGTCCTCCTCTTGCATAGAATGATCTTGAAGGTGTACAACTGCAACTTTGGCTTCAAGTTTCTAATGCTGCAACTTGTACAAACCCTCCAGCTCCTTATCAATCCCTTTCACCTTACCATTGTGAAGGTCCTGTATTATTCAAAACTCAGGATAAAAGGATATAAATCATCTTAAGTGCCTTGTAAGCTTGTACACAAATAACAAGTTATATTTAAAGTCTGGAATATATAAAACATTCTTAACACCACCATTTTCACCAATTCTACTCTCTCCCGTACATTCAACATCAATTGAAGTTCCATCAGGTGAGTATACCTTTAGTGCATTGCCTAAAATATCTGCGTTTATCTTGTCAAGAAACTCTCTGTTGTGAACCATATGATTGGTTGCACCAGAGTCTTCTATCACTACAAGAAAAGGGACTTTTTGCGGCAACATTTAGTGGCGACTCTATTTGTTGCAACAAATGTTATACTATTAGGGGCGAGTTTAAAAGTCGTTGCAGAAGGTAAATATTTAGTAGTGAGGTTTATAGGTTGCTGCAAATATGCGCTACTAATACCGAATTTTACATTCCCGCTAAGAACATAATTTTGGCTCCATAGTTCTAGCAGTGACTGGTAAATAGTCGCCTCAAAAGGACAATAGGTCGCTCCAAATAGATTAATTGATTTTATTTTAAAATAGAAAAAAGTACTAAATAGAATGTCGAAAAATATCAAATGCTCTCTTCGCTAGGTTTCTTTGCTCCAATAGTAGTTCTTTGCTGCGTTTCTTCTCTATAAAATTCTCAATATTTTCTCTGCTCAAACATCTCACAATCTCTCAAATCGCACAAATCACAACAGGTAAACCACTCGGTAGAGACAACTCAAAAGCCCTAATCACATATTGTGAATTGTAACTTCATCAGGTATGTGCTTAAATCCCAAATCCTTTACGGTGATAACTATATTCTCAAATTTTACTTTAAATTTCGTTGACCCACTTTAAAATCTATAGGCCAATCATCTAAAGCCAAAGAAGAAAGGAGGAAAATTCAAAGTCTGAAAATCATTGTGAGGGTAAGTTGTTCGAAGTTCTAAAGGTAGAATGTCTATATTTGGCATGAATATCAAACATAATGTTACATTTGTGTATAGGATAAATCTGAAGTTTGTGGCGGGCTGCGAAATCATAAGTTGCAAGCCTTTGTGATCAGCACTATGCAAAGGCTTTTTAGAGCATGGAAAGACGAGTTGCAAATGAATATGAAACAAGAGTTGCAAAGGAGGTTGGAAGAGGAGCGTGAACAAGTGGATATAGAACAATAAGCTGCTTTCATGACCCGAATGCAACAGGTACCTCTAATATTTTTGTACACTTCATGACCTGGTATGATCGTAGAAGGAAATTGGATTCTATATCTTTAATATGTGGTTTTTTCATCTGACTTTACCTGAATAGACTTTAGAAGGGAATTTTAGTAATGTCAGGTACTTATATTTTTGGTTAGAATGGATAAAGATATTGTAGCCATCATCACTTACATGTTTTTTTAAATATGAAACTTTGAAATAGACTTCTAAGATTTGATATTATCTTATTAAAAAAAACAGGCTTCTCAGATCTGATGTGTTAGCTTATTCTAAAGCTTTTGACCCTTATGTTACAACAGTAATCTTTAATTACACTAAAGAATGAAACTAGCAAGTTCCATCGAACTAGGTCCGTTTTCTGCCATTAAGAAGTTTACCATTTCTGGTGTCTTTTCTTTGAAAATCATCAACAACAACAACAACGAAACCAGTAACAGAGAATAGCATCAAACAATAGCAAACTGGAACATAAGATATATAGAGCGAACGAAAAAAATAAGGGAGCTACTAGTACTACTAAAAAGAACGAGGATAATACAAAGCTTGTGTCATATCCTTCCAGGATTTAGATTGATAAAATTTAAGCATGTCGTATGCACTTGTTTATAACATTACCCTGTATCATCTGTTGAATATTATTCTGGAGATGCATCCTACTTGAGCAACACATGATATGTATTTTGGTAGAATTACTGCCACTGAATTTCAAATATGTTGATATATGAACAATCTTATTTTTGATAAAATAACTCTTTACACAATGTACACTGTCTAGTTCTATTTAGAGTTGATCTTTCATTTAAGTTTTGGGATTATTATCACCTTTTATTTTTTTTTACTATTTGCATTAAATTGTGAGAATTTTCAAAGTTATATGTCTTTGTTTTTACTTTAATAACAGGGAAAAGGTCCAAGGTCCAAGGTTCATAAAAATGGTGTAGACAAGGAGGAGTTTGTAACTTAATATTTGTTTTCACCATATGTATATGAGTAGAATGAAAATTAATAATAATGTATTATGTGATCTATATTGTAATTGACTTTTTAGTAATGAAAGTAATTTTAATATTTTGTTTGTAAAATTCTTTTGGGTGTTTGGTGGACAATACTCGATTTTCTGATAGAAATATATATTTGTATTTTAATTTTAGTTTTAGCGGCGACTAAGGTTGCCACCGAGGATTAATTAGTTTTAGCGGCGACTAAGGTTGCCACCGAGGATAAGTTTTAGCGGCGACTAAGGTTGCCACCGAGGATTAATTAGTTTTAGCGGCGACTAAGGTTGCCACTAAAGGTCATTTTACAGCAGCGACTTGCATAAAATCCAATTGGAGGAACAGCCTTTGGTGGCGTAAATGATTACCTTTTGTGGCGTGTTCGGTCGCCACTAATGCATACCATTTGTGGCGAGTCCTAGGACTCGCCACAATAAACATTTAGTAATGGATTTACTTGCAGCAAGCTAATTGTCGCCACTATAAACCACTAGCAGCGACTCTCTGAGATTTTGTAGCGACTTTGCTTGCCGCAAAAAGTCCGATTTTTTGTAGTGTATCCAATTCTCATTTTTAACTGTTCTATTTGTGAAGAGTCTTTGTTGTACGTGCAAAGGCTTTTGTGTTTTCACCTATGTCCTTATTGATCAACTTCAAAATCTGATCGTATTGCTCCTGAGTGAACATGATTGGGATTCCTTGTGCTAGATTGGCAGTAGGTATGTTCATCATCTAGTATCCTTCTTGGGAAGCTCCATTTGCCATTGACTGTTGTCCTTGTGTAGTTGCATTAGCCATAGGTCTTTGACAAAACCTGTTGCTTGAGGAAAACTTGTTGCTTTCTTCCTCATTTTGAAGTCAGCTGGATATCCATGTAATTTGAAGAAGGTATCTCTTGTGTGCTCCTTATAGTTACAATAGTCACATAATAAATTTCCGCTTCTGGATTTATAGTTATTTTCTGAGTTCATTCCTTTGTTGGTGAACAATACTGTTCCATCTGCTATGTCTACAACCTGAGAAAAGTTTCCTAAGGCTCTTTGGATTTCTTCATAGACTATCATAGAATAAGATTTGTTGACTATAGGCACTGGATTCATCTTCAAAATCTTGCTTCTAGGTTGGCTACACGTCTCATTTAGCCCCATTAGGAATGACACCAACCTTTGGTACTCAAAATGTTAGAAATAGTTCTTAGATTCTAGGAAATCACACCCTGGGCAAGGTATCAATGCATCACATTCCTCTCAAAGGTCTATCAACATAGAGAAATATGAAGATACTGAGGAAATTCCCTACGACAAAGTAGCAATTTCTTCGTGCAAGAGGAAGATACGAGATCCATCAACCTTATCATACTTATCCTTCGAATATGCCTAGACTTTGTGAGCACCAGATTTATAGACAATCCCGCTGAGTAACTCCTTACTTACAACATTCATAATCCATGACAAAACTATCACATTACATTTCTCCCAGAGTTCATGCACGGATTGATCAAATTTATCCTTAGTACATCATCCATAAACAAAACCTAGCTTACTTTTACCACTCAGTCCTATTTTCATAGATCGACTCTACAATGCATAATTTTCAGTCCTAGTCACTTGAATAGAAATTAAGAAACTACTTGGAGTGTCGCAAGGCAGTAGATACAAAGGATGATAATGATCTACAGTCGTTCCTCTGCTCGTTCCAGTCGACATTTCTTTTTCGATTTCCATAATTGATGTACTAAGTTGAATTAACTTTTCATTTCAACGAATTTCAGGCTCGCTAGGTTCAAATCGAAGGAAAGTAACAAAACCTAGGTCAGTCGATCGAGATAAGCTCGAACAATAAGCAACAGAACAACTCTGCAAAAAATAGAGGAAATCGATCACACATTGAGCATGAATCTAGCTTTCGTGCTCTGATACCATGATGAAGATTGGATATTAGCTCAATTGAGAAGGGATAAGAGAAATGAATAGAAAGTTCTAGGTGGAAGGCTCCATGGGAGAACAAAAATAAGTTGAAAATTATTCTCTCTAATTTAATCTGATACAATGACATTTTTTAGACCTACAACGGTAATCAATCTTACCACTATTGCTAATTCACTAACAACCAATCCCATAATATAATTCATTATAACTAACTTCCTAACTGATGTCCTAAATAACCTACTGACTCACGTGATAGTCACGTGCTCATGGTGCTGTTCTTTCTTCAATAGTAACTTTATTTAGGCATCCATGAAATCACTCATAGCATATATTTTTTATGCATTGGATAGAAGTGAATTGGATTCTTTTTTTTTTACACACAGGAATCAGGAAGGCAACTTTAATACATGATTTATTAATTTAGAACCCATAAGACTAAAAATAAAAAGCCTGAAATTAATCCTTAAACTTGTCCTCTAATAAAATTAACAAAGCTTATTTACGCGCTTCTAATGTCATCATTAAGCCTATCAAAATTGGCTCCTATGATGATATGGTTTTAGTTATTTGTACCTTAATCATGATTATTCTAGTCATCATTCTAGTCATGATCATTTGATCACTAACTCAACTTTAAATAAAACTAGCACGAAAATTTATTAATTTTAAGATGATTTCCTTTTTTTATAGGTATTTACAACAAAAAGTGTGGACAATCATAGCAATACATATGAAAACCATCCGTGCTTCTAGTTAGGCTGCCGTTCTAACCACTTAGAACTCTTGTTAGTTGTTAGAACACTTATAGTAATATTATCAAAACTAATTAATGTAAAACTTATTAGGCTTGGAGGCATGTAAACGTTCTTTAAAATAGTGTGTATCTTCTATGAACAAATTGAAGAATAATAAACCACGAGATTTCCGGATTATGTACAACTAAGACACAAAAGGCATTATTTGGAGTTTTATGTTTTGATCGATATCTCTCACAAATGTTTTTAATTGAATAGTTGCTTATGATTTTCTAAGAAACCCAATGCTATTTATAGGCCAAGAATCTTGAAAAGGACGATCAAAAACTTATTGATTTTGTGCATTTTTCAAACATCTAATGCTTTAACTCCACTTTCATTCCCTCTGGAAATAATATCTGTTATCAATTCACAAAAGAATTGGAAACAGCCTCTCTGCTCTATCGGGTAGGGGTAAGGTCTGCGTACATATTATCCCCCCCAGACCCAACCTTGTGGGACTATACTGGGTAGCTGCTGTTATCAATTCACAAAAGAAGCTAAAGACCTTTTCTGTTGGACAAATGGGAATGGAACTCCCTGGTTTTAAGAATTAACAAATTGTCTTGTAAGCTTTTTACATGGTACCTTTTAGCCCCTCAACTTGATTGATCGAACATGTCATGGACTTGATGAGGGATTTACTTATCGACCTCGGCACGGCCCTATGATGATAGAGGCATCATGTTGATAAGGCTGACTGACATGGGCAAGTGTTGATGTGCATGGATTGTGACACGACGACATGTGTCTTAGGTGCTAAGACATGACATGACCATGGCATTGGCATGCCATGGCAAGGAAAAAACAACGGGCAGCAGAAGAATTGCAAGTGCTGAAAAAACTAAAAGCTAAGGTACGACGTGCCAAGGCAGATGGACACAGGCAAGGCAGTGTCATAGGCGAGCTAGGCATGCGGCATTAGCAGACATGCATGCAAGCCATGCTGCACGTTGGCATGTCGCGAAGGCATGACAAAGCTACACTTGTTGGCGCAAAAATTTGAAGGTTGTGCCCATGTGCCACGCACATTTGGGGCAGTTGGCCAGTTAGGCTGTTTTCTTTTTTCAGCATGAGTGGCTATGTGAGGTTGTAGACAGTTGTCTGTTTTGAAATTCAAATTTTGAATTACTTTTGTAGTTAGGGATGTCAATTACTAGGTTAGAATAAGGCTGTGAACCAAAAATATTGCCTATATATGTATAGGTAGACTTATCAAGACAAAGTGTTGGTTGTCTTTGGCTTATTTTGTACGGCTTTTATATGCGTTTCTTTATAGCAAGAGCTTAATACAAACTTGGGAAGTGATTCCTGTAAACTATGCCTTGTCTGATTTCTATTGCCTTTTATATTCTAAATATCAAACGAAAATGTAACGGAAAAAGGAAGAGGGTTAAGTCATTGTCGTGTGACTATTGTGCAGTGTCAAAGCAAAAACAAATTGACTCTGTAACAATTGGTATCAGAGCAATGTCGGCGAGATCTGGGAATATCATGGCTAGAAATGCAGGACTTCATGAAATACTTCAGAAGTTGGAGGCACTTGTGGGAATAACTAACGACGCAGTGGATCTGGTAGATATTCTGACGCAGATCCATGGCGTTAACATTGAACTTAAAATCGTTCTTGAGAGTGTTGGCACCTAACTGGTGGAATTGTAGGCTTTCCGCGAAATAGTTGTGGAGCAGTTAGAAAAATTATAGAAGAAGAACGAGGAACATAAAATAGAAGTTCAGGTCCTTCGAGGGGCTGTCGTAAATGTGCTCCCAAGAGGTGAAGAACACACCCAAATTAAGATTCCAGAGCCAAAGGCATCTGATGGCGTGAGGGATGCCAAGGAACTGGAAAAATTCCTATGCGACATGGAGTATTACTTTTCAATTGCTCACATGGAGAAAGACAAATTGATCCTGGTGGTGAATTTTTTAAGAGGAGATGTAGTGTTGTGGTGGCACACTGTAACGACCCAATAGGTCATTTTGAGATTTAGCGTCCCATTAGGTGGCTTGAGACTTTGAGTACCTTTATATCATATATTAATACTTGTGTTTGTGGTTGATTTCAGTTTTCGAGTGGTTCAGAATTGATTTGGAAATATGATTCTCGTTTTACAAGCTTTAAGTTGGAAGAGTTGATCAAGGTTTGACTTTCAGGTAAACGGGCTCGGAATCGAGTTTAATTTTTCCAATAAGTTTTTATAATGATTTTGAAAATTTCCACAAAAGTTTAGTCAAATTCCAATGAGTTTTGGATAAGTTTACGTTATATGGTGATTGTTTTTCAGTTTCGACATAGATTTGAGCATAAAGTTATCATATTGAGCAAAGGGCCTTTGATTAGTGTTTCAACTCTACAATTATATCTGTATCATAATTTTTGAACCATAGAAACTGAAATAATCAAGTCTTGACATTATATGAGGAATTTATGATCATTTTACAAAGAATTGGGTTGCCAAATTTTTCCTATTAATTATAAAATTACCACAAAATTCGTATTTAAAAATCTGCACTATTTTCAAATAATGAGACCAACATATCTCATTCATTATAAGGTCAAATTGAGTGATTCAAAATCCTAACTTGACTGGAATTTCATGAGAAACCCATTGGAGGCATCAAAAACTATTTTAAGATTTATTTAGCATAAGAAATGAGGCGGTACAGCTGAGCGTTTTTTGCTATTAATGTTCTTGGAGTTTTTCTCATCTTGAATGTTTGGGATTGGGAGAATTCAAGGATGTTCTTCAAGTTTCTTATATGGGGTAAGTTTTTTCTACCCAATTTTGATTATATTCCATGACTTCATCTTCGTTTTTAGTATTTGATTGACGATTTCAAAAGAGAAATTGGGGTTTTGGTCTAAGCAATTTTCTAAAGTGAATTATTAAGTATTGAACAATGATTCAGAGTGGACTTCAGTGAAATTAGTATGGTTGCACTACAAGAAAGTATAGATTTTGCACCAATATTTTAGCAACAACTAAAATATTGTTGGCTAAAATTGATAAATCGCAACAATTCGATAAAATTGTTGCTATAGCATAGGTTTTCTGGCAACAAAATTTTCTGGTTGACAAATATGTTAATTTTGTTGCCATATGCTATAATTTAGATAATAAACTTTAAATTTTAAAATTGGCAACCCAACAACTATATTGTTGTTGCCGAATTGTAATAAATGGTAATAACTAATTTTAGTTGTTGCAAAAAATAAAAAATTTAATATAATAAAATTATATTTATTATAAAATAATAAAAGAACAAGAACAATATTGCAGAAAAGAGAGAGAGAGAGAGAGAATTCTTATTGAAGTTTGGGATCGATTACAATGGAATAGAACCATGTATTTATATGGAGATGGTGACTTAGCCACCAAGTAATAAACCCTAGTTTCTCTCCAAATATAGACATTCACCATAAATAGAATTCTATTTATAACACTCCCCCTGAATGTCTATTCAACAGATAATGTGTCTCGTTAAAACTATAGCTAAAATAAAACCAGTGGGAAAAAAATTCTAGAAAAGGAAAAAAGAGTACACATATATAATAATACGCCTTTTGGTTGCCTCGTTAAAAATCTCGCAAGGAAAACCCAGTGGGAAAAAACTTTGTAAGGGAAAAAGAGTGAAACGTGCATTAACCCCCCTGATGAGAGCATCAATTCATATCCTTGAGCTCTCACATCCCAATCTTTTGCACTATCTTCTTGAAGGTTGACGTCGACAAAGATTTTATATCAGTTTCAGTATATTTTCATAATGACATAACATAGAGATCTCTTCATTCATATATTTAAGTACCTGAATCTCTCATGAGAGTTTATGAAGTCTTATGTCATGTGATCTTCTATATCACTTGCCTCATGTATTATGATCATTTGCTCATCTTCTTTGTCAAGAAGTTTATTTGAAATTGATTGTCTATACGCTTTAAGAGTACTATAGACTTTGTCCTTCTAGGACTTATTATAATATGAATATTTGCAGTGAGAATACAGTTACTTTCTTTGAGTCAGCAAATGCGTCTAACATGCTTTGCAATAAATTGCACATGAATTATCCTTTTATGAACATCAAGTTCATATTATTTTATTCGAGGATCTAGATGTAGAAACCATAATTCATTTCTCATAACTTTTCTCAATTGTTTATCATGTCTCCCCCTCATGTTAGTAAAGCTAAATTGTTTCCTCAACTTTGAGAATCCATCTTTGTGCGTTATGGTGTTAATCAAATTGCTTGAGGTAATTATATTGTCTTAGTATCATAAATAATATTATGATCTAAATAGACTTCTATTATAGTTTTTGAACTAATACACAAACTCATATAGTAAATCCTTTCAATTTAATCTTTATTGTCATACCAAATTTTCTCACATGCAGGTTAGACATAGAACTTATTGGTCCCAACTATCAGTACATTTCAAAAATTATTTCAGTTTTTGCAGAGGTTAGTCTGAAATCAAAACTATTAGATGTTAGAAAGTTGATTGATCGATCTGTCACTGGCAATTTATATGACTATATATCTCATAATAGTCTCATAATAGCCAGCATGATGATGCCAGGGATGTTACTATTGATAGTGATGGAGTGTTGAGGATGCAGGGCCGAATTTGCATGCCCAACATGGATGGGCTTCGGGAGTTGATATTGGAGGAGGCCCATAGCTCGCGATATTCTATCCATCCAGGTGCCGCAAAGATGTATCAGGATTTGAGACAAAAATTACTAGTGGAGAAGGATGAAGAAGGATATTGTGAGTCATGTAGGTCGGTGCCTCAACTGTCAGCAGGTCAAGTATGAGCATCAGAGGCCCAGTGGTCTGCTTCTGCGTATTGATATTCCCAAGTGGAAATGGGAGAGGATTACTATAGACTTTGTGAGTGGTCTCCCTCGGACAACGAGGAGGTTGATTCAGTGTGGGTGATTGTGGATAGGCCGACCAAGTTCGCACACTTCATTCATGTATGTACTACCTATTCCTCAGAGCGGTTGGCAGAGATTTTCATCCGAGAGATTGTGAGATTGCATGGGGTCCCGGTTTCTATTATATCAGATAGAGGTACTCAGTTTACTTCTCAGTTCTGGAGGACTTTTCAGTGAGAGTTGGGTTCACAGGTAGAGTTGAGCACAGCATTTCATCCTCAGACGGACGGGCAATCCAAGCGTACCATTTAGATATTGGAGGACATGTTGCGTGCATGTGTTATTTACTCTGGAGATTCTTGGCCTAATTACTTGCCTATTGCAGAGTTTGCATACAACAACATCTACCAATCCAATATTAAGATGGCGCCATATGAGGCGATACGAGGCGTTATATGGGGACAGAGTTGGTCCAGGATGCTTTGGACAAGCTGAAGGTGATTCAGGAGAGACTTCGCATAGCCTAGTCGCATTAGAAAAGTTATGAGACCGGAAGGTCTGAGATATATCTTATTCAGTGGGTGAGAAGGTCTTGCTGAAGGTTTCGCCTATGAAAGGTGTCATGAGATTTAGAAAGAAAGGAATGTTGAGTTCGAGATTCATTGGCCCTTTTGAGATACTCATGAGGATTGGAGAGGTGGCCTATATGCTTGCTTTGCCACCCAGCCTATCAGGAGTTCATTTGGTATTTCACGTGTTTATGTTTCGGAAGTATTTTGGGGACCCATCTCATGTGTTGGACTTTAGTACAGTTCAGTTGGATGATGACTTGACTTATGATGTGGAGCCTGTAGCTATTTTGGGTCGGCAGGTGCGGAGATTGAGGTCTAAGGATATAGCGTCATTGAAGGTGCGGTGGAGAGGTGAGCCCGTGCAGGAGGCCACTTGGGAGACTGAGTAGGAGATATGGAGAAGATATCCTCACTTGTTTAAGACTCCAGGTATATTTCTTGACCCGCTCGAGGACGAGCATTTGTTTTAGATGGTAGCTTTGCTTTGTCGTATATTGGGATTTCTTACATTCGATGTCATTATACATGTCTATTACCGCTGAGTTGGAAGTACTCACTTTACTCCCTTCACCATGTGTGCAGATTCAGGTACTTCAGGAGCTAGCTGAGCTTACTGCTGTTCTTCAGAGTTGTCAGTTGGAGTTGTCGAGGTAGCTGCCTGACGTCCGCAAGACCCGACTCCTCCCTTATTTCCTGTTGTTTGACTTTTACGCGTACCTCACACTATGTAGTATTACAGTATTATTATGCTATTATGGTATAGGCTCTAGACTCATGACCCCCAGGTCTTTGGGAGGTTGCTCTATATTGGTTGATATTCAGGTTGTTTTCTATCTATCTGCTATATTTTGGTTTCTTCATTGTTAATGATTTTCAAATAAATGGTTTCGAGCTCTATGCTTGGGTTGAGATTATAATTGGTCGGGCTTGCCTAGCAGTTGTGTTGGGCGCCATCACGACCGGGTTTGGGGTCGTGACTACAGATTATTGTATTTGACTGTATTCGTCTGTATTCACAGTGTGAAATAGGGGATTGCACTATTTTTAAAGCAGAAAGGGAACAATTAACATAATAAACTCCTAATATAATTCAACAAACCCAATTATAACATACAAATTTTGTATTTTCAGTTATAAAAAAGATTCTCAACCAAAAAATACTTCAGAAACATAGCAATCTCTAGAGAAATTATATAATACATCTGAATACATAAATTATATTAATAAAAAAAAATATAAATACATTCATTGCATATAACGAGACAGTGAATACAATGAAATACATAGAATACATTGGGATACATTGAAATACAATTAAAAAAAACAAGTGAATACAATAAAATACATGGACTACAACACGATACATTAAATTACAATGAAAAAAAAACAATGAATACAATGAAATACATGAAAATAAAGCATGATACATTAAAAGAAAATTGAAATATATTAATAGAAAATCAAGTTGCTCAGTCCCAAAATCTATCGTCTTTGTTCAAGAACAAACCTTGATTTTCAGCTACTCATATTGCAGCAAATGCAACAATAACATCAGGAGCAACAACAACAACAGGAAGCCATGGCTGGTTTCCCTTCTAACATGGTCCGCCAAGGTACTCCCTGACAAATTCTCCGACCAAATTTTCGATAAGGTCAGGTCATTTATTTACGATCTCCTATCACGTTGCTCTTCAAATATACGACAGAAACAAAGTGAAAAAAGAGATGCTGAGAATTTCATATAGGGAGCTATTTCTCTTGCTTCGCACCACTGCTACTTATATTGGATATGTAAGGATCTTCTGCAATTGAACTTACAATGGAAGGGTTTAGGGTATAATCCTTTCTCTACAAATAACTGGATTAGATTATTTAGTTTGGTTAATAATTGTTGATAAATTGATCCTTAAGTTAATGGCGATGGTGGGTGAATGAATTGGAGAGCTCTTTATGAGAAATTTGAGGTAAAAGTTGTATTAAAGTAGAGAAAGAAAGAAAGTATTGTAACTGAATATCGTATTTAGTGGTTTAGGAGTAGGAGTTAACCAAACTGAGATATTTTGCTATAAACATTAAGAGGTATCTATAGAATATAATTTTTGTAAATAGTATTTATTTAAAATAAATAAGGTGTTAACCTTTGATATAGGAGGTAAAATTTCATTTCTTTTTCGTTCGAAGGCTTAAGGCTTTAAGCCCGCCTTACGCTTTTCAACAACTCTATTATGTGCGTAAGGGCTTTTGGTTATTTTGTCCCCCCCCCCTCCTCCTTCCTTTTTTTTTTTGCTTTGTTTTTTTATTTATTTATATTTTTAAATTTTTTTAACTTGGATAATAGTTACTAATATTAAAATTATTAATATTCCCTAATTGTATAGCCACTTATTTATAAACTAAAAGAATTAAGAAGGAATTAAGTGTGGGGTGACTTTTGAGTGAAACCAATGAAAAGTTAGAAACAATACTTGTTGTGAAGCAGTTATACACCACTAGCAAAAAAAAAGTTGAATGAATAAATATAATATTTTGATCCAGCTGGTGGGTATAAATTAATAGAGTGCTTAAAGAGGAAGGGG
Source organism: Nicotiana noctiflora (assembly GCA_032618575.1). Lineage (NCBI taxonomy): Eukaryota > Viridiplantae > Streptophyta > Magnoliopsida > Solanales > Solanaceae > Nicotiana > Nicotiana noctiflora. The sequence goes on along the minus strand of JASVEL010000163.1, from coordinate 68,417 downwards.
AAAATTTGGATGATATATTGTTTGTTTGTGATATATTGTTGGATGATTAAAAGGAGATATAAGTTACATGTGATGTGTTAAAGTGCTTAGGGGAGTGAGTCACTATTCGAAAATGTATCCTACCTATCCCTTAGCCCACATTACAGTCATGAAAAAGTCCAAATTGATTTTGAGCTGAGTTATCCTATATTAGTAGAGATTTACATTACGGGCAGGCATATGGTACCATTTGCATGTATGTGACTTTTATTGTAAGAGTGAGTGCTTTCATTGATAAATGTTAGTATATGACTTGAATGTGCAGATTAAATTACAAATAAATCATGATTGGCATGATGGTAAGCGCATATGACTTATGACGGAAAAACAAATCTTGACTTCTGTGTGGAGTATGTTAAGGAAGTTTTAATATTGAATGGCACTTGAGAATCAATTGTGAGACTAAGATTGTACATTTCTAGGCATAATATGTGTACTTTGTTCTAGGTGTAATGCGTTAATGGATAACGTTGAATAAAGGAATCTCTAGTGAGTATAATGTGATTGCTTGCGGAGTAGCAATGAATTAAGTGTGTGGTGTTGATAATAAGCGAAATCTGAGTGATTTAACCATTATTTATGCTTCCATTTAATTATATTCCAATAACATAGTGTATGTAATTGATAAGAAACATGCATTTAATTTGTGATTCTTATATTTTGCAGAAACATGAGCCTATATAAATATTTGGAAATGTTATGGAATGATTTAGGACAAAAAATAACCCCTCGGAGTTGAGTCCGTGCAAACAAGAAACAAGAAATGGCAAAAAAACTCCCAGACGCATGAAATATGACCTTTGCACAAAAGTTCGTGCTATTGAATTGCTGAAACAGTGTCAAACGCGCGAAAAAACGCATGAAGTTCAACCTTCGCGCGAAACTTCGCGCGTTTCTGTCCGGGAAAGGCATCATAGAGGGTAAAATGGGAAATTACAGGTTTCCACTCAACTAAATTAAAAACAAACCACTATTATTGGAGGTATGATCATATTTTGAGGGGAGAGTGGAAAATTACTATTCATTTTAGAGAGAAGAAGCCATTGAAGACTCTTGGAGCTAAGGAAGGAGAAGAAAATATACTACCTTATAGCAACAATTAAAAGAGTTCTTTCAAACTTTCTTCTTGTTGCATGTTTATAGTATGTTTGAGATTATAATTGTTGAGTTTTGTATGATCATGTATGGCTAAAACATCCATTGTTCTGGGGTTGTGATTAGCCATAAATATTATGGTTTAAAATTAACTTGATCTCGATTATAATTCATTCATCTATGGTTGTTTTTTCAATTCTATGTTTAATTTTTTAACTGTTTGGCCACCAGTGAGTTTTATTTACTATTTATACTATGCTTGGAAAAGCCATGTTTAGATTAGAGAAGGATTGAAGAAAGCATGATCTTAACCCTTAAGGGAGCAGATTTGTGGTTAGGATAGGAATATACCTAATCACCTTGCTTAATTAAATGTCGTGATTTTAGTGCGTTCATAATAGATTGATTTCATAGGAATATAGATATTAACCTATTGAGAATAGGTGAGTAGTACTTCGGGAGAAGGTTACGAGAGAATTTATCGATTAATTAACAATCATGAGTGAATTATATGAAAATGATAGTTAGTTAAAACACAATATAATTGGTGAATAAATCACAATCCTGGAATATTTGTTTCTATTAATTACATAACAATTAACTCGATATTTAATAATTTAGTTGTCATACTACTTTGTAAGAACATGAATATACATTGTTAGACTACTTAATTAATTATTCACACATTCATTGAAATGATGAAGCTAGTCAACAATAAAAACAATGGTTGACAGCCTTGATTAGGTAACTTCATACATATTTGGAAACAAAAGGGGAGTTGACCTTTTGGGAGGTGTCTGTAAATTTCACCTTATTGTATTGTTGGAATTGGGGATAAAATTTATTCCAATATTGATCTATAATGTGATAATAATTTTGACCTTAATTCTTAGAGTAGTACAAAATTAATCTATAATTCCAATATTGATCTCCATGTTCTCTCCAGCTCAGTTCTACGAGGCGTTGACTTTGTCCAGTTGTTATATTTTATGGGAACTCTAAAGAATGGCTCTTCTCAAATTTCAAGGCATGATATGGGTCTGAGATCTATAATTTGAGTCGTCTCCAAACTGGATGTTACTTTAAATATAGTGTATGTGAATGTGACCGTATGTGACGATGGATTTGGTGTTTGTAACTTTGACTGTTTTTCAGTATTAAATAACTATACAGCATATTTTCTATCTTTTACGGTACCTTCTCTCCACATGCAGTGATCTGTACTATATATAGGGCGAACAACTCTCTCCCGTAGTGATGCTATAATCTCATCCGAACTTGTTACCATCGAATTGAAACCTTAGCCTGAGTTGTTATTTCAACCATTTATGTTTGGTCGGCCATGTGAAGCATGTTCTTTCTTCTTTTAATAATAATTCTATTAGACTTCACTTCCATTATATTACCCCCAAAAAAATAAAAAAATAGAGTGACTTTTCCTATGACTCAAGATTTATTAATGAGGTCCAAATATTATATATTGCCTGCCCCCTCAGATCAACCATTTAAACCAGCTTGCTTGGGTTGATCATATTGTAAGAGAAAACCCATTCTTAGTAAAAAGTCACTCTCTAGCTCTTTGTTTCTCAATACCGTTAAGAGTTTTAATTATGGATAGAGAGTTGACTCAGTTCCAGATGGAGGCGATTCTAGGACCTGAGTTAGAGCCATTTGAAACCTTTATTTTGGATCATATGTCGAGGGCCAAACAAAAATATTCAGAGGCGAAGTCAATGTTCAGTTTGTTAAAGCAAAAGGATCCAAACTCACTTGCTCTTAAGCTAACTGACTCTCTTGGCTCTTCTCATGAAGTTGATTTCCGTGAAGTTTGTGCTGAACTCCTTCACAAGTTGCTTGATGATAATGATAATGACGACGACGACTTGTGCACGTGGCACAATCTAAGTGTCTCCACTCAGTCTACCATTAAGTGTTTTCTCATTGATCATATGGAGCAAGAAGAATCAGAATCAGAATTTATCATCCAAGAGCTCCGTCACATCATTTTGTATCTAGCTGTTTCACTTGTTCCAGATAATAACTGGCCTGAGTTAATGCCGTTCCTTATGTGCTGCATCACTTCCGGTTCAAACAAGTTAAAAGTCTCAGCTTTCTTGATTTATGGGCTAATAGCTGACAGAATAACGGTTGTGTGCTCAAAATATATGCAATCACAACTTCTTAATGCACTGAACTATAATACCAGCCTCGATTTAGATGTGAGGATAGCAGCTATGACAGCTGTGATCTGCTTCATTCAAAGCGTGTCTAGTTCAAATGAAAAGGAGCAGTTTCAAGATCTTTTGCCAGGTATGATGAAGACAATGACAGACGCATTGACCCACGGTAAGGAGAAGGTCGCTGCAGCGAGAGACGCGTTGAATCTTTTCATAGAGCTGGCGGAGAATGAGCCTAACTTCTTTAGGACGCAACTAACTGTTGTTGTTGGTTCAATATTGGAGATAGCAGAGGATGAGAAAGTGGAAGAGGTGACGAGGCACTTGGCAGTTGAATTTTTGATAACTTTGGTTGAGGCAAGAGAGAGGGCCCCCGGAATGATGAGGAAGTTGCCCTCCTTTAGTAGAAAATGCTTTGCAATATTATTGAAGTTATTACTAGATATTAAGGATGATCCTGCTTGGCATAGTGCGGAGACAGAGCTTGAGCATACAGGGGAGACAAACAACTACACTTTTGGTATGACATGTTTAAACCGGTTTTCTGTTGCATTAGGTGGCAAGACTGTTGCTCCCATTGCCATTGAGCAGCTGGGTGAATACTTAGTTGCCCCTGAATGGGAGAAACGCCACGCAGCTCTCATTGCAGTCGCTCAGATAGCTGAAGGTAGCTCAAAGGTACGAATCTTATGTCTCATTACTGTATTTATCATGAATATGTTGCGATGATTATGTGGCGTTTTGGAGCTGCTTTTTTGCTAGCAAACTGATAGGATATTGACAAGATAGTTTTCCCACTTTCTCCTATTAATTAGTCTAGACTCTCTCTTCTACTTTAAATTTCGTAGGCTATTAGCTTGAATCCGCTTATGCTTTTCTGAGCCGAGAGTCTATTGAAAACAGTCTCTTTATCCACAATGTGGGGTAAGGTCTATGTATACACACGACCCTCCCAAGACTCTACTACGTGCTATTACAATATGTATGTTTTTGTTGTTGTTGTTTATTAGCTTGAACCCATGAATTCTCTTTTATAGGTCATGATCAAGTATTTGGAGCAAGTAGTGAATATGATTATGCATTCTTTCCAAGATCCTATTCCTCGAGTCAGATGGGCCGCTATTTATTCAATTTCCAAATTGTCAACTGTCTTCTGTACAGATTTGCAAGTACAACATCATGACCAAGTATTGCCTGCATTAGCTACAACTATGGATGATTTTGGAAATCCTCGAGTGCAGGTCTGATCTATGGTGATATGAACCCTTAGTTAATGGTCAATGCAGACTTCTCAAATTACAATTGCAGCACCTATAAAAGAATAGGTTATTATTAGTTATACAAGAAACAGCCATCAGAATTATCGTTCTGCAACTTTGCAATGGGGTTACATACTTCATAAAGCTGATAATCTATAACATGAATAGCATTAATCTGTTAAACATTAAAAGGTTGAGGATATTTGTGAAACTTCCCTATTAGAATATTGTGCAATTAGTATCTTAATAGCCTGATTTATGGAGCCTTAACAGTGCATTGCTTGAAATCTAAGGCTACAAATGTATTTTTGGTTTACATTAAGCTCTTGCCTTAAATATATTTGGGTCATTATACTGCTTCACTCAGTTCATGACATCAGCTAAGTTACTCGATTTGCTCTCTTTGGCATTAATTTTCATAGGCAAATGCAGCTAGAGCTGTCGCAACTTTCAGCGGATCTTTAAAGCATAAACCATTGGTACCTCCAGAAACTTTCGTACCACATTTAGATGGATTAGTTAGCAAACTTGTTGTACTTATACAGGTATGCAAATATAGAGGCCACCATGTTATAAAGGTAGATTAATAACTACTAGCTAGTCTAAGATATTCACTGCTGTTGTTTGAAATGCAGAATGGCAAAGTCCATATGGTTCAAGAAGCAGCATTAAAGGCGTTGTCTGGTATAGCTAATTTGTCTAAGGTATTACCTACTTGCATTTATTTTTGACTCAGTTCTATTTCTACTTATAATGATGGCTAATGTAACATACACCGACGTACAGGTGCACTTCCAAAAGTACTATGATTTTGTAAAGCCATATTTGAAAAATATCCTGGTAAATGAAAATGGTGAATCTTATCGCTACCTTCGAAGCATAGCGTTGGAGTGCATAAGCTTTATTGGGACATCTGTAGGCAAAGAGAAATTCAAAGATGACTTAAAGCAGGTCTACTCTCCACGCTCGCTACTTTCATTGAGTGAGTTTTTTCCACGATACCATTGCAGATGGAATCTATGTTGCTTGGACTCTCCAAAAATGTTGATAGGTACGTGTCGGATCCTCCAAAAGTAGTACTATATTTTTGGAGGATCCGATATGGGTGCTGCAGTATTTTGGAGAGTCTGCACAACATAAGATGGACTATCTTTGTTCTTTGTTTTCTTTTGCTATGCTAGTCAGATGGCTTTCCAGTGGACAAACCATAGTATTCTCCTAATAGTTGCTTTTAATTTGGTCATACATTCTGCCTCTCTTTTGGCACTCTATTTCTTCGCGAGGTGGCGTGGTGTGATCTTATCGCATTCTTTCATTTCTGAACATGGACTTTTTTTGTTGTTTTCTTTTCATTAAAGGTTATGGAAGCGCTTAATTACTCATTACAAGAACCGCAAGTGGAAGAGTTTGATATTGCACTCAATCTAAAGGTATGTGTTAATCATTTGATTTTACAGGCTCAAAACTTCTTTTTAGATTTGCCTCTCAATATTTTTGATTTCTTGAATGAATCGCAGACATGCTCCAGGATTTGCTACTGCATGGGGAAGGATTTTCTTCCTTACATGGGTACATTAATGCCCCCTTTGGTTGAATGTGCTCAACTTGAGCCCGATAAGACCGTGTCCACTGATAACTTATATGATAGGTAAGCCTTTACATTTAGATACTTTTTCTTCTTAATTTGGATGTTTGCGTTTAGTATTTTTTTCTTCTAAGTTAATTTTGCACTTATATCAACTAGAGATTGAATGTTATCCAGATTTATTGGATAAGTTTCACATTTTGCAGTGTACATGAGGTCAAGTTTCAGAATGAAATAATACGCCTTGGAGGAAATGACCTCCTATATCAGAAATCTTTAGCCTGTGATACCCTTGGTTTATTTGCCCAGAAATTGGAAGAAGACTTCTACCCGTGGATTCCACAGGTCCGCCTGAATGATCACCTGCATATATTCATTTTCTCATGTGATATTGAGTGGAAGTCAAATTAAATTAAACAAGTAATATCAATTGCTTAATTCATAAACAGGTTGCTTCAGTCTTGGTTCCACTTCTGAAATTCTATACCGATGACCGAGCCAGGAAATACTCTGTTAAATGTGAGGATTCTTGATTATTTCATACTGCTTTCTAATTTTCTAATTCTTCACTTTGATGATGCAAATTTTCTAATTTTTGCCCCTTTAAGCCATGTATAACCTGTTGCGTTCTGCCAAACTGGCTGTTGAGAAAGAGAATGTGCAAGGTGGAACTGAGTCATATTTCAAGGAGTTGGCAGACTATATAATACTGTCTTTGTTAGAAGCTTTGCATGAGGTTGTCCTTAACATCAGTACTTTTTTTGTTGCTGCGGGAAATGTTTAAGTTTCTATTTGGATAAAAAGAGAAAGTGACACTTCATTTGTTACCTAACACAGGAGTCTATGGCAGAAATATGTGCATTCATGTTGGATGAATTGAATCATTGCCTGCAGGTTTGGTTATGTCTGAGACAGTTTCTCTGTAATATTCTTGATCCAAGTTTTCAGTGTTTTCCTAATTTGGGAGTATGGTAACTCCAATTTCTTCTCCTTCAATAGAGATTTACATAGAAGGAGAGCTTTGGCGTAACCGGTAAAGTTGTTGTCATATGACTAAGAGGTCACGGGCTCGAGCCGTGGAAACAACCTCTTGCAGAAATGCAAGATAAGGCTGCGTACAATAGACCCTTGTGGTCCGGCCCTTGCCCAAACCTCGCGCATAACGATAGCTTATATAGATCTAAATAAAACACTGTATTCTTAATATTGCTTGAAGTGTTCCATTAGTACTATCAAGGTTAAAAATAGAAATGGCAAAATAGGATTTTCAGATTATTTCTTTCGTTTTTCAGATCAGTCCACCACTTCTCATTGAAGGTAAGCTCCGTCGAATAGTGAATGAGGTAAAGCATGTCATTACTGAAAGTTCAAATAGAAAGCAAAATCTCAAAGAGAGAGCAAAATCAAAAGACTTTGATGCTGAGGAAGATGAATTACTAAGAGGAGAAAAGGAGCAAGAAGATAATATTTTGTTCCATGTATGTTCCATTTCAAGAATAAGTTATTATCTAGTAGAAATGACACCAGGTAGCCACTCGAAAGGACTGCTATTTAGGAATTAGCCAGTACTTCCTTAATTTTAGTTTTCCTGTTCAATTTTTCAGGACCAAAATGTTATGAATTATCCTAACGTTAAGATTTATAGTTTAAATCTTCAGGACTGGCTAATATCTAAATAGCACCTCTAAAAATGGTTATATGTGTGCTTGCCCTATCATCTATTATTATTCTCTCATAGGGGTTGCGCTGGTTATTGATCTGCCCATTTATTGAACTTAGCGCATCTTGACCCAAATCATCTCAACCCATTTAAAATTGGGCTAATTTTTAGCCCAAATTGACACATGGGTAACTTTGTCAAAATATCTTAGAAATATATAGTATATTTTTTTGATATGTTATATATGACTATAACAAATGAAAAAAATTATTTAGTAATTACACAATTCATAAGTAAATAACACATTAATTAAAGTTAGGTTGGAGTTGGGCGGCTTGGACTATGATCCAAATTTTAACCCATCTTGACTCAATCCATCTCAGCCCAAGTAACTTTTGGACCTGTCCATTATTAACTCAATTTTGAACCGCTCAAAATCGATCCAACCCGCCCATTTGATACCCTATTCTCAAATAACATAAAGCATTTCTTATCAGGTTGGTCTAGTATTAAATACTTTGATCGAAACATTCAAGGATGGTTTCTTGCCTTTCTTTGACGAGCTCATATCATCATATCTAATTCCTATGTGGGTAAGTTCACGACATGATTATCACTGCAATCCTAACACTCTAGTTTGTTATTCATTTACATTAATTAATTTCAATTTTTCTTTGCTTATATGAAGGGCAAAGATATGACAGCTCAAGAAAGATGCACACCATTTCTTATCTTTGATCATCTTCTGGAGGAGTGCCCTGAAGCGGCTCTAAAGTGTGTATAATCAGTTTTTTCTTAAATGTTCCACCAGGGGCGGGGCTGCCCGGTACGCTAAGTACCTCCAATGCGCCGTGTCCGAGGAATGGCCGAATCATAAAGGTCTATGCAGCCTTACCCTGTATTTTTACAAGAGGCTGTATTTCTACGGCTTGAATGTGACCTCCTGGTCACGTTGCAACACCTTTATCGATTACGCCAAGACTCCCCTTCTCTTAAATTTTCAACTGTATTGGTAAGTTTACTCACAATATCCAATTAGGTACTCTGATGAATTTCTTCCTTTGCTTTTGGATGCAAGCAATGACGAAAGTCCAGCAGTTAGACAGGTTTGGTTATCTTAAATATGGTTGCTGACAAGTTATTTATTCAAGTGCTTGCTTCATTCTGATTTAACCAAACACCATTGATGTCGTATTCAGTGTGCTCTTTATGGACTTGTGCTTTATGCCGAATATGGTGGTTCTGAATTCAAACCTGTTGTTAAAGGTATAATATATATCATGATAAAACATGATGATACTTAGTATAGTATACTTTTACTTACTTATTCTCATGAAATGATTCAGAGGCTATTTCAAGGATCAATGTAGTGATAATGCATTTTCGGGCTCGTGAACCTGAGAATGAAAAAGCATTTGATAATGCAGTTTATGCACTTGGTAAGATTTGTCAGTTTCATTGGGAAAATATTGACTCATCAACCCAGGTTTGTCCTTCTCGAAATCGCTAATATTGTTCATTTGTTTATGCCTTGTTAAGCCTACATGTCAGATATGCTTATGTTGGAATTATTATTTTTTCTTTCTGTTTATCCTATAGTTGACTCATATCTACTATTTAATCTTGTTATAATTTCTTCATAATTCTAATTCAAAAATCATTTGGTAGATTATTCCAGTTTGGTTAAACTGCCTGCCTATAAAGTGTGACATGGCTGCAGCAAAATATGTTCATGACCAACTATGTTCAATGGTTGAAAGGTACTCTATTAGTTTTCTCTACTTTTCATCCTTTTCTGGTCTTCACTTTATAATATCAGTACTTGACTAGAAATGTTTTCCACAGGTAAATTATATGTGTTCTTTGTTCTAGCATGCATTTTTTTCCAAATAAATTTCTTAATAACACATCGTTGGAAAACTAAGCAATCATTAGTTTAACAAATTGCTTGAGGTAATTATATTGTGTTAGTATCATGAATAATATTATGATCTAAATAGACTTCTATTATAGTTTTTGAACTAATACACGTTTCATATAGTAAATCCTTTCAATATAATCTTTATATATTGTCTTACCAAATTTTCTCACATGCAGGTTAGACATAGAACTTATTGGTCCCAACTATCAGTACATTCCAAAAATTATTTCAGTTTTTGCAGAGGTTAGTCTGAAATCAAAACTATTAGATGTTAGAAAGTTGATTGATCGATCTGTCACTGGCAATATTTATGACTATATATCTCATAATATAGTGGAACAGTGGCCTCTTATCAAACTAAATGTTATGTATACAATTTCAATAATTGTTTGTTGCTTCTTCTGTAGGTTATTTGTTCTGAAAATGATCTCGCTACAGAAGAAACTACTAATCGCATGATTAATATATTGAGGCACATTCTGCAGAAACTACCACGCGCCGCCATGGAATCAACATTGACATATCTTTTGCCTTGGCAAGAGATGGAATTGAAATCCATTCTATCACTTGAAGATGTTAACTTTTAACCAATTCAATGAAACTTCTACTACTGTAGACATTTTTATGTTCAATATTCTTCCAATGTAATTTCCCTTATTCTGAGTTCTTTGGTAGTTTAAACCAGCTTTGGTTGAATTCACTTCCTATAAAAGCTGACTTGATTGAAGCCAAACATGTTCTTTGTTAGAGAGTGTGCATAGACATAATTTCATATAGTATACATAGCACAATCATAGGTAGAGGTATTTAGGGATTTTCCCCATAATACTCAAAATAAACCACACACCCCACACTTAAAGTTTAGGCATGTCCCCATGACTTTCATTGCGAAAAGAAAAGAGGCAAAAATACTTCCCCGACATTTCATTCTTGGTCTGAGACTGTGTCAGGATTGACATTACATGCTCGCCCCAATGCTCTTAGCCATCCCATAAACATTTTCTCCGACTTAACTTGTCGGTCAGCAATCTCCTCTACATAGTTGCTCAAAGTACTCACTGTATTGCGCAACTCAACTATCTCTTGCTCCCATGTGTTATGTCTTGTTATAATTTCTTCATAATTCTAATTCCAAAATCATTTGGTAGATTATTCCAGTTTGGTTAAACTGCCTGCCTATAAAGTGTGACATGGCTGCAGCAAAATATGTTCATGACCAAGTATGTTCAATGGTTGAAAGGTACTCTATTAGTTTTCTCTACTTTTCATCCTTTTCTGGTCTTCACTTTATAATATCAGTACTTGACTAGAAATGTTTTCCACAGGTAAATTATATGTGTTCTTTATTCTAGCATGCATTTTTTTCCAAATAAATTTCTTAATAACACATCTTTAGAAAACTAAGCAATCATTAGTTTAACAAATTGCTTGAGGTAATTATATTGTGTTAGTATCATGAATAATATTATGATCTAAATAGACTTCTATTATAGTTTTTGAACTAATACACAAACTCATATAGTAAATCCTTTCAATATAATCTTTATATATTGTCTTACCAAATTTTCTCACATGCAGGTTAGACATAGAACTTATTGGTCCCAACTATCAGTACATTCCAAAAATTATTTCAGTTTTTGCAGAGGTTAGTCTGAAATCAAAACTATTAGATGTTAGAAAGTTGATTGATCGATCTGTCACTGGCAATATTTATGACTATATATCTCATAATATAATGGAACAGTGGCCAATTATCAAACTAAATGTTATGTATACAATTTCAATAATTGTTTGTTGCTTCTTCTGTAGGTTATTTGTTCTGAAAATGATCTCGCTACAGAAGAAACTACTAATCGCATGATTAATAGATTGAGGCACATTCTGCAGAAACTACCACCCGCCGCCATGGAATCAACATTGACATATCTTTTGCCTTGGCAAGAGATGGAATTGAAATCCATTCTATCACTTGAAGAAGATGTTAACTTTTAACCAATTCAATGAAACTACTACTACTGTAGACATTTTTATGTTCAATATTCTTCCAATGTAATTTCCCTTATTCTGAGTTCTTTGGTAGTTTAAACCAGCTTTGGTTGAATTCACTTCCTATAAAAGCTGACTTGATTGAAGCCAACCATGTTCTTTGTTAGAGAGTGTACATAGACATAATTTCATATAGTATACATAGCACAATCATAGGTAGAGGTATTTAGGGATTTTCCCCATAATACTCAAAATAAACCACACACCCCACACTTAAAGTTTAGGCATGTCCCCATGACTTTCATTGCGAAAAGAAAAGAGGCAAAAATACTTCCCCGACATTTCATTCTTGGTCTGAGACTGTGTCAGGATTGACATTACATGCTCGCCCCAATGCTCTTAGCCATCCCATAAACATTTTCTCCGACTTAACTTGTCGGTCAGCAATCTCCTCTACATAGTTGCTCAAAGTACTCACTGTATTGCGCAACTCAACTATCTCTTGCTCCCATGTGTTATGTCTTGGCATTCTGACAGTTCTTGAAGAGGATACTGCTCCAGGCAATGCAACAGCTGGTGCACTGGGTGCTTGTGCCTGCTCTCCGCCTTCTAAATCAATTCGCTCATTCTCCTTCTCATTCTCGTCGTCATCTGAACCATCATCATCTCCTCCTTCTTCAGCTGCTGGTTTTTTAGGTCGGATTTTGAGTGACTTCTTCACCAGCCCATCAACAGTACAATCTTCAGGTACTTGTGCCTGCCTACAAAGCAGGGTTACTAATGATGGAAAGAAGAATCCATACGTGCGTTGCGGGCACCTGATGAACATCTCATCATGGATTATAGTAGCCATGTCGAAATATAGGCCTTTTATGAAACACCAAATCAATGCTACTCGAGGTCCATTCACCTCTGTGGTGTTTTTAGATGGAAGGAGTCAATTGTTGATTACATAAAGCCAGTTCTTTGCTTCTTGAGTCAGAACAGATGAGTGGAACTTCTCACCATACTCCAGCCACTCCACCTCTTTTCCAGGGGCGCAAATGGTCTCAAAGAAGTGATTCCACTTTGTTTCTGTTGGAGCCTTTGCATATTCATAAAAGTCATCATGTTTTTCACAGGGTCAGGCAAATTATATGTTTCTCGAATTGCCTCAATGGAAGCGTCAACCGGCCTTCGGCGCACCGTCACAACACTATTAACATGTTCAGGCAAATTCGCATAGAATTCGCGTACTACCATTTCATTCCCCTCCCCTGGCTCGTCAATGAAGATTTGAACCCTTAACACATTGTACATATTGGGGCATCTTTCCTAGAGCTTTCTAATGTCAATGCCCCTTTCTGGAATTGGATTCTTTGTTGCTTTGATAGTGAAACGACTGAGCGTCGGGTGAAACAAACCTGTTGTTATCATAATTTCGTATCGGAGCTGCCCTTTGGCGGCTAGATGATGCACCTTGTTCCAAACGGCTTCTGGGTGCCATAGTGCATGCAAAACATTCACACATTACTCAATTCAATATAGGTAATGTGACTTAATGCGGTTACTCAGACTTCACACGCAAAATTAGCCACAATTGCACTATAAAACTCATTGAGGACTTTCCACAAACACCTTGTGGGCATTGCGTTTTCACCCTTATTTCTAAGGTTTTGGTTAGGTATTGCCCATCCAAATTTCAACTATAATCAATTCACATCCTACCCATTCCACACATACAACAAATCAACCCCACACTTATCTCACAATGTGTTAAAATCAATGCACAATATACATATATTCTAAGTTACTCATATTATACAGCCGACACATACTATCATCTCTTGCTACCCAATTACTACGTTAAAGCTGTTTACCTAAAAGCGCTCTAATTTAATTCTAAGTCGTGCTCTATGCGTACACTACCCGTTCCATGCCTATGGTACAAGTGGCATTGGACCTCTTATTAGGGTGGTTCTAGAATTAACTTAGGCTGCTCAAAACTAGGCGACATACAAAACAAGTTGGACTTCAAATATGGGAAATTAAGGGCTCAAATTAGCTTCCACACTTAGACAACAAATGCACGCAAAACAAGTTTTCATGTTAGGTAGTTTCAGAATTAAAACTGTTAAGCTCAATAGACATGATTTCTAGGTGATCTTGGATTCAAACGCGCATATATAACATTACCGCCTTTAGTGGCTTAGACGCAGTAGACCATCTGCTATTAACGACGATTTTAGATACCAGTTATAGAAAAGTGATATTGTTCTATAGGTGTGATATCTAATAGTGCATAGTTAAACAAATGAGAATAATTTTGGGAACCCAGCCTTGACAAGTCGATCTCACAAACAAGATTAAGCGAGTGACAATATCGTATAGGCATGATCTCTAGCAATTGACATCGAACCCGTTTTTATAATTTCGTATGCATGTGAGCATGTTATCTAGGTGGAGCAATTTGGTAATGATATTAGTAGCTAATTGGTTAATTAAGATCCTATAGACATGATTTCTAAGCGAGGATAAGTAAAATATAAGATAGTATAGTCCTAGGCATGGTATCTAATGAATATGCTATAGTTAAATGAATTGAACGAAAGTTCATTGGCATATGTTTCCTATAGGCATGTTATCTATTAACACGTAGCAATAGACATGGAAATAAAAGAGGCATTTGAACACATGATATGATGGTATACGAGTAGTGTGTATGTGTGTGTGTGATTCTCCTAATGACATGATTTCTAATAGTGCACATAGAAACTGAAAGGCATATATAGCAGGTTGGATGAAAAGTCAATCATATGAATCCTATAAGCATGCTTGCTACCGTTTCATGCAAATATTAAGTATACCCGTTTCCCTCATTTTTTACTAATACCCCCAATTGTTCATTACAAAGTTATTACATGCCTAGTAATGAATGTAAATACAAGGGATTATACAAACAATAATAGTGTACCTATAACATGCCCAAAAGAAATACCCAGCTTTCTTCACCAATTTAGCGCACCTAGATTAATAGAGAACTATATCCATCAGCACAACCCAGGAATCATAAAGGACCCCAAGCCAAAACAAGACAGCCACACATTGACCATATGACCAACATCGAGTTACCCAGAAATCACTTAAACAAAACAACTTGTATGATCAATAGATAGAAAAAGGGAAGAATTGAGTGTCAAAGATAGCTCAAGTATTAGAAGTAAGGAAAATGGCCAAAAGATCCCAAGTCCTGGTGTGTTAGAGTTCATAAGGGTCTCAAATGTACCCCGAGTAGTGGTCACACTTAGGAGGTCAATAGTAAGAGTCTTTGTGTCCTTGGCTTTCAGCCAGCCAGAAATGATAGGTTCAGAATAGCATAGGTAACAAATGAGAGTAAATGGACAATGTTTAAGGGACAGTAGTTAAGAAAATACACTTATAGCTTAAAGTAGCCATAGCAACATAAGAACAGAACAGTTAATCAAGAAGTTCAACATGACTAAGAAGCAGGTTCAACACATAGTAAAATAAAATATTGGCAGAAATGTATTGAAAGAGTTCGGGGAGAAGCTAGTTTGCAAGATTAACAAGATTATCATACAAAGGTGTGCTGATACCCAATTTTTTTCTATGTATTTTTATAATCCAAATACTTTCAAAATAACATATATATGCATATATAAACATGCCCAAAGGCTTTGGCATTTTTCCCATTTTTTTAAAGATTTTAAAATCAGTTTATTGCCTATTTTAACAGTACAAAAGCCAATAATTATTCTAGAAATTATCATTCTTGGTGAATAATTTATTTCCATCCCATATTTACACCAAATATAATTAGGGTAATTTTATGCATATTTTTATAAATTCATTTGATATTTTTAAGCTAAATTGCATAAAATTATAATTATAGCCTATATTATGATTAGTACAGTTTTACTATTATAAAATTATGCCTAATATTTTTAGATTGTTGTCTATACATTATTAATTGGTTCAGTGCTTTTAATTTATTTTTAAATCACTTTTAACTATTTTACTTTATTAAAAGGGGAGAAAATGGCTATTTAAGAACATGCCCATTTCTATTTCAATTTTGGCCTAAATTTGAACCCCAATTCCACCCCAATTAAAACGACCCAATTTGATTTTAATCCGCCCCAATCCCAGTCACTTAACCCGCCCAGCCGTCCCTTTTAATCTAGGCCGTTGATCATTTTGATCAACGACCAACATTCCTTCTTTCCTTTTTAATTTCACAACACCCCTAACCCTAATTCATTTTCTTAGACGGCCGCCCTAAAATCCCTTCATCTCCTAAATCCTCTCTAACCTTCTCCGAAACCCTAGCCCCATCCCGCCGGTTTTCACCTTGTTTTACCGGAATCAATGGCATTCCAAGACCCGAGCAACCTACACTCACCTCCATGTGTCCTTGAACCCCTGTTACTTGAAGATTCAAGGTCCGACCTTGAAGGCTCATGATCAGACCTCCACCGATTCGAGTTCTGCGGCCATCTCTAGTTTGGCTCCGGCGTATCCTAGCCCTATGAATCCATCTCTAACTCATTCGACTCAAAACAGACCCTTTTAAACAGACCGCTGTGGCCACGACCCCGCTCCTATCATCCGATGAAAGAAGTCAACAAAGTCGACTTAATCTCACCATTACTACATTCGAGATAAGCAACGAGGCTAAGGCCTCTCGACCACAGGAAAGTTTCCTCGATCTGACCATGATAAGTCATGGCAAGAACAAGAAGTCTCTGGACTATTAAAGGAAGGTGAGAGAGAACTGCACGGGAGGGCTCCTACTACTAATCTTCTTCTTCTCCATCACTCTAATGGCCCGAGAGGGCTCCTGAAAAAACTGGATCTTAGCTCTATGAAGAAAGGAGGGAGCTCCATTTCTGAATATCGAAACGAAGGAAGCAAGAAACAATTGTAACCTCCTGTCCCTCTCTAAGGATAGGCAGGGAGCAAGTCTATCATAAATAAAACTTCCCGATATTTTATAGTTCCATCTTTTATTGTGGTTACTATATCTTTCGATCCAGTATTACTTATGATTCACTATGATTTACCTCTTCATTTCTTTGATTTATTTGCTTAAAAAGAGTTTAACATCTTTTGAATCAAACAATTTGGCGTCGTCTATGAGGATTTCCTAGTGAAAATACCTAATTTTTCTTGGATCGAAGAAAAAGAAACACGAAAAAAGAATCCAACCCACATCAGGCCCGAAAGCAGCACGCCAAGGAATGAAAAATCGAACGCGTTAGCAAGGGCCAGAGCCCCCTGCCCTATCGAACCCGAACACATCAAACAAGGAAAGGGGTGCTGCAATCTACTCTCCTCATCATGTCCAAAAAAAAGAGGAAGAAACTACCTAGATCTTCTCGGCCGGCAGCTTCTTCAAAAGAAAAAGCCAAAGTCAAGCGAGAACCGGCCCAATTTAGTTTGTTTCAGTTGATCATTTTAAAAAATGAGCGAATTCTGTCGGTAATTTTAAAAAATCTACCGATTTCAGTCGGTAACTTTATATTTTTAATAAAACTGACCGAAACTTTATACTCTTAATAAAAACCCAATTAAAGAATATAAATAAAATAAAAGATAGTCTTAAAAAAAATATACCAGTAGTCTAGTGGTATCATGCCATAGTATAGACCCCGATGCGATTTCAAGACAATATATTTGTTTATTGCATAATATACAAACTTCTTTTTTTTCTCTCTGAATGGAATAGATGTACATATTTCAATATTTTGGTCATGAATTTGGACGTACATATTCAGCTAAAAAAGGGAAAAAGGACTGTATAAAAACTAATTTATTATTCAAATATCGCCTTATATTCAAAATTCAACATGTGATATACATAACCAAAATACTACATGATATCAGAGTGAGTTATCGCAGTTTTCAAAAATAAACAAGTAAACCTCCTGCAACACATAACTTCTAATATAGGACTTTCTTTTAAAATACTTTATCTTACATTTTAATTATTTAAGTTGTTAATTAGTTATAGCAACTGTTGGGTTTTTATGTATTTAATATATTAAATACATAAAAGAGGGTGAATGAGAAATGGAGTGAAATAAAAATTTTGAGTGATATTTTAAGTTTCTCCCCTTGGCAAATGGACATTGTCCCATATTTGAAGAGGAAGAGTTATTTTATGGGTATAGAAGCGATTGCTCTTCTTCTAGCTCTTCTAGCTCTTAAAGAGTTGAGAAAGAGTTGAGAATGAGCCAAACCTCTCCTGAATAATCTTAACCTTATCTAAGGCCTGCTGGACTAAATCTGTACCCAACAACCGAGCCTCTCCCGGCTCAAACCATCCGACTGGAGACCGAGACCACCTACCATATAACGCCTCATAAGGTGCCATCTGTATGCTGGACTGGTAGCTGTTGTTGTAGGCAAACTCTGCTAAAGGCAAGAACTGGTCCCAAGAGCCTCCTAAATCAATAACACAGGCTCGGAGCATATCCTCCAATATCTTAATAGTCCTCTCGGACTGACCGTCCGTCTGAGGATGAAATGATGTACTCAACTGAACCTGGGTACCTATCTCCTACTGAACTTCTCTCCAAAAGCGCGAGGTAAACTGCGTACCCCAATCCGAAATGATATGTTGGTACCCCATGAAGGCGAACAATCTCTCGGATGTAGATCTCAGCTAGTCTCTCCGAAGATTAGGTAGTGGCAATAGAAATGAAATGCGCTGACTTGGTCAGCCTCTCAACAATGAACCAAATAGCATCAAACTTCTTTCGAGTCACCAAAAGTCCAGTAACGAAGTCCATGGTAATCCGCTCCCACTTCCACTCGGGTATCTCAATCCTCTGAAACACACCACCAGGCCTCTGATGCTCATACTTGACCTGCTGACAATTCAATCACCGAGCCACATATGCAACAATATCCTTCTTCATCCTATGCTACCAGTAATTCTGTCGCAAGTCTTGATACATCTTCGCGGCGCTTGGGTGAATAGAATACCGAAAACTATGGGCCTCCGCTATTATCAACTCACTAATGCCATCAACATTGGGAACACATACTCGCCCCTGAAATCTCAAAACACCATTTGCGTCCAAAGTCACCTTCGTGGCACCTCTGCGCTTCATAGTGTCTCTTAAGACACACAAATGAGGATCATCAAACTGCCGGTCACGGATACGCTCTAATAATGAAGAACGAGCTACCGTGCAAGCTAATACTCGGCTAGGCTCAGAGATGTCCAACCTCACAAGTCGATTGGCCAAGGCCTGAACATCTAAAGCAAGTGGTCTCTGGTTGACCGGAACATATGCAACACTGCCCATGCTGGCTGATTTCCTAGCCAATACATCAGCCACTACATTGGCGTTACCCGGGTGGTATAAGATAGTAACATCATAATCCTTCAATAGCTCCAACTACCTCCGTTGCCTCAAATTCAACTCTTTCTGCTTGAACATGTAATGCAAACTCTTGTGATCCGTGTATACCTCACACGTCACACTATATAAATAATGCCTCTAAATCTTCAAGGCATGAACAATGGCTGACAACTCTAGATCATGGACTTGGTAGTTCTTCTCGTGGATCTTCAACTGCCTTGAAGCATAAGCAATAGCCCGGCCATCCTGCATCAATATTGTGCCAAGACCAACACGGGAAGCATCACAATAAACAGTGTAAGGTCCTGAACCTGAAGGCAAAACAAATATTGGTGCCGTAGTCAGAGCTTTCTTGAGCTTCTCAAAGCTCTCCTCGCACTCATCTGACCACCTGAACTGAGCACTTTTCTGGGTCAACCTGGTCATAGGGGCAACTATAGATGAAAATCCCTCCACAAACCGACGATAACAACCAGCTAACCCCAAGAAACTACGAATCTCTATCGCTGAAGCTGGTCGAGGCCAATTCTTGACTGCCTCAATCTTCTTCGGGTCTACCTGAATACCCTCAACTGATACGACATGACCCAGAAACGCAACTGAACTCAACCAAAACTCGCATTTTGAAAATTTGGCATACAACTGGCTATCCTTCAGAGTCTGAAGAACCACTCTAAGGTGCTGCTCATGCTCCTCCTGACTGCGGGAGTACACAAGAATATCATCAATGAAGACAATAACAAACAAGTCCAAATATGGTCTGAACACTCGGTTCATCAACTCCATAAATGATGTTGGGGCATTGGTCAACCCAAATGACATGACCAAAAACTCAAAATGCCCATACCGAGTGCGGAATACTGTCTTAGGGACATTAGACGCCCTAATCCTCAGCTGATGATAACCCGATTTCAATTCTATCTTGGAAAACACCTTTGCACCCTGCAACTGGTCAAACAGATCATCAATCCTCGGCAGTAGATACTTGTTCTTAATCGTTACCTTGTTTAGCTGTCGGTAATAAATACACATCCACATAGAACCATCATTTTTCTTCACAAAAAGCAGCGGCGCACCCTAGGGAGAAACACTAGGCCTGATGAAACCCTTCTATAACAAATCCTGCAACTGATCCTTTAGCTCTTTCAGCTCTCGCGGAGCCATATGATACGGCGGAATAGAAATGGGCTGCGTGCCTGGGGCCAGATCAATATATTTGCAGCGATTACATTATCCTTTTATAAGGCATAGTTGGCCGTGATCAAAAGTAAATACCACTTTAAAAAGTGGCTATCCCACACAATTTTTACCCTTTATGGGTGAACCCAATTTTCCCACACTTAGAAAATTAAACCAGCTAAAATAAATCTTACACGAGAACCTTGACATTTAAGAGACGTACGAGGAACATATACCTTTTACATAATGCTTATCATTTAATCATGATTACTTAATATGTATTCATATCTCAATCTGCCGCTTAACCTTAATAAATTAACACTTTCTTTTGCGCAAATAATAAGAGGTTTTGTGCTATATGTGTCGTTGGCTTGTCCTCCCACATATCTATTCAATTTCCTAAACTAGGTTCACATCGCCCATTTTATAAACCTATAAATACTTATGCTATGTGTACTAACATAGCAAAGAATTTTTATATAATTAGGTTAGGTTGACTTGTGATAATTAATATGTAATTTTTCACAGCAAGCTTGATGGTAACACCCATAAAAACATAAAATTATATAAAAGCAACATACTTGTTCAGGCAAAGCTAGACCAAAAGGTCATACTAGAGCCTCAACAAAACTTATTACATTGTCACACGATACAAACACACAACAAAATCACACCAACTGTTTCTTGATGCAGTATTTAGTACTCTGCATTTAAATATATTTAGCAGTCCAAGCCAATCGTTGAAACTATGATTAATGGCAAGGAGAGTAGCAATAACAAGCATATTTTCCCCAGTGATGATATTTATGTCCCCATTGATATTTCTTACAAATTCCATATTTAGCTCCAAACCAATGCTTGCAATGCTGGCTACATTTATAGGAGTAGTTGCAAGGTCCTTGCCACTTGTGATTTTTCTTCCAACAGTATTTTCCTTCTGCCATTTGCATTTCTGCACAAATATATAGGAAATCAAGATTAATTAATATTCTTTCTGTTCTATTTCTTATAACACTATTTCCGTTTTAGTCTGTTTAAATTTAAAGATAGTTGTTGACTCACCAGTGGCAGCGACAAGGAGAAGACAGAAGATGAGGGCAACGAAGGCTGTGTATTTTGCCATATATTGAGTAGCTTGTTTTTTCTTTTGGATTTCTTGATGAGGAACTAACAATAGAAATGGTGATATTTATAGCATATGAAACTCAATATTGTCAATTCATTTTTTGAATTGTTCAAATTAAAGATTAAGTAATTATCAAGTACAAAAAAAAAAAGTGCCTCCATGCTATTATTTATAATGAATCAGACTATGAGAAAGCTAAATAGGAACTTGAATTGATCAAGTATCAAGATAGTGACGAGACGATAGGTGGACGAGTTCAAGGTTAAAAAATTCGTGTATGAAACCCAAATTTTTAACACAAAATAAAAACTAAAATGTATACATAATCAAATCATTTATAAAGTAATTGCAAGTAACTAAATTCCTATAATAATTAATATATGATAATTAATTTGATATAATAGGTTATACTATACTGGTATATATAGTGTAAATATCTTTTATTACGACAGTGTATAACTTAAATGCTTTCCATCTGTTCAATGTTGGAAGTTTTATTACCTAAAATGATTTCGAATAAATGTACCTTATATGTATAAAGACATAATCAAGAACCACTTGAGGATCCTTGATTAATATATTAATGTTCCTAATATATTTAGAAGTTTGAACTGATCAAGCTAAATATTTTGCTTCTAATTTTAGGATTGATGTATCGACCAAGTACAAGTGGAATGTGTAATAACCCAAAGGGTCATCTTTTATTTTAGAATTCGAATTCGTGTTCGGAGGTCTTGAAAACCTCCATTTAGTTCTTCTCGATTTGTGTGCACATTCGAAAAGCTTTTACGTGAGAAATTTAAGAAAAGATGATTTTTGGCTTAAAAAGATGACCTTAGTTAACTTTGATCAATATTTTGGGTATACGGAGCCGGACCCGTGTTCCGACGTTCACGGAGTGTCCGTAGTAAAATATAGGACTTGGGCATATACCCGAAATCGAATTCAGAGGTCCTTAGCCCGAGTACTGAACTTTTGAAGAAAATTGTTAATTGAAAATTTTGATGGGTTTTTGGAAAATGGAAAATGTTTGATATTGTTGGTATCGAGCCCGTATTTTGGTTCCATAATCCGTTAAAGATTCGTTATAATATAAAAGCCTTATCTCTGAAATTTGGTGAAAAATGGAGGTAATTTGACGTGATTCGGACCATTGGTTAAGAAATTAGAAAGTTTGAAATATCTTGAAATTTCATGAGTTTCGGTGTTGAATTCATAGTTCTAGATGTTATTCTGGTGATTTGATCATGCGAGCAAGTTCTTATGATGCTTTAAGACTTGTGATGTTTGGTTTGGAGCCCCGATGGCTCGGGTGAGTTTTGGATAGACTACAGAGTGATTTTTGAACTTAGAGAATTGCTGGTATGCTTCAGCTGAGTTGCAGGCCTCAGACCTTGCAAATGTGAGCTCAGGGTTCACAGTTGCGACTGCTGTCAGTGTCGCAATTGCGAGGCTTCGATCACAAATGCGAAGAAGCCAGGGCCAGCTTAGTTCTCGCAAATGCGAAGAGTGTCCAGGAATGCCAGTAGTTGCAAATGCGACATAATGGTCGCAAATGCGAAGCCAACAGAGATTGCGACGGTTCGCATTTGCGCTGCCCTTCTCGCAATTGTGAGCTTCTCAATAAGTTGGGACTTAGACGGGATTTTTAACCCATTTTTCAATTCTCTCGAACCTTATACCTTCATAGGTGATTTTTCAAAGACCCAAGCTTCCAATCATAGGTGAATGATTTCTATCTCATTTCCTTCAACCAATTTCATCTTCTTGCAAGATTTTATCACAAAATCTAGGGATTTTCATGGAAAAGTGGGTGTTTTTAGGTAAAATTTGGAAATTTGAGGAATTAGACCTCATATTGAGGTCGGATTCCAAAACCAATTGCATATTCGGGCTCAGGGGTGAATTGGTAATCGGGTTTTGGTCCAAACTTCAAGTTTTGACCAAGCGAGTTCAGAATCGATTTTTGACTTTTTGGAAACAATATTGGAAAATCTTTGATTATACATTGGAAATGGTTTCTTTAGTGTTTATTGATGTTATCAAGTTAATTATGGCTAGATACAAGTGAATTGGTGGTGGAATCGAGGGGTTAAGCGGTGATTGAGCTTTGAAATACCTATTGGCTTGAGGTAACTATTTGGTCTAACCTTGACTTGAGGGATTAGGGATCCCAGACTTGCTTTCTGTGTGAGATATCATGTGTGTGGAGTATAGGTGTAGTGACGAGTACCTATGTGTCACCAAGTAACTTGTTTAGCCTGTTTCCTATCCTCGGTTCCCTATATCTTGCCTTCATGCCTTAATTGCTACTTGCTTATAAAAGTACAAGAGGCGGGAGAAGGGGTGAATTGTAAATATTTGAACTTAATGGCTTATTAGCTGACTTATTCATTGAGTAGTCGGCTAGATATGATAATTCAGCAGATATAGTAAACGCAAAAAAAATGCAGTAAGTAATTGCAAGAATTAAAAATACCAGAATTTTATACTGGTTCGGATTCAATGTGAATCCTAGTCTAGTACCCTTGGGTTGCAAGGGAGTTCTCTTTAGTGAATGTTTTTCTCCGAGTAAATTGTAGTGAATTTGCACACAGTTGCTCTAGCACTCGTTTTTTTATACAATGCCTCACGAGTGTTATGCTCTTTTTCTTTTCCTGAATTGTTACACAGCACATCTTAGTGAACTACAATGCTTGTTTGTACTAGAATAAAGAGAGTGATTTTGGTTCGATCAAAGTATGCCAGACTAGGGTTTAAGATGAGGTATAAATACTTTGATGGATGGTAGAGGCTTGACAACCCAAGATATTTCATCCTTGGAAAGAATAGATTCATTCCAAGAATAAGGTAGTGAGCCGTTGCGACTTCTTGATTTCCTTTCTTCGGGAGAGATACGAGTGAAGACTGCTCCTTGATTGTTGGATCTTTTAAACTTAGTCACGTACCAATCTTCTCACATCATTCGATCTTCTATGATGCTACCCTTGATTTGTGCCTTAAAATCAGGCTTGATTGATTCTCGTCAACTCAGCTAATCGTTGCTCTTTGCTGATTGATTTGTTGATTAAATTTTGTCCAGATTTGCGAGTCCATTCCTTAGTTGTCCAAATTTACTGATTGTTTTGTAATCTTTGCTAATTGATTTCTTCCTTTATTCATCATGAATTACTCCAGCAGTCTTGAGGACTATTCTTTACTTCTTGTAAGTGATTTCCTGCACACATGTATATTATTTGCATCATTAAAATAGAATCTAGCAGCTTATTGATGCTTCCATGTCTAATTGTTTCATGTTAACTGTAGATTTTCATATTGAAGTATTATTTGTTTTGTAACATTATTTAATTATCTTGCTGGATTATATTGGTTATTGGTGCTGCATGGTACACCTAGGTTGGTTTCGCTGTATAGTTTAACTGGTGAAGTTTTACAGTTGTTGTGCTATTCCATTGTGTTGGTTTGTTGAATAGGTGTTGTGGAGTTTTGAAACACTTGTCTTTATCTTGTGATTGGTGTTGTATTATATATATATATATATATATATATATATATATATATATATATATATATATAGTGATCGGGTTGCACGCCGCAACAAGTTTCAAAACCAAAATTCTTAGTGTTTGGCAATGCGCGATAAGCGGTAATTTTCTTACATTCCTAATTGCCTACACATTGTTTTCTGTGGGATTCGACCCCCGCCTCATAGTTGAGTAAATTATATTGCATGTGACCATGTCTATTATGTTTTAGTAGAGGATTTGGACGTCATCACCCCCTTTTCGCTTCTGCGATGGCCTGACCGCATCTGCGGTCCCGCTTCTATGGCTCAAGTTCTTAACTCTCCTCTAACCGGTCAAAACGCCCTTAAACTACTCGAATTGGCACCAAATTTTACGAAAAAGTCTTAAATGATATTACAGACCTGTACCAAGCTTCGGAACCAAAATCCAAGCCTGATACCTAGGGAATCAATGATTTCTTAGTTTCTTTAACTCTTTAAAGCTTCAATTAAACAATTTTAGATAAGAATTCATTACTTGGGTAAGAGACATCGGAATTCGATTCCGGACATACGCCCATGTGTCATATTTCCCTACGGACTCTCAGAAATTGTCAAATCACAAATCGAGGTCCGTTTTTCCAAAATGTTGACCGAAGTCAAACTTGGTCTTTTAAGAAAATCTTAAAGAAGAAAATGTGCATATTTTACTCAAAACCCTTTTCAATTTCAGAACCAGTCGCCCCGCAAGTCGTAAATTAGTTGAAGCAAGTACGGAAGGCTTTATTTAGGGGATCGAATTTAAAAAGGCAAAACGACCAGTCGGTTCGTTACACAAACGATCAAACAACAACTACAATGAACGGATCATCACAACAATTCAAATAACAAAATCTGAAGAATTGCATACGCCATGTGTTCGACGAAATGCTAAAGTCAATTTTAAGAACTCTTGCCATGTTTGATTTTTGAAATTGTGGGTTAAATTTTCTCAAAAAGCTCTAATCTTTTCAAAGGATTATTTGGTAAAAGATGTATCATTTGTGCTTCAAAATCCTTTATGGGTTAATTTTGAGGTGTGGTGATTTTTGAGAATTTTTCGGTTGACCATTTTTTGGTTTGTTGGTATTTTGATAATTTGATGTGTTTTCCTTCTAAAAAAAAGGGCATATAATTGAATTTTAAAATATATCTGAATTATTGGCTAAAGGATTCAAAATTCATGATAAAGTTTCAGATTCGAGGGAAGGTACAAACAAAGAAGATAGAGGAGGGGAGAAAGAATTGGATAGAAAATGCTGAAGAGAGAGACGAAAAAAAAAAAGAATTGCACATAAAATTTGGAGAGAGAAAAGCAAAGAAGAAAAGCTCACTTTTGTTCAACAATGGAGTTTAAACAATCGAGAAGAAGACGACAGCCAAGAAATGGCTCTTGGTGCCGTTTAATAGGCCTTACACTCCTTAAATGAGTGTAGCACACGCAGTTCAGTAAAAAATGCCACATATGATGAGCTGGGTTTAAAATGATCAATTTTTAAGGGTAGATGGGTTTGGTTAAAAAATTACTGAGTTTGGGGACTGGTGTGACAAAGTGGCATAAGTCTAGGTACCATTTTGACTATTTTGCCATTCATATATAATCAAATTAAGCCACATAAAATAAAACGGGAATATATCAGTGGTTGCACCAAATTTAATATAGTGCATGAAGTTATTACAATTTTGTCGCGCTATGTAAATTAACTCTTTTACTTGAAATTTAATTGGTAGAATGATTATGTACGAATCGCATAGGCAAAATCATGTATCACATCAGTTGAGTAAGAATTCACTCTTCTCTCAAAGACTTTGTCTGAAATGATATTTAGCTTTTAGTTTAACGCGAACTACAATACTAAGCAGAATAATATTTATTTTGTATCTAATATGAGCAGAGTAAGCTTGCTTGCCGTGGAGTGTCAGGTCGCGGGTTCGAATCAGCCTCTCTGCAAAGCAGGGGAAGGCTGCCTAGAGTATTCCCTTCCCCAGACACCCACGAAGTGGGTATTGAACTGGGTCGGCCCTTTTATCTAATATGAGCAGAATAATTTAAACTAGTAGTTTAACCGATAAAAGAATTCTAATTACATATGAGATTATGTTTTTCTCGTCTACTTTTGCATATCAGGGTTCTCGTGTATGAATTATTTTATCTGGCACAAATAAATTTGATTTCTCTGAATTTCTTATTTTATGAATTTGGTATATAATAAATGTAACGCTATTACTACAACCTGTACAACAAAATTTGTAACTCTTTATGGATGTTCTTAATCAGGACAACTGGAAATGTGAAACAAATTAAAATTAAAATTTATTAATTTAAATGGAATAGAATGGTCCGTGAGAGTTTATATAAAAGACACTAATTTATTTGGCCAGAGGCGCTGTTATTGTTGTTGTTCTGTCCACTCCTTACAAATTGCATAAACTCTTTTAAATAATGGTTTTTACCAAAAGTCAAAGCTAAGAATAAAATTGAGGAAGTATAATATCGATCAAATAGACCTAAAATATTTATCTATCTTGATACATGTTTAAATGTATTTTTCATAAAGAATGTACTTAATCGAGGAAGATAATATTGTTTTCTACAATTTGTATTTTAGTATTTTCGTTTACCCATTTCCACTTGTACACGGTCGCAACACCAATACTAAAATTAGAAGCAATTAATTTTGAGCTTGATCAGTTCAAACTCCTAAATATATTAGGAGCATTAATATATTAATCAAAGATTCTCAAAAGTGGTTCTTGTTTAGGTGTTTATACATCACAAATATCCCAAATCATTTAAGGTAACTAATCTTTCAACTTTGAACAAATAAAATAAAATTATATATAACAGAATTTAATTATATACATTGACATGGTAAACAAATTTATAAAGTATAATCAACACATTACAGCGGGTTGATCAGCATTTATATCAAATTACTATATACATATAGAGTAATTTTTTTTATAAATATTATTTATAATTATCTTATAAGTGATCTGATTATGAATATTTTAATTTTTAATTTGAGTTTCACATTTGGCTTTCACACACAAATTTTTTATAGGGCTTTTAGCATATTTTTCAGTCATCAAAAATAATTATATTCGCTAGCCAATATATAAAAATATATTAGTGTTGTATAAAATTTGTATATTATATATTAATATATAAAAACTATACGTGATTATTATTTTGGGAATGGCTATACTATACGGTATAGATTTTTCTTTTTCTTTTAATTAACCTTGAACTAATCCAGCAATCTTGTCGTCACTATCCTGATACTTGATCCATTCAAGTTCCTAAATTAGTTTTCTCATAGTCCCTTTCATCATATACTCCTTTTTTTCTTTCTTTATACTAGCTTATGTACTTGGTAATTAAGTACTTAATCTCTGAAATGGTCAAAAGAAGAATTAAGTTGACAATATTGAGCTTCTTATGCTATAAATATCACAATCTATGTTAACAGTTTCCTCACCAAATATCCAAAAGAAAATATTAGCCATGGCTAAATACACAGCCTTCATTGCCCTCATCTTCTGTCTTCTCCTTGTTGCTGCTAGTGGTGAGTCAAAAACTTTTTTAAACATGCTTTTTGGCTTTTGTATGTTAGGTAATTATGGTTTTATCATGTGACTAACTCATTTAAAAGTTAAAATTGTTACATTTTTTATTACTTAGTTGTTATGTAATCTCTCACTACAACCTTCATTTGTCCATATGTTGCTTTTTCATAAGCCAAACATGTAAAAATATATATTTTTTGGGTGGTGGTAAAACCTCCTTCCTGCTCTTATATTATGTTGAGTTATATGATCATCTCATTTAAATGGTTAAACTCTCAGGGAGAGTACTTGTTTTAATGAAGTATTATGTCATGTCTCAACAATTATACAAAGTATTAGTATATATTTCAAGTACTTATGCATCCTTGGTTTTCAATTTCCCAATTTCATGCAGAAATGCAAATGGTAGAAGGAAAATACTGCTGGAAGAAAAGTCACAAGTGGCATGGGCCTTGCAACTATTCTTATAAATGTAGCCACCACTGCAAGCAATATTTTGGAGCTGAATATGGAATTTGTAAGAAATACCAATGGGGTCACAAACATCATCACTGGGCAAAATATGCTTGCTATTGCTATTCACCTTGCCATTAATCATGAGAATTGACATCAGAGCCTCAAATGGACTGATATATATATAAATAAGAAGCTGACATTTTGTGTATGCAGAGTACTAATTACTGCATCAACAATCAGTTTGTGTGATTTTGTTATGTGTCACTATGTAATATGTTTTGTTAAGTCTCTAGCTTGACTTTTTTGGTCGAGCTAATTGTACTTTCCTGAACAATTACGTTGCTTTCATTTTATTTTATGTTTCTATATTGGTATTTAATGTGAGGTTGTGAACCATTGTATTACACTGCATAATTCTAATATTTTTATAAAAATATCATTTGTGTCAAATATGAAGCGAGTTTGACATTGATCCCTATATTGTATATTAATATCCTGAGGACTTTCGCATCTTAAGTGAAGCTAGGGTCAATTTTTTTTCGTGTTGACACTGCACGGCAGTCATACAACAATGACCTAGCTCTCTTCCTTTTTCCCTCATGTTTTGATTTGATACTTAGAATATAAAAGGCAACAAAAATCAGGCAATGCACAGTTTATAGTTATCACTTTTCAACTTTGTATTAAACTCGTGCTACAAAGAAACACATACAAAAGCCTTATAAAAAGAAGCCAGAGACAGCCAACACTCTTTCTTGACAAGTTTGTCTATCCTATACATATATATGCAACGTGTTTGGCTCATAGCCTTATCCTGACCTAGCCGTTCACATCCCCAACTGTAAAAGAATTCAAATTTAAAATTTCCAATTTCAATAGAGACAACTGCCCATAACCCAACAAAGCCACTCTTAGTGAAAAACAGGAACTGCCCAACAGCCAACTGCTCTGCATGTGCTCGGCACATGGGTGAAACCTTCAAATTTTTGTGCCAACAAGCTCAGCCTTGTCATTCCTTGGCGCCATGCCGATGTGCAACATGCCTTGCATGCATGTCTGCAAATGCCGCATGCCCAGCTTGCCCATAACACTACCTTACCCGCATCCATCTGTCTTGCCACGCCCTGCCTTAGTTTGCCTTAATTTTTCTAGCCCTTGTTATGCTTCTGCGGCGCATTGTCATTTCCTTGTCATGGCCATCCTAATGCCATAGTCTTGCTAGTCCTTGGCAGCTATGCCACATGTCATCGTGAGACAATCCATAACTATGAACTCCTGACCATGTCGGACAACTTTGTTAACATGATGCCACTATCATTATAGGGCTGTGCCGAGGTCCATCATGTAAATCTCTCATCACTCCCATGTCATTTTCGATCAGTCAAGCCGGGGGGCTAACAAACTTTCCCCACCTAATAAGCTCGTTGTCCTCAATGAGGCAGAATCTAGATACACCTTTATTTGATCCTGAAATAGCCATAGAGATGGTCCTTTCTCCTAAGTTGCATCACACTCCAGCTTTCTCGTCCATTGAACCATGAACTTTGTCTGCCTATTCTTTTTGCTTTGGCCCAAGATGTTCCGGCAGGTTAAGCCGGTAGACCACTTTACCCACCTTCTTTACAACTTCAAATGGGTCGTCATACTTTGGAATCATCCTACAATGACACGTCTTGCTACTAATTTTCTTCCAAACCTGTGGCGTAAGCTTTAACAACACCTTGTCACCAATATTGAACTCCAAAGGCCGCCTATTTCTGCCAACATTCCTTTTTCATTCTTTTAGCCGCGCTTCTCAAGTAGTCTCGCTCCTCAGCCAACAATTCACGCTCATCATAAATATATCTATAAGCAGCAAAATATTTGCCCAATGATTTCAACTAAGCAACTTTCAGCGGTGTTTCAGGCTGTCTTCTCAACACAATCTCAAACTGACTCATTTCAGTTGCTGAAGACTTTTGAAAGTTGTGGCAAAAATAAGCAATGTCTAGTAACTCGGCCCAATTCCTCTAATTAGCGGTCACATAATGCCTCATGTACTTTTCAAGCAGATGATTGATACATTCTTTCTGCCCATCGATTTGTGTGTGATTGGCAATGAAGAATTTCAAATCACTCCCCAAGAATTTGAACAAAGCAATCCAAAATCGATCTGTAAATCTCGGATCCCGATCACTCACGATATCCCATAAACCACAAAGTGTTTCACAACATGCTTGTGGTATAATTCAGCAACTACTTCAGAAGAACAAACAGTTGGAGCAACAACAAAAATTTCATACTTTGAGAATCTGTCGACCACCGCCGTGATTGATGCTTTGCCATGAACTTTTGGAATCCCGCTAAAAAAGTCCATATAAATGGAAGCCCACAGAAACTGTAAAATCGGTTGAGGTTGTAGCAGACCACCTTCCTTCTTCCGTTCAGTCTTTTCAAGCTGACAAACTAGATAAGTTTTCACACATGACTCAACGTCATCTTCCATTTTCAGTCAAAAGTAATTTCGTGACAGTAATGCCAACATCCTTTCAGTACCCGGATGACCAACATAAGGAGTATCACGAGTCTCCTTTAGAAGAAAATGACACAATCTAGCACCTTCAGGAACCACAATTCTCCCCCCTTTGAAGTGCAACAGATCCTCATCGTCCAATACCACTTAACTGCCATGTCTTTAACTTGATCCATTAATTTCAAATACAATTGATTGTTTAAAGCACATAACTTGATTGTATCAAGAAAATTAGACTCAATTCAAGTAAGTGCACAAGTTGCAGCAAATACCTCTTTGTGTTAGAGGGTATCAGCAGCCTGATTTTGTTTTCCAGGTTTGTGTACCCATACAAAGTCATATTCAACCAATAATTCTTACCAATGCGCCTGCTTCGAACTCAAATGCTGTTGAGTCTTAAAGTATGTATTAGCCACGTTGTCCCAACTTTGTTTATAGTCATATTTATAGTCTTGAACTCAAGGAAACAGAAATCAGACAATGCACATTTTATAGGAATCACTTCCCAACTTTGTATTAAACTCGTCCTACAAAGAAACACATACAAAAACCTTACAAAAATAAGCGAGAGATAGCCAACACTCTTTCTTGACAAGTTTGTCTATCCTATACATATATATGCAACGTGTTTGACTCACAGCCTTATCCTAACCTAGCAGTTGACATCCCCAACTATAAAGGAATTCAAATTTAAAATTTCAATAGAGACAACTGCCCATAACCCCACATAGCCACTCTTGGTGAAAAACAGGAAACTGCCCAATAGCCAACTGCTCTGCATGTGCTTGGCAAATGGGCGCAACCTTCGAACTTTTGCGCCAACAAGCTCAGCCTTGTCATGCCTTCGCACCATGCCAATGTGAAGCATGCCTTGCGCATGTATGCCAATGTCCCATGCCCAACTCACCCATAACACTTCCTTGCCCGTATCCATCTGTCTTGCTACGTCCTACCAAGGCTTGCTTTAGTTTTTCTAGACCTTGTTATGCTTCTTCAACGCATTGTCTTTTCCGTGCCATGGCCATGCCAATGCCACTGTCTTACCATTCCTTGGTAGCTACGCCACATGTCGTCATGACACAATCCATACACATCAACTCCTGCCCATGTCGGACAGACTTTTCAACATGATACCACTATCATTATAGAGTTGTGCCATGGTCCATCATGTAAATCTCTCATCACTCCCATGTCATGTTCGATCAATCAAGTCGAGGGGCTAACAGAACTTTCCCCGCCTGATGAGCTCGTTGTCCTCAACGAGGCAGAATCCAAATACACCTTTATTTGATCCTGAAATAGTCATAGAGATGGTCCTTTTTCCCAAGTTGCATCACACTCCTGCTTTCTCGTCTATTGAACCAGGAACTTTGCCTGCCTGTTCTTTTTGCTTGGACCCAACATACGCTGATAAAAAAATCTTCTCAATAGTCTCCTCAAATTATTTTTCTATACTGGAGGAGCATGCTTGGGTACCGCCCTTATTGGATCCTCATCATCTTCATAGAACCGTTTAAGGAAACTCATATAAAAAATTGGGTGAATTATGAGATGTTCCGGCAGATTAAGCTGGTAGGCCACTTTACCGACCTTCTTTACAACTTCAAACGAGTCGTATACTTTGTAATCATGCCACAATGATGCATCTTGCTACTTATTTTCTTCAAATATGTAGCGTAAGCTTCAGCAGCACCTTGTCACCAACATTAAACTCAAAAGGCTGCCTATTTCTACCAGCATTCCTTTTTCATTCTTTTAGTCGCGCTTCTCAAGTAGTCTCGCGCCTCAGCTAGCGGCTTATGTTCATCACGACCATATCTATAAGCAGCGGGACATTTTCCCCATGATTTCAACTAAGCAACTTCTAGCGGTGTGTCAGGTTATCTTCCCAACAAAATCTCAAACTGGCTCATTTAAGTTTCCGAAGACTTGTGAAAGTTATGGCAAAACTAAGCACTGTCTAGTAACTTAGCTCCATTCCTCTGATTAACGGTCACATAATGCCACATGTACTTTTCAAGCAAATGATTGATACGTTCTTTCTGCTCATCGATTTGTGTGTGATTTACAATCAAGAATTTCAAATCTGTTCCCAAGAATTTGAACAAAGCAATCCAAAACCAGTCTGTAAATCTCGAATCTAGATCACACACGATATCCCATAAACCCCAAAGTGTTTCACAACATGCTTATGGTATAATTCAGCAACTACTCCAGAAGAACAAACAGTTGGAGACTACTAAAATTTAATGACGCAAGCTCATTGCATGTCCTCTAAAATTTGAACTGTTCGCTCGGACTGGACGTCCGTCTGAGGATGCAATGTTGTGCTCAACTGGACCTGGGTGCCTAACTCTTGCTGGACAGCTCTCCAGAAGTGCGAGGTAAACTGTGTACCCCGATCTGAGATAATAGATACCGGCACCCCATGAAGGCAAACAATCTCCCGAATATAAATCTCTGCTAACCTCTCAGATGAATATGAGACTACTACTAGAATGAAATGAGTTGAATTGGTCAGCCTATCAACAATAACCCAAATAGCATCAAATTTTGTCCAAGTCAACAGAAGTACAGTAATGAAGTCCATTATAATCCGCTCCCATTTCCACTAGGGAATCTCAATTCTCTGAAACACACCACCAGGCCTCTGGTGCTCATATTTAACATGTTAACAATTTAAACACTGAGCGACATACTCGCAAACATGATATACTACCCAAGACTGGTGTCACAATACTCACGAACGTCTAAGAATAATACACATAACCGTCTGAAAGAAATATAAACTGTTTATCTCGAATACACGAGATAACAGACTGAAAAGTAAAGATAGAGGAGACAACAGGTCCTGCGGACGCCTGCAAGGCTACCTCGAAGGCTCGGTGGTCGAAATATCAGCATTCGTGCTACTGCCGCTGCTGCTGTCCGTAACCTGTATCTGCGCAAAAAGAGCGCAGAGTGTAGTATCAGCACAACCGACCCCATGTGCTGGTAAGTGCCTGGCCTATCTCGGCGAAGTAGTGACAAGGCTAGGACCATACACCCACATAAACTTGTGCAGTTCAATATATATATATATATATATATATATATACGCAACAAAATAGCAGGAAAGAATATTTAAAAAGGGAAAACATGCTCCGGGTAGAAGTAGAATATAATATCAGAAGATAATATGAGTAATGAAATAAAAATTCACTTCAAGTCTCAATTTGTCTTGCTGCGGCGTGCAACCCGATCCCATTTCTTTCAATATATTGTGGTAGGCGTATCACTCACTCCCATTTCAATATAATCTCATTTCTCAATAGGCTACCTGCTACTATGGCCAATGCCAATAATATATAATTGTGGTACGCGTACCACTCGCTCCCTTTTCATATAGGCTACCGGCAACTATGGACAATGCCAACAATCATGTAAACTGTGGTCGGCGTACCACTCACTCGCTTTTCATATAGGCTACCGGCAACTATGGCCAATGCCAACAATATATAATAGGCTACCGGCAACTATGGTCAATGCCAATAATCATCATCTGTTAATGATGCGGTGTGCATCCCGACCCTTCCGATATGTCACCAGCACTATGACCAATAACAATAATCATACAATATATTACCGGTATTAAACCACTAATAATTAACCAACCATACGAGAATTTCCATTATGAAACCAATAATAATTATTCGACAATATGAATATTACCGGTAATAAACCAATAATTTTGTAATTCAATAACATTAATGTTACCCGGGTGAAACCAATAATCTTTAAATGAACAATAATTATATTACCGGTATTAAACCAATAATAATTCCTTTCATAAAATCACATAAGATTTTAAGAGTTTTAGTCCATTTAAGACCCACGGTCATGCTCGACCCGCAACGTATAGATACTCGTCACCATGCCTATACGTCAGACTCCACACATAACGATTATCACATAAACTTAACTCATATTCCCTCAAGCTAGGATATATCAAACACTTACCTTGAAAGTTTACGATCAATTCAATCTGTACCAATGCCCTTTCCTTTTGAAGTGAGCTCCAATTCAATCGTATTTATTCACAATTTGTTTAATATCATCACTACTACTCAACAAACTAGTTTAAATGGCCAAATACAATTTTTACAACATTCTGCCCGGAATAGTAAAAATCGATCCTGGGCCTACATGATCGAAACTCGAGGTTCGAACCAAAATAAATTCACCCAATCATCCACGAGTTCAAATATGCAATTTGTTCTTAAGTTCGACCCCAAAACGAGGTCTAGATCGCAAATTCTTTGAAAACCCTAACTATACTTATTTCTCTGATTTTTCTACCCATTTACACATATTTAGGCCTAGGAATTCAAATAATATTGATGGAAAATGAAGAAAACGAGTTAAGAATCACTTACCCAACAAGTTTGATGAAAATCGCCCAAGAATCGCCAAGAAATGGTGTTGGAGAAGAGAGAGTTTTGAGAAGGGGATGAAAATCCTGTTCTGTTTTTATTTCTGGTATAAAAATGATTGGGCGAAAATTACTCTATGCGATCACAGGGCCTGTGATGCGATCGCATAGAAGAAAATTAGGGGGCAAACATATTACTCTATGCGATCGCGGAACAGAAATGCGATCGCATAGAAGTAAAAATGAGGGGCTGAACTTGCTCTATGCGATCGCAGGGATGGTATGCGATCACATAGAAGGATTTGTGGGCCTCAAAATTTTATTCTATGCGATCGCATAGGGACAATGCGATCACATAGAAGGGTTTCCGAGACTTCACATTTACTCTATGCGATCGCGGGGTAGTAATGCGATCACATAGAACAAACTGGATGGCTAATAAATTAACTCTATGCGTTCGCGAAGGACTTATGCGATCGCATAGAACAAATTAATGACTTCCCAATTAACTCTATGCGATCACAGACATGCTTATTCGATCGCATAGAACAAAAACCTGGACACCAGCAACCAGCAAAAATACCAGATTTTTGTAAGTCCAAAACAACCCGATACCTATTCGAAACACACCCGAGCCCTCGGGGCTCCAAACCAAATATGTACACTGACTCAAAAACATCCTACGAACTTGCTCGTGCGATCAAATCGTCAAAGTAACATTAAAATCAATGAATTGAGCCTTAAAACCCAAGAATTCTTTCAAAATTTTATAACTTCCAAAATTCCCAATTTAAGGCCGAAACACGTCAAACGACGTCCGTTTTTAACCAAACTTTACAGGAAGCGGTTAACCAATATATATGACCCGTACTGGGCGTCAAAACCAAAATAAGAGCCCGATACCATTACTTTTTAATCAAATTTCAATTTCATTTTCCTTAAACATTTTTAGAAAACAATTTAATGGAAAAATTCTTTTACCGGGGTTCTTAACCTCGGATTTCGATTCCGGGCATACACCCGAGTTCCATATTTTTCTATGAATTTTCTGAGACCGTCAAATCACGGCTCCGGATCTGTTTACCAAAAATGCTGACCAAAGTCAACCATATCAATATTAATATCAAAATTCTTCAAATGTTTCATATATTTTATATATTTCAACATAAAAATTTTCCTGCTTCGCACTCGGACTACGCACATAAATCGAGACAACTATAAATGAGGTTTCCAAGGCCTCAGAAGCTCGAAATGATTGAGAAAATAAGTGATGACCCTTTGGGTCGTCACATACGCCACTAATAATGCTGCCACAAATCCTGATACATCTTTGTGGCACCTGGGTGAATAGAATACCGAGAATTATGGGCCTCCGCTAAGATCAACTCTCGAATCCCATCAACATTGGGCACACAAACTCACCCCTACAATCTCAACACCCCATCATCATCTAAGGTTACCTTCGTAGCACCTCATCGCTGCACAGTGTCTCTGAGGACACACAAATGGGGATCATCGAACCGTCTCTCACGGATATGCTGCAATAGAGAAGAACGAGCGACTGTGCAAGCCAACACCCTGCTAGGGTCAAAAATATCGAATCTCACGAATCAATTGGCTAAGGCCTAAACATCTACAGCAAGCAATTTCTGGCTGACCAGAATATAAGGGAGACTACCAATGCTGGCAGACTTTCTACTCAACGCATCAGCCACCACATTAGCCTTACCTGGGTGATATAAGATAGTAACATCATAATCTTTCAGCAACTCTAAACATCACCTCTGCCGCAAATTTAACACCTTTTGCTTGAACAAGTACTGAAGACTCTTATGATCCATGTATACCTCACATGCCACACCATATAGATAATGCCTCCAAATTGTCAAGGCATGAACAGCCGCTGCCAACTCTAGGTCATGAACTGGATAATTCTTCTCATGGATTTTCAACTGTCTTGAAGCATATGCAATAACCTATCCATCTTGTATCAATACCGCTCTAAGCCCAGTACAGGATGCATCACAACAGACTGTGTAAGGCCCTGAACCCGTGGGAGAAATCAACATTGGTGCCGTAGTCAGACCTGTCTTGAGCTTCTGAAAGCTCGCCTCGCACTCATTTGACCACTTGAACTGGGAACCCTTCTGGGTCAACCTGGTCATCGGGGCTGCAATAGAAGAGAACCCCTCTACGAACCGACGGTAGTAACCTGCTAACCCAAAAAAACTTCGAATCTCGATCACTAAAGTTGGTCGAGGCCTATTCTTGACTGCCTCAATCTTCTTTGGGTCTACCTGAATACCCTCTACTTATACAATATGACCCAGAAATGCAACTAAACTCAACCAGAACTCGCATTTTGAAAACTTGGCATATAGCGATTATCCTTCTGAGTCTAAAGAATCACTCTTAGGTGCTGCTTGTGCTCTTCCTGGTTGCGGGAGTACACCAGGATATCGTCTATAAAGACTATCACGAACAGATATAGATAAGGCCTGGACACTCTGTTCATCAACTCCATGAATGCTGCTGGGGCATTGGTCAACCCAAAAGACATGACTAAGAAATCGTAGTGCCTATACCGAGTGCAAAAAGATGTCTTATGAATATCAGACACCCTAATCTTCAGCTGATGGTAGCCCGACCTCAAGTCTATCTTTTAGAACACCCTTGCTCCCAAGAGCTGGTCAAACAAATCATCAATCCTCAATAGTGGATACTTATTATTTATCGTCACTTTGTTTAATTATCGGTTATCAATACACATTCGCATCGAACCATCCTTCTTCTATACGAATAACACCGGTGCACCCCAAGGAAAAACACTAGGCCTGATAAAGCCATTCTCTAACAAGTCTTGCAACTGATCTTTTAACTCCTTTAACTCTAGCGGGGCCATGCAATATGGCAAAATAGAAATAAGCTGAGTGCCCGATGCCAGATCAATACATAAGTCAATATCTCTGTTGGGTGGCATACCCGACAGGTCTAAAGGAAAAACCATGGAAAATTCTCGTACAATAGGAACTGAGGCAATAGAAGGAACCTCTGCTTTGGAGTCGCGAATATATGCCAAATAAGCTAAACACCATTTCTCGACCATGCATCAAGCTTAACGTATGAAAGGATATTGCGGGTGGCGTGACCTGCAGTCCCTCTCCACTCTGTGGGGGTAATTCTGGCAAGGCTAAGGTCACGATCTTTGCGTGACAATCTAGGATAGCATGATACGGGGACAAACAATACATCCCCAATATCACATCAAAGTCCACCATATCTAACAGTAATAAATCAACACGGGTCTCCAGACCCTCAAACACGACCACGCATGAACGATGCACCTGGTCGACTACTATAGAGTCACCCACTAGTGTAGACACAAAAATAAGAATGTCCAAGGCATAGCTAGGCACGGCCAGGCATGGTGCAAAGTAGGAAGACACAAATGAATATGTAGACCTAGGGTCAAATAGTACTGAAGCATCTCTATCGCAAACCAGATTGGTACCTGTAACCACAACATCTGATGCTTCTGCCTCTGGCCTGGCTGGCAAAGCATAAAATCGGGGATCAACACCACCTCCCCGAACTATGTCTTTAGGACAGTCATCCACTGACTAACCTCTGCCTCTGGTGGGACGGCCTCAACCTCTACGGTCTTGACCTCTACCTCTACGAACCCTACCCCCGCCCCTAGCTGGCTGGGCAGGCTGCGGGTCAACTGGGGCCTGAATCATGGGGCAAGGACCCTGCTGCTTGAGGGCAAAACCTGATAAGGTGACTGGGGTCACCACAACCATAACAAGACCTCGGCTGCTACAACTGTTGACCCTGACGGCCCAAATGACCTCCACGAACACTCTGATGAGGCTGAGCACTGATGGGCTACTGCTCTAAATACTGCTCACGAAAACCACGATCACCTGAACCACCCTGTGAAGCTTGGAGAGCTGATTGAAAAAGCCCGGAAGAATGGCCCCTATCATAAGAATCCCTGCCTTCAGATGAGGCACCACTAAATCTGCTGGAATGATGAGGCCTCTTGTATGAAGCATGAGCACCTCCCCGAGTAAGGGCCATCTCAGCTTTGTGGGCCACGTTAGCTGCCTCCTGAAAGGATATGTCACTACCAACTCCCATAGCCATCTGAAGTCGGATCACTTGAATTAACCCATCAATGAACCTGCAAACCCTCTCCCGTTCTGAAGGGAGTATCACAATTGCATCCACGCCAAATTCACAAATCTAGTCTCATATTGAGTAAGGGTCGTGGAGCCTTGCTGGAGGCGCTCAAACTGCCTCCGAAGTGCATCCCGCTGAGTAACAGGGAGAAACTTCTCCAACAATAGCTCTCCTAACTGATCCCATGTTAAAGCTAGGGACCCTACTGGTCGAGTTAAGCAGAAATCTCTCCACCAAGTCTTGGCGAATCCTGCAAGTCTGAAAGTGCAAAAATCAACCCTGTTGGATTCTATTATTCCCATAGTCCTGGAAATCTCGTGGCAACTAAATAGGAAGTCTTGGGGATCCTCCAATGAAGCACCGCTGAAGGTGGCGGTAAAAAGCTTGGAGAACCAATCAAGTCTTCATAGGGCATCAAAAGTCATGGCCGCTCCATTCTCGGCCTGAGATGTAGTGCCTATCTGAGCTGCCACTGCGGGATGGACTACTGGGGCCTGATTCTTGGGAGCTACTGGCTCCGGAGTACGGGCAATAGGAGTCTGAACCCCTCCTCCAACCTGAGAAGCGGCTGGTGCAACTGGTAACAAGCCTGCTCTAGCGACACCGTCCATAAAGGCTGCTATCCGGACCAGAGCCTCCTGAAGATCCGGGGTAAATATAACCTCTCATGGGACCTGAGAGCTGATGGGGCTGGAACCTCCTCACCATTTTCAATATGAGGCTCCACCTCTAGAACTGCCGCCTGGGGCTGAGCTCTGCCCCTACCACGGCCTCCGGAACGACCTCGGCCTCTGCCTCTCACGGGAGCTGCCTGAGGCTCAAACTGCAGATCAACAGATGATGAAGCGCATGTTCTCGCTATCTGCAAAAAAAGAGAGTGGAAATTAAATCAGCATTTGATGAAACAAATCGCACGACAAGAAAGAACAAATGAGAGGGTTTTCCTAACTCAATAGACTCTGGAGGACAAGTACATACGTCTCCGTACCTACCCCGCAGACTCTACTAAGTTTGTTCGTGAGTTGGGAGACCTATGTAACCTATCTGAGACCAACTTGTCACGACCCGGATTCCCTATCATCGGGATCGTGATGACGCCTACTCGTGGTAGCTGGGCAAGCAAATTTACTCACCATCTTTCCATTAATAAAAAACATCCAGTTGTCAATTTAATAACATGAATAATAATAATAATAATAATAATAATAATAATAATAATAATAATAATATTAACTGCGGAAGTCTACTTTCATAAATTTGAATATAAATATGAAATACTCAACATAAATCCTCTACCGAAAATGTGGAGTCATTAACTCACGAACCACTAAGAATAACTATATATAATGGTTAGAAATAAATATAATAACCGTTTGTGTTGATACAATGAGGCTACAATATAAACGAAAATATAAGAAGAGACGTCGGGCATGCGGACGCCTGCAAACTACCTCAGTCTCGGGGGTATGAAATCCTGCTATCAAACTAGTGTTGTTTCTGCTCAAGTCCTGGACCTGTGCAAAAATGCACACAAGTGTAGTATCAGCACAACTGACCCCATGTGCTAGTAAGTGCCCGGCCTATCCCGGCAAAGTAATGTCAACCATAGGACAAGACACTCACATAAACATGTGGAGTTCTATATACATATGTACCACAAAACAACAGAAATACTGAACTAAACAAATAGAACGGGAGGGAACGTGCGATGGGGAACACAATTGAATACATATAACTCATCAGTGAAATAGAAACAGAGCGCAACAATAATTATCACAAAATAAGAAATTTAACAGTTGCACGGCATCACTCTTCGTGCTTTTACTATAACCCTCACCCAAAAAATCATATAGAAGTGCACGACATCACCCTTCGTGCTTTTACTCTCATCCTCACCCAAACAATCAAATAAAAGTGCACGACATCACCCATCGTGCTTTTACTCTCATAACTCGCATATGGAACAGAATGTTCCTTCATGCATAAATAATCAAAACATGGCACGGAATGATCCTTCATGTGAATATAATTAAAAATGGCATGGAATGACCCTTCGTCCATTATCACTCTTCCTCACCGAAACATCAGTCACAATCAACGGGCAAGAAGAATAAAATAAACAACAAGTACCATCCCGACAAGGGAGTAACAACAACAGTAATAAGGTCCTGGCATGGGAACAATAACAAGAACTTTCAATAAGGCCCCGGCAATGGAACAATAATTTAACCATCCCGGCAAGGTATTAATCGTAATTTAGCTTAAGAGAGTTCCACATTATTTCACAACATGTACAAGAATGACTCACGGTCATGCTAGACTCCGGTATATAGACACTCATCACCACGCCTATACATCGCACTTGATCATTTACCAAATAGCAAGTTATTATACTCTAATCCTATTCCCTCAAGCTAGGATAGATCAAACACTTACCTCAAAGCCTTGAAGTCCGCTTAACCTTCAACTATTGCTTTACCTCGTAACTCAACCTCTAACTCGCTCGAATCTAATCACAATTTGTTCAAATGATTTAATAAACACTATATGAATTGGTTTGAATGCATAAAAATAGTTTTCTCAAAGTTTTACACAAAAATTCCCGAAATGCCCCGGGCCCACAAGATCGAAACTTGGGGTTCGAACCAAAATCTGGTTACCCATTCCCTCACGAGTTTAAATATATAATTTGTTTTGAAATAGGACTTCAAATCGAGGTCCAACTCCCCAATTTATTGAAAGCCTACGTTCTACCCAAAAACACCAATTTCACCCATGAAAATCTTTGATTTCAAATGGAAAACATGTTTAATGATGATAAGAGTTGAAAGAATTGAGTGGAAATTGACTTACAAGTGATTTGAGATGATGTTGCTCTTGAAAAATCATCTATGGGGTTTTGGGTCTTGAAAGAATGGTGAAAAGTGACTAACATTCGCCAAAGTATAAAAATAGCTGGGCTGCGATTATGGGATTTGGGAACAAGGGTTCCTAATTGCGAACCCAGGTCTGCTATCATGGTAAATGCGAAGAAATGTTCGTTCTCATTTGCGAACTCAGTGCAGCATAGGGACCTTCGCATTTGCGACACAATGTTCGCATTTGCGATAAGTTCTTGCCCGCATTTGCTAGACCTAAGATTGCATTTGTGATCCATGCCCAGGTCACTCCTGCTTCCCATTTGCGATCAAGAACTCGCATTTGCGATGATTTCTTCGCAAATGCGAAGATACCAACTGGGAGAAAATATCAGCTGTGGTTTATTTCAAAAATGCTCTCGTGACCTATCCAATTTTCATCCGAGCCCTCGGGGCTCTAAACCAACCATGCACACAACCTTAAAAATATACCACGAACTTGCTCGCGTGATCAAATCGGAAAAATAACATCATTTACATAGAATCAGGACTCAAAATTCATGCTTTCCCATTTAAACTTCATAAACTTTCAAACTTGGAACTCATAGTCCAAAACACGTCAAACGACGTCTGATTTCGATCAAACTTTACAGGAAGCGCTTAAATGATATATAAGACTTATACCGGGCATCAAAACCAAAATATGAGCCCGATACCATAGTCTTTTAATCAATTTTCATTTTTATTTTCCTTAATATTTTCAGAAAAATAATTTAACATAAAAATTCTTTTACTAATGTTCTAGACCTTGGATTTTGACTTCGGACATATGCCCGAGTCCTATATTTTTCTACGGACCTTCCGGGATAGCCCGATCTCGGGTCCGAGTCCGTTTACCAAAAATGTTGACCAAGGTCATATATTATCATATTAATATCAAAATTCTTCAATTTTCACAGAATTCACATATTCCAATATAAAAATTTCTCGACTATGCGCCGGTCTACGTACGCAAATCAAATCGAGGCAATATAAAATAAGGTTTTCAAGGCCTCGAAAACATGGAACATATGAGAAAAATAGGTGATGACCATTTGGCTCGTCACAGAGCTCTGATTGATTGTGAGACTGGAGAGCTCAAGATGAGGCTCAATGATGAAGAAATTATATTCAATGTGCAGAAATCTATGAGGCAACCAAGTGAGTTCGCCAATTGCTCTCTTATTGATACTATGGGTGTAATTATAAAGTCTTATGATGAGGTGTTGACGGTTGATGATCCCCTTGCTGCATGTTTGATGAATTTAGATGAAGTGAATGGTTAGGATTTGACAGAATGGGTGTTGACATTGGAAGGTAGAGGGTTCTGGAATAGAAATCTAGAGTTTGATCCCTTGCACTTAGAAAAAAGAGAGACCCCTCCAGCAAAGCCATCCATTGAAGAACCATCTAAGTTGGAACTAAATCCAC
This sequence comes from Nicotiana noctiflora, assembly GCA_032618575.1. Taxonomy (NCBI): domain Eukaryota; kingdom Viridiplantae; phylum Streptophyta; class Magnoliopsida; order Solanales; family Solanaceae; genus Nicotiana; species Nicotiana noctiflora. The sequence goes on along the minus strand of JASVEL010000163.1, from coordinate 24,011 downwards.
TGCCAGCTCACCTCAGGTATGAATTTCTGGGGCTCGACTCCGCATTACATGTTATTATCTCATCTGTTTATTAGATGTGTAGGTTCAACATCTTTTACAAGTACTAAGGGAGTGCAAAACTGCCATTGAGTGGACCATGGCAGACATCAACGAGATCAGCCCCACCTATTGCATGCACAAGATTATGCTGGAAGAGGGGCACAATCCTTCTAGGGAATATGAGAGGAGGCAGAACCCTAATATGAAGAAAGTAGTGAAGAAGGAAGTCATAAAGTGGTTGGATGCGAGAATCATTTTCCCAATCTGTGACAGTAGCTGGGTTTGCCCAGTTCAATGTGTTCCTATAAAGAATGACAACAATGAACGTAACTAATCTCAACAAGAACTGTCACAGGCTGGAGAATTTGCATGGATTATCAAAAGTTGAATCTAACCACCCGGAACGGCCGCTTCCCAATTCCCTTTATTGATCAGATGCTAGATAGATTGGTAGGGAGGTCACACTTTTGCTTTCTGGATGGGTACTCAGGGTACAATTAGATCTCTATTGCATCTGAGGATAGAGAGAAGACCTCTTTCACCTGCCCATATGGAATTTATGCCATTGGGAGGATGCCCTTTGGCCTATGAAATGCCCCCGCCACATTCCAACGAGGCATGATAGCCATATTCACTGACATGGTAGAGGATATAATGGAGGTGTTCAGGGATGAATTCTTAGTTGAGGGGAATTCATTTGAGGAATGCCTAATAAATCTGATGCGTGTGCTAAAATGGTGCATCGAGACTAACTTGGTTCTGAATTGGGAAAAGTGCTATTTAATGGTACAAGAAGGAATAGTCTTGGGGCACCGGGTTTCAAGCAAGGGAATAGAGGTGGATCGAGTAAAGGTTGATGTAATAGCAAAGCTACCTCCACCAACTTCAATCAAAGCCATTAGAAGTTTTCTTGGACATAACGGTTTCTACAGGAGGTTCATAAAAGACTTCCGCAAAATCGCCAAGCTTCTCTATAAGTTGTTAGAGAAAGATCACCCGTTTGTATTTCTGATGATTGCAGGGTAGCATTTGAGGAGTTGAAATAGAGGCTGGTCACATCACCCATCATGTTACCCCCAAGTGGGAGCAACCGTTCGAATTAATGTATGATGCTAGTGACTACGCAGTGGGGGTAGTATTGGGCCAGCGGAAAGACAAATTGATGCACTCTATCTGCTATTCTAGTAGAACGTTGAGCGGAGCCCAGTTGAACTAAACAGTGACGGAAAAGACGATGCTGGATGTAGTGTTCACTTTTGACAAGTTCCGGTCCTATCTGATAGGATCCAAGGTAATTGTATACACTGACCATGCAGCTCTCAGGTACTTAATAGAAAAGAAAGACTCTAAGTCACTCCTGATTCGTTGGGTGTTTCTACTACAAGAGTTCGATCTTGAGATTCATGACCACAAAGGCACTGAGAATCAAGTCACTGATCATCTATCACGACTTGAGGGAGCTAAAAATGTAGTAAGAGTTGAGGAAATCCTAGAAACTTTTACAGATGAGCAGCTTCTTGCTACCACTCATCAGGAAGCACCATGGTATACAGACTTTGCTAATTACCTAGCCAGTGGTATTGTTCCTTGCGAGCTTTCATCGATCTAGAGGAAAAGATTTTTCGTGAAAGCTAATTGTATTACTGGGATGATCCCTATCTGTTTAGAATATACCTTGATAATATGATCAAGAGATGCGTCCCCGAGATCAAACAATCTTCTATTTGGCAGGCTTGTCACACATTAGCGTATAGCGGTCACTTTGGAGGAATCATGTCACGCCCCAAATCGAGGGACATGACCGGCGCCTGACCGGGTTGCCCCAGTCAAGCGGACCTGGGTGCCTTTCATTCCCACGCGTTACCCCTGTGTTGACCGTTTCTCATTAACCAAATATATTACTAATCATAATTGATTTCACATTAAACAAATAAAATGATACGAGTGATTCATTAACAAGATTTCAATTTTTACAACGCCCGACATAACACCATATATATACATAAGACTGGAGTCCCACAGTTTACATGTCTACAGAGCCTCTAGGATACAAAAAGGGAAATACAATACTTGCCGGTAACAAGGCTCCGGCTATACCTTACAAAACCAAAATGAAATCTAAATCGAGTGGCATGAACCACACAAGGCCCCGAGGAAGAAAGGGGCTCACCAAAAACGGGCAGTGGAGGATGAAAGATACTACTGCCGATGAACTGAAGTGCCTGCTACTGATCCACCTACAATCATGACACGAAGACATGTAAACTTGTGTCTGCTGAGGAATGTACCCATCAATCCCACTGAAGAGATTTGCCCCAGAAAGAAGATTTTAAAGCTTTGAGAATCCGAGTGGGCAGGGGTGCATGCACCACCATTCAGATCGATGAGGAGGATGATGACCCAGCTCCTCTAGCACCATCAAAGGAGATCTTATGACATTGCTAGATCTTTTCGGTGCCCCAATGCTGGGGCAGGCTTGTCCAGATCACAGTACACCCACCCTATGCTGCGTACTATGGAGGAAGAGGTCGAGGATCTTCGGACCTCGGTGAAGGGCTTACACACGCGTGCGGATGCCATGTCATAAAGGTAGTCTGTATTTGAGAGCCGGTTCATGTCCTGATTTCGTGCGTTGAGGAGAGCTTGCAATGTAGACCCAGCACCGTCTCCGACATCAGTGATCAACTCAATTGATACATTATGAGGAAAATCAATTTCAGTTCCAGCATAAGAACATAGAAAAATTCACTTATGTACGTTTAGTGTGATAAGAGAAGTGTAACGAACAATGTAAGATATGTGAATTTTGTAGTGCGGTTCAAGATGTCGATGATGGGGAGAAAAGTAGAGGAAGAGGGGAATATTAGTAGAATAGATTCAAACGTAGAACATCTACAAAAAACTGAAGGTAAATCGTGTGGACGGGGAAGGAATTAACTGAAGATAAATCGTGGGGGGTGGGAGAAGAGAGAGGCGAGTAAACCAAAAAAAATGAATATGTGATCCTAAAATCATGCCTAGAATAAATGAAACAATAACTATACCCTTAATATGAATTATTGTATATAAATAGTAATTTGATATGCTTAAGTGTAATAAACACAAACCTTAAACATTGAGGGTGATACGGTTTCATATATGGTATAGGTATGTAAAAATTCCTAAAATTAAAATCTCAAAAAACTATACGTCACTCACAAAATTCGCCACAATGTCGCTTAATGTTATTTGTGGCCCAAAGTAAACTTTATTAAGAGGCCTATAGCCCGCTGCCAAAAGGTTAGGTCCGCCTCTAAATATTAGTTCGGGATAGAGAATAGTACTATAGGTTTTTGGACTTCAGGCGGTTTTTCTTTTGAGAAGTTGTTCACCGTTGGATCTCACTAATACAACCCTGTAATTTTAGTTAGCAAAATGTTTTTTTCTCATTACTCCCGGAGATGAATGACGCTTGAGGAATTTTATAAAACAAAGTTTTATCAGAATCAGAAAAGAGTAAGTACCCACTACCAGTGGCGGAGCCATGTACTCGAGGGGTGTAAAGCGACACCCTTTCGTCAAAACATTATACTCTCTAACTATGTATATTTTTAAATATGCATATATGCTACATATTGACACCCCTTAACTTCTTCGTAAGTTTATTTCTTTATATTTTAACCTCTTTAATAAAAATCCTGACTCTAGTACTCTTAGTGTTGTTATTACTGCTTTTTACCTTAATTCTAGACCTCCACACATTCCTGTCAAGAGTTATGTCCTCAGTAAGCTGAAGCGTTGTCATAACCTATCTACTCACATCTCCCCAATACTTCTTTGGCATACGTTATTACTAGTTGTCGTTGTAACTTAAGGAAGTTAGCCCCCCACCACCACCAAATGATATTATTCTTGGGTTGCTTATAGGCTTTTAAGATTAGATTTTAATTTGCCTAATCCGTTGCCTCATCCACATAAAAGAAAAGATTTTAATAATCTTACAGTAATCATGTTTTGCAGCAGGGCCCTTCATGGTACTTGACACAACAAATAAGTATTTAGTCAGCAGAATACAATATTTCACATTAACACTAATAAAAAACCATACAACAAATGTTTATTCAGCACAATACCATAGTTCACAATAACACTATAGAAAAATAGAAGCAACACTCAAGCGGGTCAGGCTACAGCTTTAACTCAACTTTATTACACTGTTACACACACAAAATAACCCCAACTTCTTGTCTATCCTTTATTTAATACACATGGATAAATAGGTAGGTTCTTATATATTTAGTCAATATAAAGAATTGGGGCTCTTATTTCCTCGTGATTAATGGCAAGGAGAGTAGCAGTAGCAAGCATATTTTGGCCAGTGATGTTTGTGATCACCCCATTTGTACTTCTTGCAGATACCATATTCAGCTCCAAACCAGTGTTTGCAGTGGTGGCTACATTTGTAAGAGTAGTGGCAAGGCCCATGCCACTTGTGACTTTTCTTCCAGCAGTATTTTGCTTCTTTCGTTTGTATTTGTATGGCTACAAAATCATATAGATAAAAATAGGAAATTTTACCACCTATAGAATATGTTAAGACCTAATTATAACATATAAATACCTTTTCAAAATTTTACATAATATAATAACCTTTTCTATTTTTGTAGCAAAAAATCAAAATTTAATGATTTCCTATATTTAAGCCTTATTTTTCTCAATCCAGTATAACTCCCGTTATTATTTTCACGCTAAATACATATTAATACACTTAAATACAGTTTGGCATTTATAGCAATCCCAAATTATGCGGCGGATCTTAATGTTGTATTATTAAATACAACTTGTTTAATACACTAAATACATTATAGAATACCATAAAACATTTCTATATCATGTAATATTAGAAATTGTTTCTATTTATTGCTAATTAGGTCTTTATGAATGCTCTTTATGAAAAATTCTCATAAAAATAATATAAGAATTTTGAAGTTAAATGTGTGTAAATATAAAATAATATCATTGCTGAGCGACCTAATATGCTATTTAGAGATTTTTTTGTCAAGTCTACAATTTGGCAATATTTATAGCTGAAGTACACAATAGCCCTCTAAGTAGATAGTTTTAAATTTTTATCCTGCCTTGCCTCATGGGTAGAACTTCATATTTAGTGAATGTTGCCTCACTTGTCTCATGGACAAAACCTTGAAGTTTCATTCATGGGCAAGAGGAGGTCCAAATTTTAAGACCACTCAAAAAAATGTCATATGTATGTAATTTTTTTGGATATTTATATTCGTTTTGGAACTCAAAAATAATGTGATCAGGAGAGATAATAACTTTCAAAGGACAAAATAATACTCCTTCCGGTTCACAATAATTAATTTTTTGGCTTTTATTTGTGGTCCAAAATAAGTAATTTTTTCAGATTTCAAGAATGAATTAATTACTTATTTTTTTCCTTACATTATCCATAGAGTAAATAGTGTTTAAGTATGTGTTAGGAATGTTTATGTGATGAAATAGTAAATTTTAATATGGTCAATTTTAGTACTAATTAATATTCAAAGGTGAATTTCTTAATCTTTGTGAAAACAGTAAAAAAATCACTTATTTTGAATCGGATGGAGTATTGAAAAACGGCTACATCTTAGCATTCCATTACCTCTTAGACTAGAGGAAAAGTTGAACTACATATTTCAACACTTCTAGTTGGTATGAAAAGAAATATTACAATAACTTGTATCCTTATAACTAATAATTAAATACCAACAATGATGAATATTTATACATGTAATGCATGGTGGTTAGTGAAACATAAAGGTTGAGAGATCCAAAGAATTTAAAGTAAATAAGTAAAAATATGAAAGCAATAAAAGAAAGAAAAATGAACACAAAGAAACAAGAAAATAACTAAATAAGTGAAAATTTACGAAAAAAATCAAAAAATTCTGCCATTATATTGATCCAAAGTTTTGACAGGATCCTAGTGACAACTCTTTGAGTTATCAGTTAGTTCTGGCTTATATTCTTGACTCACCATTTGCAGCAACAAGGAGGAGGCAAAAGAGGAGAGCAAGAAAAGTTGTGTACTTTGCCATAGCTGTTATTTCTTTTGAATACTAGATGAGGAAATAAACAGTGGATATGGTGGTATTTATAGCATTGGGAACTCATATTGTCAACTTAATTCCCTTTGATTTGTTCAAATATTACGTTGGATCGATGTTTGTGTACTTATAATGGGTATTGAAACTACACTATCAAGTACAAAGAGTTAGTCATGCACAAGTTACATTTCTTTAATCAAAGAATTTGAATTGATCAAGAGACAAGTATGGAATTGGCACAAAAATAAGCATAATCAAAGTAAGAATTTGCAAAAACCTATTTTGATATTCCAAAAGAGATACCAAAAAATAAAAAAAAAACAATTGGAGATTTTTTCCATTTTGCTAATTAATAGGTAGAGAGTTATCATTATCTATATTGGTAGGAGATAGCAGTTTTTAAATTATAGTCGAGTTACATGTAAGTTAATCTGAACATTACCATATTAAAAACGATTATAAACAGTATTTCATCAAGTAGATTATATTGTTTGTGACTGTTCAAACTATAGTTAAATAAATAAAAATTCGATCTCTTTTTAATAGTTGAGATGTTCATAGCTATCGTTGTGACGTCAGAGCAAGCATATATAGGTCATGCATTTAAGTTTCACCACCAACTATTTGAAGAAAAGACTTTCATGTGGTTGATACATGAAATAAAATTGACTTGCACCTAATAAGGTGTGTTGATGATATAATTAAAGGGATCATAAAATATATTTGCGCTAACAGTTTACACTTTTAAATAACATGATAATACACCCAGAGAAATTTGTCAGTGTATTAACACAAGATACGTGTCACAGGTAATTTTCAATTGATATATTGTAATATTACATGTCAAATAATGTTTCATCGAATCAAGGAGTTCAAGAAGCTTTCTTTGGGTTACGGCAAGATATCAAGTCTAACTCATTGAATATGTCAAAATTAAAGTCCTTATCATTTTATTTTTTTATTTTCACATTAACCGTGTTGATCTTATCCTATTTGCTATTTAATTTGAAATTGTGTACCATTTCATTGAAATGGGCATTCAACTGAACCGCCATTTAGATATAGTTAAATGTCATGACTCATGATAAATTATACAACGTCAAGCTAAGGTTATGAAGTTTCCTTTAGAGCATATCAGTTTTTTTTTTTTTTTTTGGTTAATCCTGTAAGTTTACATTCGTTGGTGTCTTAATTAAATATATATATATATATATATATATATATATATATATATGTATATATATATATAAAGTATTTCCAGTAGATTTATAATAGTCGCCTGAACAAGACCATATACCCCAGTACAATGCACTACCACAATTAAGAATGCTATCCATATGTCAAACATGCCCATCAATCGAGACATATTGGAGATCTAAAATGAAGGAAAAATTCTTCGTGAGGACATAAAAAAGATGGAATTTTTTGTGAGATTGTGTAGGGTAAAATAGGGGTCAAAGTTTTTCCCGCTTTCTCGATGTGAAAAAGAAGGAGAAGCACGGATCAACGTGGTTATAATCGAGGATAGGAACCCCTCATATCGAGATACAATAAGAATGAACGATGTATCTGAGATCGGACACGGTAGAGCGATGAACCCTGAATCAAGTATAATTTCTTGACCTCGAAAAAACGCGGTGAGAGGTTATGCACGACGGACGGGGAGCGTAATATTCGCCCTTAACCGGATATTACGGTGCGCCGTTCAGTATCAATTATAGATCAACAATTATCGAGAGAAGAAGGTTTTTACCTATTTTAGACTAGTACTAGGACTAAAATTCTACTCGCAGATGATGGATTCACAATCCACTGCCTTGATCCACTTGGCTACATTCGCCCCTACCCCGCACAGGTTGAAGTCTCTATTTACGATCAGATCCTTTCCTCCTAAACCTTATCCATTACGTCAACCCTTCTTCAACAGGAAGGTAGGAGAGAATTCCCCTTTTCAAGGCCCCTAACCTAGTCCTCGTTTGGTTAAAAGGGGAAGCTTTTCTATAGTCTGATGCACTTTTTTTTTTTTTTTTGGTGGAAAGAAAGCATCTATTATATATAAAAAGGTACTAGTACATCAAGGTGGATGCAACGCAGGCATCATAGTAGCTAGAGTAGAAGATATAATAGAAACAGGTGTCCCCGCATGGGTAACACTACTATGTTCTAAGGTAGAAATAGATACTACATTACTATTATAAAAACTAGCTAGTTATAGTAGGGAGCAGTTGTGATGAAGCAGATACAAGTCTCCGTTTGGGATTGCCATGTTGATCTTGCTGTAGATAAGGTAAAGCAAAAGGTTGTGGTTGTGCAAAAGTGTGCAGGGAGACTCTTCATTCCTGGATCCATCCTTTTTTCCCTGCTTGTGCTTGGTTAAATATTAATATTGCAGTACTATCAATAAGTACTTGAGTATTTAGAGGAAGTCGTTTGTTTTTCAACCGTAGGGCAAATGGTATGAATGTAGTAGAAGGGATGTGATAGGGTTTGGGTGGATGACGCATACGAATAATATCATACAACCAAGTCATCATAGAATCCATTGCAGATGAAGTAGTGCACGAAATTGGTTTTGATAAATTAAGGTGGTTCCATAACTGTATTGCATTAAGGGCAGCTGAAGAATATGTGTTGCATTGTTTCAGGTGCCAAATAGCTAGCACATTGTGCATATGGATGAAGCTAAGATACCTAAACGGGAAATGTATTCAGCAGTAGGAAGTTTATTATGAGAAATTAACTAAAGTAAGAAGTATATATTTGGAGGGGTCTTCAAATTCCAAATCCAATTATAGGAAGATGTGTAACTGGTATTATTGTTAAGTGATGCATAACAAGACTTGACAGAAAAGATACCATCAGACTTAATAGATCAAAAAATTTGATCAAAGTGTGTTGTTGAGAGAGGCATGTATATGTCTTTGATGCTTTGCTGAACTTTATATGGTAATATGAAAGGCAAGTTTTCCGAGTGCCAAGTCTGATTATAGTAGTAAGTTGAGACTATTTTCTTCTCTTCATATTTAGGGAATGGGCCGGTGATACAATTACTGAGTACAAAATTTGGTTTAATCCAAGGATCAAACCAGAAATGCACATGTTTGCCATTTGTAATGTTCCATTGAAACCCTAACCGACAAAACCACCAACCCTACATTATGTTTTTCCAAGCAGATTAAACCCTTTTTTATGAGATTTTTTGGACGTAGATAATATATTCAATAATACTTGTGCCCATAATTGATGAGTATTTTGGAAAAGACGTCATGCAAGACTTGCGTGTAATGACTTACTCTTAATGGAGATATTTTGAATGCCCAATCCATCTTGTTGTATTGGTTGGGTTACAGTATTCCATTTTACAAGATATAATTTTTTCTTTTGCTAAGTTGTGCCCAGAGAAAGTTCCTTTGATATCGATTGAGAGAAGAAATTATAGTGGCTGGTATTGTATTATATTGCATAAGATGGGTTGGTAGTTGATTAAGGATAGTGCAGATGAGAGTTATTCTACCTACTTTGGATAAGAATTTTGTTTTCCAATCCTCAACTTTATTCTTGAATATATGAAGCAAAAATTGGTAATCTCTTTTTGAAGGTGCTTTTGTGAAGATGGGAAAACCCAAATACTTTCCAGAGGTTTTCCCTTCCTTCAAATGGAATAGTTGGAGGACTGTATGTCTTATTGGAACGGCACAATTTTTTGAGAAGAAAATATTTGATTTCTAAAAATGTATAGTTTGCCCCGAGTGATTTGTAAAGTTAGCAAGAGTACACACAATTGAATCAGATGTAGTAGAAGTAATTTTTGCTGTGAGGATGATGTCGTCAGCACAAAATAGAAGAGAGAGTTGATGGCCCCTTTTGGCAAGGGTGATGAGTTACCAAGAGTGATAATCAACTGCCATGTGAATTGTGCGCGAGAGCATTTCAGGCAAAAGATAAACAGATAAGGAGATTAGGGGTCTCCTTGTCTTAGGCCTACGGTAGGTAGGAAAAATTCACAGGGGCTCCCATTGATTTATGGCTGTTGATGTAGTAGTAACACAAGACATGATTAATTGAGTAAATTTAGGAGAAAATTGAAGGGTAACAAGGTAACATATAGAAAACTATTCTCCACATCACAATGTTGCGGCATGCAACCCATTCCAAATAACATATCCGTGGCGGCGTGCCACCCGATCCAGATACCATACATGTGGCGGCGTGCCACCCGATCCAAATAACCCGTGGCGGCGTGCCACCCGATCCGCACATAAATCACGCAAAAGGAAATGCACATCGAGTCAAATTGCTCATTACAATAAACATATATAGCCTCAAGCTCGGCCAAAAGAAACACATCCAACAAAGTTCCTCAATATCGAAACTTAATCAATGGTAGAAACCTCGGCACTGACATCCGCCACGAAGGCCCAACTGACAAAGAAATACCTGCAAGTCGTCCGCTGGTCCTGGGGTATAACTACCCTGCTAGAACATAATCTGATGCACCTTGCCATGCAACCTATGGCATTTTTCCAACATAGTCCATATCACATTAGTCTAGACAACCCGACTTAAGACAACCAGTCTGCAATCAAATATCATAACCCAAATTCATCATATCAAGCAAAGAGAGAGCCACTAGGGCTTCCAATTTCCAATAACCGCTAAACGGTGCCGATACACACAATATACAACCGCTGCATAGGCGGATTACGAGAACTTCTAGTCTCAAACACATATATAACACATGAATCACTATACCTGATTCCACACTCTACCGTACGAATACATAACACACACCAAGCATCCATTCATACCACGAAAGCCATTCAGAAATTTCCCTATGCCATCAACAACTCAATCATCATAGTCGATAACAAGAGAATACCACAATACCACTAGATATTATCAGTTTACATTACCATGTCCTTTTTGACCATATACCCTGCCAAATCACTAGAATAGCAGTACCATTTTTCCTTAATCACCAGAAAGATCGATTCTTGAATCACCTGCAGCTGCCCGCGCTGCTCAAGAATATAATGACTTCCATTATATTAGGGATTGAACCAAAACATTTAACACGCAAATCTAAATTCTCCATATCGTAACACAAAGACCATACCATACCCGGATAACAAGAGGACTTCTATCTCTCTCCTGAGCCGCAGACATCGACGCACTCAACTAGTCAAGGACTTTCATATATGATCACATATAGGAGAAAATTTATTATACACTCCACGCTTTGCATACCCATAGGAAATATACTCATCTTCAAATCACGGTAAAGCACATCAAGAACTCCTTCTCCCAATTCCATTGCACAAGATGAACTGCAAGGACTGTGTCCCTTTTACCCAAACCAAGCTAAGCAAACTGCCCAGCACACAAGAGCTTTGTTGCATAATACCTGCAAGACTCATTACTTCGAACACATACCACGAATTACTCATATCCTTATCATACCATTTCAGTTCATTGTCAAGCTGTTGCATTTACCCAATTTCCATTCTGATTCGTCTTTAATTTAATATTAGCCTTTACTGTAGCACCACAATACCTCAACTCAGGTTTACCATAGGAGACTCGCACATAAGACCACACTGTCTAAGACCCATAGGCCACCGAATACCCACTCAAACGTCTCCCAGAAATACCACATTCCAGAATACATTACTTGAGGAACTTCCTGCGAATCTGAATTCGTTACCATTACCTTCCAAATACGGATACATAGAATCCCTAATGACATAACATCGCATAATTCTTGATCTCTTCTAATGAAAACACAGTCTCTAGCCACATACACAAACTTAAGACACCTGATTTCCATACAGTAATACCATTCTCGCGAGAGTCATTCACTCTTATTCAACTATAAATCACCTGTCCTAAATGAACATAACCATCTGTGCCTTGTTAGTACTCTGACACCGCGGACATGATTTCATATAGATACAAATAACCATCTTTCTTTTTTATGCACTGAGCATTCTTTATCAATAGCAACTCAAAACATCCTAATATTTCTTCACATCTACGGTGCACCATACAACTTTTACCAAAATGTTCCTTAACCCTCGCCATTCTCGGCTCAATTTCCGCGACCAGAACTGATTTTCCAACATACTTTGAGACAGAACCAACATGACACACAACGGTGCAATTGGTTAATCAATAACAACCTCCCCAACTTGGCTCGAAGCCATATATCAAGGCACTTTTAACCACACATGTATTCTTACTCAAATGATGCCACGTTGTTATAGTGAGATTAAACTCAAGTCATATACAAGCTTTGGCGGAGACTCGAATCATCAGAAATATTAACTTTTCTGCAATTTTTGCATTTATTCACACACAATAGTTAAGCATGCTCTTTAGGCACTAAAAATATGAATATATTCACCACGCCCATTGCTAGGGCTACATAACAGATCACAATAAGAAGCGAACACCTTACATCTCACCCATTATCGAACTGCCATTTCCATAATTAGGGACAATACTGATCGTATGAATTTCATAATAGCGGCTCGCGGAATTAGAACCTTGGTGCTCAAGCCATAGACAAAGATCCGGCCTCAAGTCCTCCCGACTGGCCCAACATGAACTCACAGAGATTATATCTCGCCCCTCGATCGGGAATCACAAGCCATCAAGGCAAATTTATTACTAAGCACTCGAGTGCGCATACAGACGTGTGGAAGGAATTTCAAGAATTACATCTCAAGCTGAATCAAGTACGCACGATAAGAATTCCAAGAATGTGAAGTGTTCCCTAAAAGGTCTACAGCCTCCCGAGGATAAGTACAGACGTCTCCGTACTGATCTGCGAGACACTACTAAACCGGCTCATGACTCACGAGACTTGATAACCTAGGCTCTGATACCAACTTGTCCCGACCCAAACCCCGATCGTGATGGCACCCAACACATGCATTGCTAGGCATGCCTGACCATTTTTTGATAACTGTGAGCACGTGATTTTTGCCCTATATGAGAATTACTCCCAAAGTGTCAAAATAAAAGAGTCATTGTGTTTGTTTGCAATATTTGTGGATTACGTGTTCTTTTTCTTATTGTTCGCATTTGTGTGCCCATGTCTATTTGTTCAAATTAAATGAAAAAATATATACCAAATATGTTGCATTAATATTTTTAGGATTAGTTCCGTACATAGAAATAGTTAAGTTTATTTTTACGAAAATGAAAAAAGACCATAGAAAAAGGTATTTTCGCATTTCTTGTCATTTAACGTACAATTGTGGGATTTGGTATTTAATTATGTTAATTGTTACTAAAAATTAATTATAGGTGTTACAAGTCGATCTGATTATATATATATATATATATGTATATATATATATATATATATATAATACAACATAGAGTTTAGTGTTAGGAAATCAGATTTGGGCCAAAACCTAGTCCAAAACCAGGCCCAATCGAGTCATCTCTCGTCCAGTCCAACTCATCCTCAATCGTGGCCGTTCATTTCAAATTGATCCAATGGCCACGATCTCCCCTATCTGTCCGTTCAGGAGGCATCAATCTGGGCCGTTCGATTCAGTTGATCCAACGGCCAATGCTTAACCCCCATAACCCGAGTTTGCCCGGCCCAATCCACCCACAGACCAACCCGGTTTCGATGATGCCCAAACGGCATCGTTTGGATAAGTGAAATAATCCAGGCCGTTGATCTCATCAGATCAAACGGCCAGGATTCGTTTCCCACGCGAGTATATATACCAAAAGACCTACCCAGCCCCCCTAAACCAGACCCCCCCTCACCTTCATCGTCTCTCTTAGAGACGAATTAAACTCCCGCCGTCCAACACCGTGCTCCGCCTGCCGGAAATCGCCTCACGGCGGTTCCGGTAGGCCAAACCACCCCAAATTTACACCAGCCCTTCTTCTCACCTCCCTCTCCTCGAATCCGGCCTTCGTTAGTCTCGAATCTGTCTCAAACGCGTCGAATATTGGATCGAAGGTCGCCGGGATTTGAAATTCTATCCCAAACCACCCCAAACTCACCCCAAGCCCTCCCATGACCCCTCTCCTACCCCTACCAGCCCTGGTTCGGCTCGAATCTTGCCAGAACTGGTCGAGCCCCAAAGACGGCCATAAACCCTAAAAATCCAAAAAAGGGGTCTTCGTCGAAATTGAGAAGATATTGAGGTCTAATGGACCTTAATCTAGGTTTTGTCAACCGAGAACACCCCGATTAAGGCCCATTTGGCTTCATAATTCAAGTCCAAAGTCGATCCGGAGCCACTGTTGATTTCAGGAGGTATCTTTTCCTCTTTCTTTTCTCCTAGCCTCATAATAGCCTCATGATTGTATTCATTTACGTGATGCTTTTTAGTTTTGTTAATTTCTAATAGGTTTGCTATTTTACTCTTTAAGACCTTTTATTTGGTCGATTTTGGTTGTTTCTTTGATTGAAAAACGAATGATATGCTTAGTGTGATTAAGGTTGTCAAGCTAATTAGTTCATATTTGTTGGTCTCCTGTTGTGTCAAAAACCATGAATCACGGATTTGTTTGGCGTTTGCTTGTTCTTGATTGTATATGTTGGGATCAATTAAGTAAATGTCGTCGCTTAGTTATACGAGTTTTCCTGTTAAAACACTGGATAGTGATTAATGTTGTTGATTTGATCCGAAATCATTACCAAGTGAAGTTCTTGAATTGTTTGTGACTTTAAATTAAGTCTGGAATCTGAGGTGGCTGTTAGCATCAGTGAGTAATCAGAGGTGGCATATTTTAAGATTAAGATGCCCTGCACAGCCTAGTGGAACCTGCTGTTACAGCAGGGCACTCCACAAGTTTCCACTTAGCATTTAAATTGATTTAAGCCCACACTTAAACAAGACTTAGTGGCTAACACAGAGAATATAATGGGCTGGCAGAGAAGAGTATGGGCAGGGTGGGTTTTCTGATTATTATACCTTAGGGTGTCATTGGTTTTTCAAGGATAAATAGAAGGTTGAAGAGAATAGGGAGGAGACTTCTTTCTTTTTGGAAAAACAGCAGACATTAAAGTAAGAGTTTTTTTTTTAGCATAGCAATCTGAAATACAGAGGGTAGAGTTAGGACATACAGGAGGGTCTCTAGCTTGAGTTGAAGTTTCAGTTAATTCCAAAACTGAAAGATAGTTGGCATTCTTTGTTTTCTGTTACATACTCGGATTCAAGTAATAGGCAGAACTTTGGGTATTTGGTTTGTTGTTTGAAGTCAATTGTGGTTCAATCACTTGGGTGCACAAGTCCCCTGGGGTATTTCAGAAGTATATGAGCCTGTTTGATTTGGGAGTCTTTGCTGTTGGTCTCTTTGAAGCAGTGGAGTCTTTGGTCATTGATTTCTCTCTTGGGAGTCTGTTTGCTGGGATATTTTGGTTGCTGTTTGGTTACTGCTATACTGCTGTTTGCCACACTTTGTCACTGCTCACTTTTCCTTCTTTTTCCATATTCCAGGTACACATCCCTGTCATTGTAGTTTTCTTGGTTCGAAAAGGAAATGAAGCCTGAAGCTCCCTTTTAAGTCTGTTGAATATATATAGTTGTCCAAAGTTCTTATGTTTGTATATTTTGTTATTCTTTAATTAAGTTTGTCTTACTGGTTTTGGTTATGAAAAATGCATTTAGATCAAAGATACACTATCATTGGATATGTACATAAACCTGAATTATTCCTGCTGTAGCTATGTTTAATCTTCTCTATTCATGATGTGAGATTTCTAAAACTGATAATATTCGATCTTGTGTTAAAAATGGAGATTAATCTTCTGTTTAAGTAGAAGTTTAAGGTGATTTGAACACCCGTGAGGAATGATATCTTAGAAAATATGTGCCAGTGGCTCTTTGAGGATCCTTTGAAATCAAAGTAAGGTTTTTTTTTTTTTTTTTTACATATATATTTGGCCATCATAGTCTCGAATCTATTCACTTAGTTGGTTAGGCATACGTTTACTAGAATCAGCTATAGTTGAGTAGGATTTTGTAACACTGTAGGGATTGGTGCGTTATTACTCAACTGAACGACGTAATTAGATTAAAGGAATCGGTGGTACATTTCATGTGACCCGACTCCAATTTTGAACAAGATTAAATAAAGCGTGTCAGGAACCACATGCGCATTTCATGTAGTGTGGCTCGTAACATGTTTTAAATAATTTGGAATCGACTCCTAAATAAATATAGCGGGATGTAGTTCGCTTTAAATTTGAATTAGAGGTGCGCCTCGCCTAACAGTTATACAAATCACAGGGCCCTCATAAGTGTATATATAAAGTACTTAGATTTCGAGATGTGCCGTTTCTTAGCAAATATCATGGCCTTCTCAAAAGTGTAAATAAGTAATCGCTCTAGGCGCGTATTTTAATAATTTTACCTTCTCAAGTACGGGCGTGCATTTCATGCGACCCAAATCCAAATCCCAAAATGTTGAATAAGAATGTGTCGAGAATCCGGGTGCATTTCATGTGACGTGATTCGAAACATATTTTTAGGCAACATTCTTTTTCGCAAATCATAATAATAATAAAAGCGGTAATGAGATATTAATTTGCATTAAGTATATAACTGTAAAAAATCAGATAAATAAGCCGAATATGACAGTTGAGCGATCGTGCTAGAACCACGGAATTCGGGAATGCCTAACACCTTCTCCCGGGTTAACAGAATTCCTTATCGGAATTTCTGGTTCGCCGACCATCAAATAGAGTCAAACCTTTCCTCAATTCGGGTTTCAAACCGGTGACTTGGGACACCATAAATCTCCCAAGTGGTGACTCCGAATCTCTCAATAAATGAACCCCGTTTTGGTTGTCCTTTAATTGGAAAAACTCTCTTTTATATCTCGTGCCCACACGGGTAAGCGTAAAAAAGAGGTGTGACAGCTTTGGCGACTCCACTGGGGACTTTTTTTTTAGAATTCGAGCTCGGAATAATTGTTGTATTTGGCCTATTTATTATCTGATTTTATTACATGTTTGTATTAATGTGCTAAATATTGTTTTTACTGCTTTGATATTTTGTGAGCTGTACATATAAATTGATGCCGAAACCAATCTCCTCTCTGAGTCTTCTAAATCATGAAGAAGGGTGCACCTCGTGTGACTTCTTTTCTGTATAGTGTCTAATTCCCACTTTAGAACGAGGTTTGGATAAGTTGCAAAACCGGTGAAGCTTCTGTATTCCCGGGTTGCTGCCTCCTCCTCGGCTCGAGCTGTCCGCTCGGGTAAGCCAGGTCTAGAACAATAAACCCAGGTTTTGAACCTAGAATAACAAAGCTTCATGCCGGATCCCTGGTAGGAACGCTTATTTGCATCATGTTGCATTTGGCTTAGGGGACTCAACAAAAGGGTTGGGTCCGTCTAGGACAGGTGACCTGAAATGAAAAGACTATCCTGCTGCATCCTGTTTGTCTTACGCATTTATCTGTTATAGACTTGCATGCTGACCAGCTTTAGATAAGGAAAATTAAAATTTTAAAAAAAAAAAAAATATATATATAGCCATTGTCTTTTTTTTAATGAATAAATAAATAATGTAGTTTGTTTTATTAAAACCGAACTACGTGGGTTTGATTCTCATTGGATGTGAGATACGTAGGCAACCTTTATGAGGTCCAACTTCGCCTTTTGAAAAATAGCCAAAATATCAAAACTAACTTTTTGTACTAAATAAGTCGGTGACGCTGTTTTCAAAAATAGCCGAATGTTCCCGAAAGGGACGCCGGAAGGTTGATTTCATATAAACGGCCACCTTTGGGTCAATTCTTGATCTCAATCAATTTACCCCCATAGCCTTAAAAACCTTCGTCCCCGAGACGTTGAAAGGCCGTGATTGAAAACTGATTTTTTTTTATTATTATTTAGCAAAACAAGGTTGTTTTTCTTATTTAAATCACCTTAATAAATGTGCAGGATGAGCACGAATCAGAATAAGTCATTTTCAATCTTTAGCGAGGTCCCTCAGCAGCTCCATATGTGGTGGAACGATTTGGAAGACAGTAGCAAAAAGATAGTGGAGAGAATTTTGGGAGGTTTGGTCAATCTATTGAATATCAAGCCAAGGAAAGACATCATCGAGGCACCGATATCTTTTTGGGATCCGACCCGCAATGTGTTCCGTTTTGTCGACTTTGAACTGACACCCACGCTAGAGGAGATTGCGGGCTATGCAGGACTAAATGGGAAATTAAGAGGGCAATACCTGCTCTCACCAAGACCGGTATCTCCACATGGGTTTCTGGATTTGTTGAGCATTAGTCGGAAGGTGAAAAATGATGATTTGCTGGAAGGATGTTGCGATCTCCAATTCTTATACCAACGGTACGGCACTCCTCGGGGTTTTGAAGAGTCAAACCTTGGACTAACTCACGCAGGGAATAGAACCAAGTGGGAGGCCAGGACGAATTCTAGCATTCATAACGACATTCTTGGGGATTGTGATTTGTCCACACGAAGATGAGAAAATAGAGATAAGTCTGGTAGGAATAGCCGACGTTGCAATCAAAAAGGCTACCAGCACGGTGATCCCTTTGGTTTTGTCCGAAATCTATCGAGCCTTGACTGTATGCCGAGAAGGGGGAAATTTCTTCCAAGGATGCAATATGTTACTCCAATTGTGGATGCAGGAACACCTCCATCACCGGACACGATACATGAACCATGGGTTGATTGGGAAAAACTGTATCAGGGGTTTTGAAGAACGGATGATAGGTGCCGTATTCCCTGAAGGCGTCGAGGCATGGCTTGCACGACTAAGCTCAATAGAAGCCGATCAGGTTGAATGGGCATTCGGGTGGTTACCCGATACTGAAGTAATATATATGGCAGCCGAGGAGTGTTATATTCTTCTGATGGGGATCCGCAGTGTCCAACCATATGTTCCTCATCGTGTATTACGTCAACTAGGAAGGTTTCAGGTTATTCCTACCGATCAAGACCTGAGAAAGCACGCCATTGAGTTGAGCCCAGGAGTCGTATTCCCCGAAGAGAAGATTAGAAAGCTGTGGCATGAATGTAGATTCCTTGAGCCTAAAACCATGGTCCGGGAACTAGCTAAGGGTGAGGTGGACCCAAAGTACAATGTGTGGTTCGGGAAAAGATTTCAGATTCGTCGGAAATGTTCTAAAAGAGCCCATGTCCAACAGTTCACGGAAGATTCACGGGAGCAATGGAATTGGCTAGCAAAGGAGGAGGGGTACATGACGAAGATTGGTAGGATAGAACAGCAGGTCCGGGACCTTCAATTCGAGAAGAACATGCAAGCTGCCGCCGACGAAGGAGACAAAAAGAAGTTGGCACAAGAAAATGACTTCTTGAGAGCTCAAATCCAGCAAATGAAAAGGGATGCTGACAGATGTCACACCTCCTTTTGGCGCACCCGCGAGAGCGCGTAGGGAGTTTTTCCAATTAAAGGACAATCGAAACGGGATTTATTTAATTAATTCAGAGTCGCCACTTGGGAAAATAATGGTGTCCCAAGTCACCGGTTTGATCCCGAACCGAGGAAATTTATGACTCTGTATTACAGTCCGCGAAACTAGAAACCTGGATAAGGAATCCTGTTAACCAGGGAGAAGGTGTTAGGCACTCCCGGATTCCGTGGTTTTAGCACGGTTGCTCAACTGCAACTTTTGTTTTTATCTGATTTCTTTATATATTTTAATTAGGCGCTTTTAATGTTCCGCTTTTAATTTTAGAAGAATTGCGACGTCACGAAAATAGATTTCGAGTCACACCGCAACCAGTACGCCTGTGACTTTAATGTATTTCAGTTTCGCCGAGAGTAAGATTTGGGTCGCATAAATGCGCACCCGTGATTAGGAAGGTATTATTATTAAATGACGCGCCTAAAGTAATTTCGCGTTTGTACTTTGCGAGGGCCATGAAATTTGCTAAACGGTACGCCTCGAATTCTAAGTGTTTGAAAGAAATAATTATACGAGAGCCACAATTATCAATGGCACGTCCCGAATTCTCAATTCTATTTAAAGGGCATTCAAACTAATGCTCGAAGGGCTATAGTCTATTTGGTTATCTAGTATGGCTCACCTCAATCTACATAAAAGGTGAATTATTTAAAGATTACCAGAAATGTGACTACTCCAAATATTAAAGTCTATCCACGTACGATTACTTCTATCAGCAGGGCCTGAAAGAGAGGCCCAATGCGCTAAATTCGAATTTGTTAATGTTGATTGCACTCTAATTCGTGCATTGAGCCGTATGAGATTAACGTGAGGTTGGCCTAAAGCAAAGGAATATTTCGTGCCTCATTTGTGAAAAAAAAAACTATTCAATTTTGGGCCCAAAGAGAAGTCCAAATTCAACTCCTTAACGTGTACTCTAGAACTGAACTTGCTGCACGTCTAAATATAGCAAACCTCCAAACAAATTTGAACCCAACTGTATTACTTAATTAAACACAAAATCGTCAAGTTGATTCTAAATGGCTAAGTCCAAGGATGCCATATACCAAACCATGCCATGACTTTGGAAAGTAGAGCAATTACAGATTTACTTCTTAGGAACCATGGGACATATGATTTTATAAGTTTATTTCTATGTTTATCAATAGGCAATATTTTCAATGAACTCACATGAACAGGATTTTATACGACAACCAAATAGCACTCTCCTTTTAGCCAACTAAAACATAAATTATATGATAGTATCAACTAAGTACAACCAAAATCAAGTAAACTCTAAAGATATACCAATCTATTGTTATTAAGCCTAAACAGATTCCGAGTCTGATAGTTCAAACATTCTGGGCTGCTAAATTTAAACAAACTCAAGTCTAAATGACAGCATCACACGACATCAAACATGAAGGTAAATAACTAGAATCCACTGTTTGCTTAAGTACAAATCCAAAAATATTACATTAAGTCCATTTGCACACCCCATCCCAAATTCAGTGGAAGGGGCCCTAAGCGACATCTATCGCTTTAAATCTAACTAAGGATATGAGAATAGTAATAGGGAGGAATGAAGTTCAGCTTCCGATAACATCTTCATTTTAACAGTAGTTTCAAATCTTTTATCACTCCTCAAGTATGAGTTGAGAATGTACCTGGTAGCTGATATCTGGAAACAGAGAATGAGAAAGAAGGATCAAATCAGCAACCATGTAAGCGGCACACGGCACGTCAAGTCAACAGCAATAACAGGAAATCCATCGATGTAACAGCAACCCAGAAAGCTCGGAAAACTAGTTTCAAAATCAGTCTAGGACTCGACCATTATCCATAAAATAGAAGACTCCAACCCCAAAGGATTTGAAACTGAACTAAACCAAAATAAACCACGATTCCAGTAATGAGAAGAAAAAAAACAGAGAAAAAAAAGTTCAATTATTCTTATCCCTTGCAATGTAACAGTAACCTCACTCCAGTGTGTTCTCAAATTCAACAGCTCCCCTTTTACTCTTACTGTTTTTCTCTGTTTCAGATTACTCTCCAATGTCCTCTTTCTACTGTGTGTTTGAAAACTCTATCTATATCCCCCCTCTATCACTGTATTTTCAGACCCCTCCCTCAGTATCTGCTTCTTTGTATCTCCAAATCTTTCAGCATTTGTAGCCCAAAACTACCCTGCCAGCTCTTAAAAATTATTATTCAAATCATCTCTACCCATGATATTCCCTTACAGCCCCAATACTATGTGTCTTTTCTTTATTTAATTCAAAAGTTATGGATGGGATATTTTAATTACTTCTTTTAACCCATCCACATACCACTATGTCTTGTTCCCCACTTTTATTAAACAATTCCTTACCTTAGCATTATTAGTGCTTAGTAGACACATCACTCAATTTAAATAATTCTTCAAGTTTTCAGTTTTCATTATAGCTATCACCAAATCCAGCGTAACAATTGACTACACTGATTCTGATTAATCATTTTGAATCTGAACCAAAACCACATTGATACTAAGCAAAACTCAACAGGGCACTGAAGTTGAAGCTGAATCAAAAATCACATTAACACTAAACATCAAACTCAACAGAATATTATTATACTTCAAATCGTCAAATTCAATAATAGTTCAAAACAACAATTAACTACGCACGGAATGAGTTAATCCCAAACGACAGAGGTATGGAACATGATTCATTAACACATAAGACAGGGCAAATTCACGATAACCAGCAATACAAAGAAAACAAAATCAAGAGTAGGACCAAAACTCTATTCTAAACGAAATAAGGGAAAAATGATAAACTTATCGGAACCAAACTTGAACTGGCGACTGAACTTGAAACTGGACTCAGCCTCGGCTCAAACGAAACTCGATATCTAGCGCCGAACAAATCTGCTGTCCCTCGTCGTTCGATGTGAAGAAAACGACGACGCGAAGAAGACGATGAAGCAGAAGTAGGGGGTCGTTTTTATGGCTGGACATTGGCGGACTGGAGGTGATGCTCATCGACTGTGAGCATGGACGTGGTCGTGAAGGTGATGACGAGCTTGAGGAGATGAATCAGCAGCGAACTGTTGCGTCAATGGCGTGAGGTTGGCGGCGGCGATGGGTTTTTTCCGGCGCCTGTAGGGGAAGATGGAGGGGTGGTCGTAGGCTACAAGGGCGGTCGGCGGCTGAGATGGTGAGAGAAGAGAGGAAAGGGTCTTTAGGGTTTGTTTTTGTGTAATGAAAATGATGGTGTATTGAAAAGAGGGGGGTTTGATTATTTCGGACCGGGTCGGGTTGGGCTGAGGTGTTGGGCTGGCCGGGTAGGGAATTGGGTGGTGTATTGAATTACATTGGGCCTGGTTTTGCTATGGCCCAATTCCGATTTCCATACTACATTCCATGGTGTATCATATACATATGTGTGTATATATATGTATATAATATATATATATATATATATATATATATATATATATATATATATATATATATATATATATATATATACTAACTCATAACACAATTAATTTTTACTACAATCATCCCACATAATTACATATCACTTAAATGTAAACCGTATAATTTTGATATTAAACACTAAAAAAAATGCAAAACATGATGTATATATTTTGTATTTTACTAATTTAAATAAATAAACACGCACACACAAACATGCAAATGTAAGATAAAAATAACACAAAAATCACAAAAATCATGCTCAACATAAAACTATTTTATTTTTGAATTTTCTGGGAGTAATTCTCATGTAGGGCAAAAATCACGTGCTCACAGCCGCCCCTCTTTGCGCGTAAACATGAAGAGTTTTCGTGCAAAGATAAGTGAGCGGATACGAGCGATTTTTGCCTGTTCGAGCACCCCGTGTGAAGCATTTTTTGGAAAAGTTTGACCGAACCTTCGCTTCAAAGGTCTCCTACATATCCCTGGCTAAAAGGGAATCAGGTCAATGTAGTTCGGGAAGTTTTGGTAGCTGGGACTACCGTGACTGCTGTGATCTTGCTGTTACTGTTGTTGCTGCTGTTTCCACTGCTTAACTGATCTCCTCATTACATCGTGCTAAAAATAAAACAAGAAACTAGGCTAGCCTACGGATCACATGATCCTATCTATCTTCAACTTGCTTTGTCCACCTTGCTTTTTGTTGGCTTGATCGTTCCTTCTGATGTTTCTTCTCTTCTGCCAATTGTTACTTCGGCCTATCTTGATTGCCGGACTCCGACCGTTGGTCCCTTCCTTGTGATCTTCGAACTATTCTCCTTCGAAGTCTGAATCTATCTTTCTGATCCTTGTTGCCTTCCTTCTGCTTACAAACTTGGATTCATGCTGGGGATCTCTGTTATACTCTACTGCTTTCCCCACACAACTTCGAAAGTAAATTGCCACTCCATTCTTCAAGCGGGCTCCTGACTTCAACATCTTTTGAAAATAAATCGCCATTCCTCTCT